>CM061140.1:73220736-73245736 GCA_030789695.1 Scilla litardierei
AAAGACTATAACTACGGAATTCATCACGGAAACAGTCAGGTGGTCCCGACAATACTCATGTCAATGAGTCAACCACATAATGATGATTCCTGAAGCAGGGACGGCAACCACTGCTCGTGGTCACTGCCGTATAGGGCTTCGAGCCCAACCTGTTGTAAGGGTCAGGCTGTAGGGTCTCACACAGAGTGCAATGCTTCGTCTAGTAATAGGTAGAAATTAGTTAGGGAGAATAATTGCATTTGATGCAAAAGAAGAGAAAATTGCATTTGATGCAATATGGTAATTTAAGCTTAGATAGGGACTATTTTGCATTTGATGCAAAAGTGATTAAATATATATATTAAATTGTTTAATACAATATTTAATAAAATAAACGCAAGGAAAAGTTCACGGGTAAGACGGGAATGTCCCGGTCTACGCCCAGGTTCGAACGACGTCCAAATCGGACGCCAGATGATCAAGTTATGCCCAAAACAGCCAAAAATATCAGACCCAGGCAGAACAGGCTGCCTGGGCTAGCCCAGGCGCTGCCTGGGCTAAGCCCAGGCTCGGCCTGGGCTAGCCAGGCACAAGCCTGGGCTTAGCCCAGGCTCGGCCTGGGCAAGCCCAGGCGCCTGGGCACAGCCCAGGCCCGCCTGGGCTAAGCCCAGGCGCGGGCCTGGGCGAGCCCAGGTGCCTGGGCGAGCCCAGGCGCAGCCTGGGCTCTGCCCAGGCTGGTTTAGACGCCTGGGCAGCGCCCAGGCCTGGCCTGGGCAGCGCCCAGGCCTGGCCTGGGCTGCGCCCAGGTCCAGGTCTGGGCTGCACCCGGGTTCAGGCCTGGGCTGGCTTTGTGGGTCCCACCTTTGGGTGTGGAACCCTAGGTTTAATGGGCAGTTTTTGACGGCTCAGTTTTTGTGAAAAACTAGCCTAGGGCTGATCTTTGGACACTCAATTGGAGGGTCAAACGAACTCCGATTGACGAACCGTTTTTCCTATGCGTTCACCGTTGAACGCTTGTCGTATTGATAGGTTGTATCAATCCTGAAGCTCAACGGTGAGTGAGTTAAAATTCACGGAAGTTTGCACTTTGTGAAATGCAAACTAACTTGATTTTAATTAACTCATCATTTAGTCCAACATCGGATTTTGAGAAAAGGGGAGAGTCCGCCGCCTATATAAATAGGGGTCTCCCCCCTTTCTCAATAGTCGTCCTAAGCTCTAGATCTGAGCGGCTCCCGTAAATGTTGGAGCACGCTCGGATCTAAGCTTAAATTAATATTTCTATTCTCCCTAAATTTCTGCCTTACTCCTGCGGGCTCTAGCAAAGCCACAAAGGAGTTCGGATTCTGGATCCGAAATCTTGGCGGAGGTTTCACTCGCGTGAAACTTTCTTCGGCGGTTGGTTGGCTCGGCGGCACGGGGATTGATCGCCTCGGGATGCGGAGCGGTTCGAGGAGCGGTTCAGGGGAGCGGTTCAAGGAGCGGCTCGGCGTGGGACGGGAGCAGCTCGGAAGACGGCGCGGAACATCTCGCCTGCTCCAGGGCTGAGATTCCGGGTATGTGGTTAAAGTAGTTTATTAGCATTAGTTTAATTTAATCGCAGTAGGCTAGATCCTTCTTGGGATGGTCAGACCCATCCCAAGTCGGCATAGATCTTAGCATAGGGTCTTGGACCTTAGGGCCAAGTTAAAATTGTTTTAACTTGCATGTTAATTTAGATTAACTGTTTTTCTTCCGCTGCTTTTGATTTTCCTGTCTATGTTCCGTCCGACTTAGGACGGGACTAGAATTTTTGTGCCCTAAGGGAACGCCCAATTCCCCTACAGTGGTATCAGAGCCTAGGTTTGCGTAGCGATCTAGGTACTGCGATTTGATTAAACGTGTTAATGCTTTTAAATACTTTCAAAAGTTTTTAAAGTTATGAGATAATATTTTAAAAATGTTTTAGATGTTCAAAAATTCTTTTTGATAAATTTTGAACATGGAAATTTTTTAAAATGACATTTTAAAATTTATGTGATAATTTTTAAAACCAATTTTAAATCTTTTAAAATTTATGCGATAAGTTTAAATTGCCTAAAATTTTATTTGATAAATTTTTAAAGTTTTTAAAATGATGTTTTAATTTTATGAGATAATTTTAAAACTGATTTTAAAGATTAAAATTTTTATGCGATAAATTTTTTTTAGTAGAATGCAAATTTATGATTTTAAAATTAAGTTTTTATGAGATAAAAATAAAATAATTTCAAAATCATATTTTAAATTTAATTGTTAAATTTATGTTTGCATGCAAAAAATTGTTTATGCGATAAACTTAGTATATTTAAATGTTAAATAGTTATGCACCATCTTTATGTGATAAATTAGTGTAGCTTTATTTTAATGGCTTGACATCTTGTCCCTTATTTGATAACACAAGACAACCCTTTAGGTTAGCCATTAAAAATGATTAAAATTTATTACTTGAATTTTAATGACATGCTATGTTTTAATAAATCATTAACAACAATATTAAGACCTAATTCCTGATTAGGGTAGTCCTTTAAATGAATTTTCAATTCTAATTGTTATAATTAATTTTCATTAAAGGACTTCGCTTCTAGCGTTGTTAATAAAATTTATTAAAATCCTAATAACGATTAGGGTAGCACGTGAACCTTATAGTTGATAAGGACTTAATAAAAGTTATTAAACAAATCCTAAAAATTTTGAATTTAAGGATTCAACTAGTTGATAGGATTAATTAGTTGTTAATAAAAGCTGTTTAGTCTATGGCATACATACAAAAATGACAAGCTTCATTCAATGGACCATGATCCAGTCAATGTGCTTGGCTAAGAGTTCTGGGTCAACCCTTGCTAGTCCAAGGGGTAGTGATCCTGGCTTAGTCAATTCCCTGGCTGAGTTCCGCTGGACCGCAATGTCGCGAATCATGATTGTATGACACCCTGGACTATATCTAAGTCAAATACGTTAATGATCTTTTTCAAGATTAGCCGTAGCCCTCCTTGTTTTAGGGGTTAGCAACTATAGGGCCCGTGTTATAGTTGTTGAGATACACTCAAGCTGTGACACGGCAACCCTGTAGAAACTAACTCCTTAAATACATAAGATGAAATCTTGACTAACCCTAACCGTCGTCTCGTACCCCGAGCGCCGGCATAAGTTAAGTCAACGATGTAGTCTGACTAGATGTAGTCTAAGACCTGACCCAAACCGACGTGTCGTGCATACACCGAGCTGAGGGGCAAGTCAGGCTAGACATGAAACCAAGGGTCCGACTAGACTAGACATGGTGATTTGGATGAGCACACTCATGATCACGAATGGCTAGGGGCAAAAACCGATTAAGAGAGTCATATCCGATATGATCGATGAAGAGTCATCTTCCGATCGCAGAGTCAATCAACTTGTTGAGCTACACTCAAGGTTGTTTAGACTCAAGGTGATTGGAACTCTTACCCATTAATTTTTAATTCGATTAAATCGTTCGTTATTAAGCTTTAAAACGATCGTAAAAATAGTGGGAGGGTATAGATAGATAAAAGCCAATCTACCTATATTTAATATTGAACATATGCTAAAACTAGGGCAAGACTATGTTTATCGTAGGAATTAAAATATAATATTTTAATAAGTTAATTGGTCAATAAGTTGATTAATTGAATATCGAGTTAAATTCTAATTGATAGAATTAAAACTATATTCTCATTGACATAAAATGACCTTCTAAAGAACAGACTTAAGAAATATGATTTCATTAAGTTCTGGGTCCAACAAATAAATTAAAAGCTACATGTCACTCGTCTCTATATGAGGCAGCTTGAACATATAGGACATTCAAAGTATGTTTCTCCCTACAACTTGTCGAGCTACCCTCAAGGTTGTATGGACAAACAATTTTGATCCGCAAAGTTCGAAAATTCGATCAAACCGTTTGACTCGAATACGAGTGCATGAGCGGTGCAAGACTATGTATCCCAACCGGATCTTGAGACTAGCAACTTCTTGAGCTACACTCAAGATTGCAAAGCTCAAGTGTTTGGATACATAAGTTGCTTGCAAAGCTATTTATTTATGTTGATATCTAAATATGATTTAGAAAAGGAAGAAGGCACTTCGGAAAGTCAATTGAGAAAGTTAGTTTAATTTATCATTAGTACAGGCATAAGTAGGAGGAAATGAAAATGTGACATATTTTGATGTCACGATTTCAGAATGAATTGTTATACAAAAGACGTTTAACACATTTTGACGAATGTCGTCACATTGCTTCTGAAGTAATGTTTTGCGTTAAGTAATTTGTAAATAACTAAATATATATTAAATGTTAATATATAAATACACAAGATAGTAGCAAACTTATATGGTAAAATTAGACTAGGCCGTATCTAGAGATTAAGCTTCACAAGTCACATAAAGAGGGGTCTGACCTCTCGTATTATGAAGTCTACGGACACTTGTGAGTCTTAGCCTCTTAGATACAATGGCCGAAACCCATCTGTGAGACAGTGGGAGAATGAGTTGTCGAACTCAGTCTAGTACATACTGATGTACCTGAGTCTAGATTAACCAAAATAAGTTATTCGTATATTTTATTAAGACACGTGTTCTTGATGAAACACAAGTCTGATAAAATAAAGAACGAAATGACTAAAGTATTTAAACTGATTCGATTAGATCGAATGGTCAAATACTTAGCTAAATAAAATCTTGTGTAATTAAAAGAAAATGTGATTTTCTCTCAGATCAAGTCTGTTAACACATCGGTGTGTTAAAAGGTATGAATCACACTTAATTAGATTTAGTGTGATCCATTGTAAGTGACTCTGAGTTAAGTCCTCCCTCTGGGTTAAGTCCCAGATAGTAATGCCTAGGTTTTGATAATGTTCTATAAGGACATTATCAATAATATATTCAATAAATCAATCGTAAGGAAGTTGTATTATTACTCGAATCTCGTTAGACGAAATGTCGAGTTAAACATCATAACTGATGATGACTTAGTCAACTTCTAGGATGAAATTTGGAGTAGTAACTCCGATTTAAAACTTGATGCAGGTCCGTGTGCGTAAATTAATTGAGAATTTAGTTTACGTGCCCAAAGAAAATGTTTCCTCACTTTCTGCAAGTAAATCTTTAAGTTGAAAGATTGGTGCAGAAAGAAAATAGTGAAGTACAATCTTGTTGGACGAGAACGGTTTTCATCCTAATTTCTTTAAAACGGATTAGTTGAAACCGTCTCGCCAGCAGATGTGTACAGATCTACTCGGACCAAGCTCGATGTAAAACGTTCATGTTGACCATGAAAATTCGAGCATTCACTTATAAGTTCGTTTTTCTAAATATGATTTAGACGGACCAACTTATATGAATTGGCCAGAGAATTTTCAAGGTCAGTGGGAGCGTGTAAATTACATGCGAGACATCAAAGAGATGGAACATATATTTTGATTAAGTAATCAAAGAGTTTGCTTATTTATCAGAAATGGATATGAACCATTTGAAATGACCAGTAACTAATTTAAAATTATTATCGTAAGATACGATGAACTGGATAAGATCCAGTGAAATAAAGTATTATAGATTCCGATAGACCAAGTGAATTATTTGAATGAGATTCAAATGGTTGGTCTAACATAAACATAGAAACCCCTTAAGTCTATAGTGTAGACGGTTTTAGCAGATCCACTCACGAAAGCTCTACCACATGAAGTCGGAAAACTTATGTGTAAAAACGATATTAGATATCGAGATAAATGGGCCTGAGTGCAAGTGGGAGATGTAGGAATATGATGCCCTCAAGGCCATTTATTCCTGTGTGAATAGCACAAACATCTTGTTCTAAATAACAGTAAGCTGTTTGGTAATGATTTATCTAAGCTATATTGTAATGTAGTCAACATTAGATATAAACTTAGGTAAAGTCCTGAGACTTTATGCAAGGTCAAACGGGTATCGAGATGAGTATCTCGATCATGGAGAAACGTTTAACCGTCTGTAGCATAAGTCTAAAATGGTTCGTGGTCGTAGATGATCCGAGACAAGGATATCGAAACATCGGATAGACCATTGTGTCTTAGTCTTGACCGTTTAGCGGTGGCGATGATCTCATGATCGCTTGACTTGGCGAAGTCGAAGACAAGACACAGGTGCTCATTAGAATGAGTTCACTGAACGATCCACTAGAGTTATCATATGGTTATATTGACCAATCTGTCAGTGATAACTCTGAGTGATGATAGGATAGTTGGTCTTTTGACTTGAGGTCATTTTGACAGACCTGTGCGTGAACGGTGCCACTTAGATCAACTGACCTAGCTTCGAGGCAAGGCCTGTCGAAAGGTCTTTTGATTGGGTGTCACTTGAAACGTACGAGGCGAGTAATGACCAAGAAAGGATTCGTCTCTCCCGGTCAATGGGAGCTAGTGTCGTAGAGTTAGTTCGGTCTTTAGTAAAAACTCTGCGCAGAGTATGTTGGAAGAAGTCCAACATTTATTGACTAAAGATCGATAGAAACTAACCGGAGTCAAGTTATTGGGGTTGACAGTTTTGACCGTACCCCAGACTTGATCTACACGACACAGTTTAGACGAAAAGACTATAACTACGGAATTCATCACGGAAACAGTCAGGTGGTCCCGACAATACTCATGTCAATGATTCAACCACATAATGATGATTCCTGAAGCAGGGACGGCAACCACTGCTCGTGGTCACTGCCGTATAGGGCTTCGAGCCCAACCTGTTGTAAGGGTCAGGCTGTAGGGTCTCACACAGAGTGCAATGCTTCATCTAGTAATAGGTAGAAATTAGTTAGGGAGAATAATTGCATTTGATGCAAAAGAAGAGAAAATTGCATTTGATGCAATATGGTAATTTAAGCTTAGATAGGGACTATTTTGCATTTGATGCAAAAGTGATTAAATATATATATTAAATTGTTTAATACAATATTTAATAAAATAAACGCAAGGAAAAGTTCACGGGTAAGACGGGAATGTCCCGGTCTACGCCCAGGTTCGAACGGCGTCCAAATCGGACGCCAGATGATCAAGTTATGCCCAAAACAGCCAAAAATATCAGACCCAGGCAGAACAGGCTGCCTGGGCTAGCCCAGGCGCTGCCTGGGCTAAGCCCAGGCTCGGCCTGGGCTAGCCAGGCACAAGCCTGGGCTTAGCCCAGGCTCGGCCTGGGCAAAGCCCAGGCTCGGCCTGGGCAAAGCCCAGGCTCGGCCTGGGCTAGCCAGGCACAAGCCTGGGCTTAGCCCAGGCTCGGCCTGGGCAAGCCCAGGCCGCCTGGGCTCTGCCCAGGCGCCTGGGCACAGCCCAGGCCCGCCTGGGCTCTGCCCAGGCGCGGGCCTGGGCGAGCCCAGGCCGCCTGGGCGCGCCCAGGCTCGAACCTGGGCGCGCCCAGGCGCCTGGGCGAGCCCAGGCGCAGCCTGGGCTCTGCCCAGGCTGGTTTAGACGCCTGGGCAGCGCCCAGGCCTGGCCTGGGCTGCGCCCAGGTCCAGGTCTGGGCTGCACCCGGGTTCAGGCCTGGGCTGGCTTTGTGGGTCCCACCTTTGGGTGTGGAACCCTAGGTTTAATGGGCAGTTTTTGACGGCTCAGTTTTTGTGAAAAACTAGCCTAGGGCTGATCTTTGGACACTCAATTGGAGGGTCAAACGAACTCCGATTGACGAACCGTTTTTCCTATGCGTTCACCGTTGAACGCTTGTCGTATTGATAGGTTGTATCAATCCTGAAGCTCAACGGTGAGTGAGTTAAAATTCACGGAAGTTTGCACTTTGTGAAATGCAAACTAACTTGATTTTAATTAACTCATCATTTAGTCCCACATCGGATTTTGAGAAAAGGGGAGAGTCCGCCGCCTATATAAATAGGGGTCTCCCCCCTTTCTCAAAAGTCGTCCCAAGCTCTAGATCTGAGCGGCTCCCGTAAATGTTGGAGCACGCTCGGATCTAAGCTTAAATTAATATTTCTATTCTCCCTAAATTTCTGCCTTACTCCTGCGGGCTCTAGCAAAGCCACAAAGGAGTTCGGATTCTGGATCCGAAATCTTGGCGGAGGTTTCACTCGCGTGAAACTTTCTTCGGCGGTTGGTTGGCTCGGCGGCACGGGGATTGATCGCCTCGGGATGCGGAGCGGTTCGAGGAGCGGTTCGGGGAGCGGTTCAAGGAGCGGCTCGGCGTGGGACGGGAGCAGCTCGGAAGACGGCGCGGAACATCTCGCCTGCTCCAGGGCTGAGATTCCGGGTATGTGGTTAAAGTAGTTTATTAGCATTAGTTTAATTTAATCGCAGTAGGCTAGATCCTTCTTGGGATGGTCAGACCCATCCCAAGTCGGCATAGATCTTGGCATAGGGTCTTGGACCTTAGGGCCAAGTTAAAATTGTTTTAACTTGCATGTTAATTTAGATTAACTGTTTTTCTTCCGCTGCTTTTGATTTTCCTGTCTATGTTCCGTCCGACTTAGGACGGGACTAGAATTTTTGTGCCCTAAGGGAACGCCCAATTCCCCTACACAATGTACTCGGCCTAGTGGTGACTTCCACTCGGCCGAGTAAGAACTCCATTCGCCCGAGTGGAGGCCAAGATTTTGAAGAAATCCAAGTCGACTTCTCTGTTTTTTGGGATGATCTGCAGACTGTCCTACTCGACCGAGTAGAATTCTCACTCGGCCGAGTAAGACTCCCACTCGGTCGAGTAGCGCAGACGTCTAGTCGGGAAAACTAGGGTTTCTGGTGACGCAGAGGCAGTTTGGTCTGTATTTTTTGGTTCTTTTGGACATGTATTTAAGCCCAGTTTTGTCTCTAGCCCCGGGGAGACCAGATAGACTTCTTAGAATAATTTTTCTTGAGTTTTTAATTATAGTTAAGCTTTTTTATTGGCGAGAGATCGAAGATTGGATCTTAATTTTCTATTTTGAAGCTTCGTGGCGACATTGGTTTGTCTTAATCTCTTGCAAGTTTTGATTTTTATGCTACATCGCTAGTTGAATCTTGATTGCATGATGAATTCTATTGTTGATCTTGCTTTCATATCAATTTCTAACATGACTTGCGAGTAGTTCCTTTACTCTAGGGCAAAGGGATGAGGCCTATAGATCTAATGTTTGATTTGTGAGATTTATTGAATTGTTATGATATTAGGCTTGTTAGAAAGGTTAGATCTTGATTGATTTACTACTGATAGATAGTGATTTCTTTTAGATCTCGTGAGCTCGACAGAGGATCTTGATCCAAGGAAAGCCCTAGATATTCGATTTAGGATTACAATCGAAATTTCCTAAATTTGGTGCGCGACATCAACCTGATCGGCCCCCAGATTCACACCTGGGAGACAGTCATAGTTTTACCGCAAGCGCACGGTGTAGTGGCGAGCAGATATCTAACACGAGGAGGGACTAATGACGGTACTCTATCTTGATCACTAAGCTATTAGTGGAAGAATGGTTTATAGGATGTTGTTGTCATGGTCGTTCAATTAACAATTCAAATTCGATATTATAAAAGCGTCTAGGGCTAGGGAATCGCCACTACGGATCGTCATTTATCTCTGTGAATCATGAATCTCAATGTTGCAAGACTTGTGTTGAGGTGAACTAGTCGTAACTAACTAGAGAACCAAGCTTACGCTCTCGCGCTATTGCCGGTCTATAGCGACCTAGATTAAGGCCCAATCTCGTGCAAATCCTAACCTAAGCCACTAGCATGAGGATCGACATCATCGTTCAATCGCTCCTCGAGCCCACTCTCGTGCAAACTCGAGTTACGATCTAGATTGTGATAGCTCGTATTCGTCCAATCTCTTGCAAACGAATATGGGTATAGATTTATAATAAAAACGCTAGCTTTGGTCCAATCTCTTGCAAACCAAGTCTAGTGAATTTTGATTATAAACCTAATTCGAATATCTAGGCCTTTCCATCGATAGGAATCCAATCTCTTGCAAACCCCATATCAATAGAAATTCCTAGCTAATCGTAATAAATCAATCACAACCTAACCTTCTATCAATTCTAGCAACAAAGAAATCAATTCATCACAATTGTAAAATTGGATCCAAAAGGTTCATCCACATGTCCTAGAACGGCGAAACTGTTGGGTTTTCTGGGACCCTTAGGGCACAAAAACTCTATTCCCGTCCTAAGTCGGACGGAACATAGACATGCGCAGCGGAAGAATAAACATTATGTTAATCTAATTAACATGCAGCCCTAAGGAAACAGACCCTCTTATCCAGGATCTCTGCCAACTCGGGGTGGATCTGACCACCCCAAGAGGGATCTAACTACTGCAAATAATTAAAACGAAATCTTAAAACACATACCCGAAATCTCAACCCTGGGGCAGGCGAGATGTTCCGCACCGTCTTCCGAGCCGCTCACCATCCCACGCCGAGCCACTCCTCGAACCGCTCCTTGAACCTCTCCGCATCCCGAGGCGAGCAATCCTCGTGTCGCCGAGCCAACCACGTGCCGAAGAAAGTTTCACGCGAGTGAAAGCCTTAGCCAAGATTTCGAATCCGAATCCGAACTCCTTCGTGGCTTTGTTAGAGCCCTCGGGAGTAAGGCAGAAATATAGGGAGATAGAGAATATTAATTTAAGCCTAGATCTGAGCGTGCTCCAACATTTACGGGAGCCGCTCAGATTTGGAGCTTGGGACGAGTTTTGAGGAGGGGAGCAGACCCCTATTTATATAGGCGGCTGACTGCTCCCATTTACTCAAAATCCGATGTGGGACTAAAGTTGGAGTTAATTAAATCAAGTTAGTTTGCCTTTCACAAAGGACAAATTTCCGTGAATTTTAACTCATTAACCGTTGAACTTCATGATTGATACAACCTATCAATACGAAGGGCATTCAACGGTGAACACATAGAAAAAACGGCACGTCAATCCGAGTCCGTTTGACCCCTCAATTGTATGCCCAAAGTTAAGCCCAAACATTGTATTTCGCAAATACAAGCAGCCGTCAAAGAGAAAAGGCACTCGGTTCGCAACCCTAGGTGTGGGGCCCACACAGGGGCCCCAAGCAGCAGTTTCGCGCGCGCAACCCCAGATACCTGTTTGACATTGCATAAAGTCTCAGGACTTTACCTAAGTTAATATCTAATGTTTAATACATTATAACTTAGATAAATTATTACCAAACAGCTTACTGTTATTTCAAACAAGACGTTTGTGCTATTCACACAGAGATAAATAGCCTCGAGGGCATCATATCTCTACATAAACTATTCATAATTCATCATAGCAATAGCTAAATCAATGAATAAAAACATATACCAATTCAGATTTGGAAGAAAGCAATTCATAAAAATACGAAATTTCAATTAGAATAACAAACCAGATCTGAGTTCTTCAATCTCCAAGAGGGAATTACAATTAGAAATAAGCCAAAATCTAATTTCTGGTCTCTCCCTAAACTAGGATGAAAACTGGGCTTAAATACATGCCCAAAACAGCCAAAAAACCCTAACAGATTTGCCCCTGGCGCAGCCCAGAATCCTAGTTTTTGGTACAGGCTGACGGCCCTACTCGGCCGAGTGGAAATCTCACTCGGTCGCGTGACAGATCCAAATAAAAATAGAGAAGATGGGGCTTTGGGGGCTCTGGCACTCTGTGTCACTCGGCCTAGTGACGTTCATTACTCGGTCGAATGGACTTCCTCACTCGGCCAAGTGGGTCTTCTGCTGCGCTCCTCAAAAGTCCAGAGAGTCGGCTTCGTTCTCCTTTAGAAATTCTGACTCACTTGGTTGAGTGAAGATCTGTACTCGACTAAGTAAAAGTAATCACTTAGCCAAGTGCATTGCGGCACAAGGCATTCTCGTATTAGTCGTACTCGGCCGAGAAACGTTCTTCAGTCGGCCGAGTGAACTGCGTACTCGGCCGAGTGATCTGTTTCTGGGGCCAAATCTTCTCCTCATCGTCCCTTTGTCGATTCTATCAATCTTCTTCTTCTTCTGCTCATCATCTAGTGCTGCTAGCTCCACGATAGAGCCATGGGTGATGCTCCGGTACGCATGCAAGTCCCTTGATCTCATTTATGCTCCCGATCGCTCCATATTTCCTAAAATCTACCAAAAACAAGAAATAGTGAAAAGCAACGCGATATCGTCGAATAATCGTGAAAAACGCGATATGGGCGATCAAAATGATATGCAAACATACAGAAAAAAGGTGTAAAATATGGACCAATCAAATTCCCCCAAGCTTGCATCTTACTCGTCCTCGAGGAAGATGAGCAAAACGGCGAACCCGGTGGATAAAAATAAGAAATGAAGGAAAATAAAAAGAAAGATAGAAAAGAAAATGAAGAGGGATGTGCTAGATCATTCTCTCAGACATGTAGTCCCTTACTCAAATAGCACACGATGAATAAAACATGTCAAAGATTTTTACCTCGATATCATATCATGTATATGTGCATTCGATATAGAAACCAAGAACGTCAAAACAATATGAAATATGAAATCATTCTAGAATTAGCTTGTCTGAGGCATCTGAAATGATATATGTAATCATAGATTGCACACTTTTCAATTGATCACTTTCTGCTTGGAGCATAAGAGATATCACGTATTATAAAGCGATAAGAATAGAAAGAGATGGTATTCATGAAATGCATGCCAAATTTTCAATTCACAGGCTTCGTAATACTCTAAGTAATCTCCCTAAGTATCAAAAATTACCTAGCTTAGGTCGTCATGCATATATAAGTGGTCACTCTCTCACTCGTCGTTGGGTCCCTCTTCCAAGCTTATCAATAAGCATGGTGGCATCAAATAGAACAATACGACTTTTCCCATTTTTTGAAGCTACATAGGAATAAAGGAAAATAAAAAAGAAAAGAAGGGAGGAATGTGTATGTGCAAATGAACTCGCCCCCCTTTTTTCTCTTTTTCTCTTCTCTCCTTTTTTCTCTTTTTTTCTTTTTTTCTTACTTTTTTTAAATAATATATATATATACACACACACACACACACATACACACAATAGCAACCCCAAATCAAAGATAGGAAGATATGCATGTGTTTTACTTTTGATTTTGGGGTGATAGAGCTTGGACTTTTTAGCATGGGGAAGATGCCAATATAAGATTTGTTAGGGGGAGATTCACCAACAATTTTAAGTATAGAGATGATATTCGAGATATGTGGAGAAAGAAAAATATGTAACGTTTGGTTCACTCTTTTGTATGTGCATGACAACTTTCAGCATGGTAATGTAATCTACTCAGTTTGATTTCAGAAAGTAAACTAATCTAATTATATCAAAAAGGCATGCATTCAATCAACCTGGAAGTTGGGCGTAAGATTTCATGCAAATAGAAGTGATAATAGATAACAAAGCAGTACTCCAAGTTTAGGCAATCAATGCGTGAAGCTTGGTGTGTTTTCTATGAAAAGGATATGATATAAATTTTTAGACTCAGCTAATGCTTGAATTTCATTCACAATCATATATAATCGGGATGCAGGTTCATGTTCTCAAATGCATGGCGATGTATAGCATATGATATCTGAAATAAAAACGATGGCATGGCAAGAGAATACGCATATAAGAGCAAGCTAACTCTAAGTCATCGTCATCATGGAGAATTCATTTCTAGCAAAAAGGGTAAAAGAAATAAGGATAAAGTGGGTGAAAATAAGTGGAAAATAAAGAAAACGTGATGCATGAAAAAAAATTGAAAAAGTGGGTGAAAATAAGTGGAAAATAAAGAAAGGTAAGAAAAATAGAGATAAAAATGAGGAAGATAAAATAAAATGCGTGAGACACTCATTCCCCCAAGCTAAACTGCACAGTGTCCTCAATGTGCGAAGTGTGGCACAAGAACATATACAATATGGGTGGGTGGGTGGTGGTGCATGCATGATAAAAAGTGAAAATGAAAGAAAATGGAATGGATGTGCGTATGATAAATGCAGAATGCAAATGATGGATATTATGAGCACACAGATCATGGTAGCAAAATGGAAATGCTCAGAAATACCATCTCTCCCCCATACGGATATATATAAACCCCAGCAAAAGTGATCAAAATATGTGGGCGAGAGGGGGTGCAAAACCAGCAGTGAAAATAACAAATTGAGCATCGACAAAAGATATGAAAGGCATCAAGAGTGTGCCTAAGCTGGTGGTGGGGCGTCAGCACCTCCCTGTGGTAGGGGAGGGGGTGGCGGTGGTGGAGGCTACTGGGAGATGTGACGGGGTGCGGCTGGTGGAGGCTGTGTCAGGCGCGTAAGAATCTGGTTCAGGTGACCTAAATACCAGGAAGTAGAGCGACACGGGCATGCACAAAGCTAACGGTGGCGGCGAGAGCCCGAAAATCTGCTCTAAGTCCATTGACGGCCCCCTCTATAGCACGGAGGTGCTAGACGAGAGCGTCGGGAGCGGGTGCAGAGGGTCGCCAGGTGGAGGTTGGGGCTGACGCACACGGCCACCGTAGACGAGTGGGACCACTAGTGGGTGTTGGTGATGTGCGGTGCTGGCTAAAAGATGCTCAGCCTCTGTAGGAGGCTGAGACGCAGGAATGCTCTCAGAAGTGTGTGCAGCGGCAGAGGAGGATGATGCAGGTAGAGAGGTCGTAGACACAGAAGTGGGGACAGACGTCACGACACTCTTAGTAAAAAAAAGCGGCAGTGGTAGAGGACGAGACAGGCAGAGAGGTCGCAGACACAGATGTGGGGACAGACGTCACGACACTCTTGGTAAAGATAGCGGCAGCAAAGACAGAAGGGTCGACGACTGGGGAGGTCATGAAATCAACTAAAAATGGCCCCCTAGGGGTCGAGAAATTCGGTGAGGACAGGGTCTCAGCCGTCGAAACAAGGGAGGGCTTTCCTCTCTCAAGTGCAGCGGGGGCGGCGCTCTCAAAGCTCACATAAGAAATTGGATCAAAAGTCAATGGCACAGCGGTGGTGATGGTGGTGGTGGTGGTGGTGGCGGCGGCGGACACAGGGACAGTGATCCCAACACCGGCAGAGGTGGGGATAGAAGTATCAGGGACTGGGATCAAATCAGGTGCAGGCTGTGGGATAGGGATCTCCGGGGCTAGAGGGTCAAGGGGCGGCTCCTGCTGAGTGCCCTTTGGCTCGAGTACATATGCAGCTGTGATGAGGAGATCCATCTTTGGTCTCCACTCCCCACTTGCGGGTCTAATGTGGGTCCGAGCAGGGCTCGGAAGCACCATATAGTCAGCTGAAAAAGGACCGTGAAGCCAAACCCATTGGTGCTGACCATGAGGAAGCAGCATCCTCATACGGGCCATAACATCTATGGAAAGGGAAGTGGGGCCCGGAGGTTGAAGCAAACTAGCTGGGAGCTCAACCTCGCACATAAGTGCCAGCAGGGTGATCAGACCGCCACAACAGATCGTCGTCCTGGCAGTGACAGAGACAATGATGCAGTCGAGATACCAGCTGGTAATATCAATCTGAGTGGCAGGGACTAAGACGTCCCTGTCGGCCTCAAGGGCTCTCTCTTTCGTCATCGTGTAAAGCATATAGAGCTCAGGCATAGACATCGTCCCGGGCTCATACCTCGCTAGAATGGTGGTCGCCATAAGGCGCTGAGTAATATGGAGGCAAGGGTGGACGATAGCGGATGCCTTGGCTTGGCTAGGGTCAAAGGCAACTGGTGATCCCGTGACCAGGGTCCAGAATGCGTGAGTATCGAAGGAAGGAGGGGTGTGGTGCATGAGTCCAAAAGCGTGGTCGGGGTCTGGGACAGAGGGCCAATGGAAATAGGCTCGGAGTATAACGAGAGTGATCTTGCACTCACGATCCATCATACAAAACGTGCAACCCATGGGAGTCCTACGAATAGAACTCAGGACCTCGAGGGTCGGACGGACATAGGTGTCTGCCGACACCGAAAGAAGATCACGCCACCCCACGTTCTTATACAACTGGAGTAGCCCCTGTAATACCCCTAGGCACTCAAGATCAACTATGTACGCAAACCTAGAGGGGACGATCAAATGATGTGCGATTCTTTCAAATCTGGCACGGTGTGCGTCATCCCTGAAAGTGATCCCCATGTCGAAAGCCAGGGCGGGCTGCGCTGGTGGAGGTGGAATGGGTGCAGTAGGAGGCAGAAGTGTGGGTGGTGGTGGGCTAGGAGGTGGAGAGTCCGCTCTAGCAAAAGAAGAACCAGGGTCTCTGGTCTTCTTCTGCTTGGCAGCGGGCTCCCGCACACGGGACCTAGTGCGTGGGGGTATACTGATACCGTGAAATGTGAAAACTACTGTGCGAAGTGCTAATAAAATGGAAAGAGTATACCAGAGCACGATGCGACTCCACGCGAGTAATTCGACCGATGAGGTGCCTCCCCCGAAGCTCCGAATCAGCGCTTGATGTCTCCCAAGCTATCCTGAAACACAAAATCAATTGATTAGCAATGAATATCGAAAAAACGAGGGGTAAATCAAGAGAAATAGGCGTGAATAGGGTTTAATTTGGATTTGGGGCAGATAAGGGTTTACAAAATGGGAAATAGGAGAAAGAGGTGGATTTTAGGGCTTCGAAGGGTGTCGAGCACCGGCCGACGGCGAGGGTACGGCGGCGGACGACGGTCGGTCGGTGGGGGGGTCGCACCACTCGAGCGCGGCGGTGGCAGCTCAGTCGAGGGATGGAGGATGCTCAGGCGAGGGGTGGTGACGCTCAGGCTGCTTCGGGGATTAGGGATTTGGGATTTGGGATTTTAGGGATTTGAGATCCGAGCTGGGTTATATAGGGTAAGTCACTCAGTCGAGTGGCGGTGGCCACTCGACCGAGTGGCTGCTGTTTCGAAAATTTTGAAAACTTTCACATACGTTCCGACTCGGCCGAGTAGAAACTATCACTCTGCCGAGTAGACATAGGCACTCGGCCGAGTGGATAGGCCACTCAGAGCATTTCAAGTGTTGAAAGTGTCTGATTCATGGCATTTAATTTGAAGGGAATTCTGGGACCCTCAGGGCACAAAAACTCTAGTCCCGTCCTAAGTCGGACTGAACATAGACAGAAATAGCAGCGGAAAATAATCATGTTAATTTAATTAACATTTAACCCTAAGGTCCAAGACCCTAATCCAAGATCTATGCCGACTTGGGATGGGTCTGACCATCCCAAGAAGGATCTAGCCTACTGCGATTAAATTAAACTAATGCTAATAAACACATACCCGGAATCTTAACCCTGGAGCAGGCGAGATGTTCCGCACCGTCTTCCGAGCCGCTCCTGTCCCACACCGAGCCGCTCTTCGAACCGCTCCCCGAACCGCTCCTCGAACCGCTCCGCATCCCGAGGCGATCAATCCACGTGTCGCCGAGCCAACCACGCGCTGAAGAAAGTTTCACGCGAGTGAAACCTCCGCCTAGATTTCGGATCTGAATCAGAACTCCTTTGCGACTTTGCTAGAGCCCTCAGGAGCAAGGCAGAAATATATAGGGAGAGGAGAAATATTAATTTAAGCTTAGATCCGAGCGTGCTCCAATATTTACGAGAGCCACTCAGATCTAGAGCTTGGGACGAGTTATGAGGAAGGGGGATGGCCTTTATTTATAGAGGCGGCTGACTCTCCCCTTTTCTCCACAACCGAGGTGGGACTATTAATTTGGGATTAATTAAATCAAGTTAGTTTTCCTTTCACAAAGGGCAAACTTCCTCGAATTTTAACTCCCTCACCGTTGAGCTTCAATGTTGGTACAACCTACCAAATCAAAGAGGGTTCAACGGTGAACGCGTAGGAAAAAACGGCTCGTCAATCCGAGTCCGTTTGACCCTTCAAACAATTGTCCAAAGTTAGCCAAAAGTCATGCTTCTTTTAGAAACGTAGCCGTCAAGAAAATCCCAGGTTTCAAAAAACCCTAACCAGAAAATTCGGGCTTGGTGGGCCTCCATTTTCGCTGGTTTCAGCCCAACAGTTTGGGCTGACTTGTTTTGGCTATAACTTGTGCATTTGGACTCCGTTTTTGACGCGGTTTGAACCTGCGTTTAGAGCGGGACGATCCCGTCATCTAGGTAACCTTTTCAACGTGTTTAATTAAATATAGTCTTAAACAATTTAAGACACATTTAATCTCTTTTGCATCATATGCAAATTAGTCCCTATCTAGGCTTAAATTTTCATTTGCATCAAATACAAATGATCCGAGGGCATATTCCTCTACATCTCCCATTTGCACTCAGGATCATTTATCCTGAATGCAGGAGATGATTGCAAACATCTTTTGCAATATTTTATCCCTTGCATCAAATGCAAATTATTATCCCTAACTAATTTCTACCTATTAATAGACGAAGGTCACACTCTGTGTGAGACCCTACAGCCTGACCCTTACAACAGGTTGGGCTCGAAGCCCTATACGGCAGTGACCACGAGCAGTGGTTGTCATCCCTGCTTCAGGAATCATCATTATGTGGTTGACTCATTGACATGAGTATTGTCGGGACCACCCTGACTGTTTCCGTGATGAATTCCGCAGTTATAGTCTCTTCGTCTTAACTATGTCGTGTAGATCAAGTCTAGGGTACGATCAAACTGCCAACCCCAATAACTTGACTCCGGTTAGTTTCTATCGATCTTTTAGTCAAAATTGTTGGACTTCTTCCAACATACTCTGGCCAGAGTTTTTACTAAAGACCGAACTAACCCTACGACACTAACTCCCATTGACCGGGAGAGACGAATCCTCTCTTGGTCATTACTCTCCTCATACGCTTCAAGTGTCACCCAATCAAATACCTTTCGATAGGCCTTGCCTCGAAGCTAGGTTATTTGATCTAAGTGGCACCGTTCACGCACAGGTTTGTCAAAATGACCTCAAGTCAAAAGACCAACTAGCCTATCATCACTCAGAGTCATCATTGACAGATTGGTCAATATAACCAAATGATAACTCTTGTGGATCATTCAGTAAACTCATTCTCTAATGAGCACCTGTGTCTCGTCTTCGACTTCGCCAAGTCAAGCGATCATGAGATCATCGCCACCGCTAAACGGTGAAGACAAAGACACAATGGTCTATCCGATGTTTCGATATCCTTGTCTCAAAACATCTACGACCACGAACCCTTTTAGACTTATGCTACATACGGTCAAACATTTCTCCATGATCGAGATACTCATCTCGATACATGTTTGACCTTGTATAAAGTCTCAGGACTTTACCTAAGTTAATATCTAATGTTAACTACATTATAACATAACTTAGATAAATTATTACCAAACAGCTTACAGTTATTTCGAACAAGATGTTTGTGTTATTCACACACAGAGATAGATTGCCTCGAAGGCATCTTCTCTCAACATCTCCCACTTGCACTTAGGCCCATTTATCTCGGTATCTTATACCGTTTTTACACATAAGTTTTCACGACTTCATGTGGTAGAGCCTTCGTGAGTGGATCTGCTAAAACCGTCTACACTATAGACTTAAGGGGTTTCTATGTTCATGTTGGACCAACCATTTGAATCTCATTCAAATAATTCACTTGGTCTTACAGAATCTATAATATTTTATTTACTTGGATCTCATCCAGATCATCGTACCTTACGATAATAATTCTTTAAATTTGTTAATGGTCATTTCAAATGGCTCATATCTGTTTCTGATAAAGTATCAAACTTTTTGATTACTTTGTCAAAATATATGTTCCATTCATTTGATGCCTCGCATGTAATTTATACGCTCACACTGACCTTGAAAACTATCTGGCTAATTCATATAAGTCGGTCCGTCTAAATCATATTTAGAAAAACGAACTTATAAGTGAATGCTCCAATTTTCATGGTCAACTTAAGCGTTTACATCAAGTTTGGTCCGAGTAGATCTGTACACATCTGCTGGTGGAAAACGGTTTCATTATAATCCGTTTTATAGGAATTAAGACGAAAACCGTTTTCGACCAACATGATTGTACTTCACAATTTCCTTTCTGCTCCTAATCTTTCAACTTAAAGATTTACGTGCAGAAAGTGAGGAAACATTTTCCTTGGGCACGTAAACTAAATTCCAAAATTTATTTACGCACACGGACCTATTCTGATTGCATCAAGTTTTAAATCGGAGTTACTACTCCGAATTTTATCCCGGAAGTTGACTAAGTCATCATCAGTTATGATGTCTAACTCGACTCTCCGTCTCACGAGATTCGAGTAATTATACAACTTCCTTTCAATTGATTTAATGAATATCTTATTGATATGTCCTCATAGAACATTATCAAAACCTAGGCATTACTATCTGGGACTTAACCCAGAGGGAGGACTTAACTTAGAGTCACTTGCTATGGATCGCACCAAGTCTAACTCAGTGTGATTCATACTTTTAACACATAATGTGTTAACAGACTTGACCTGAGAGAAAATCACATTTTCTTTTAGTTGCGCAAGATTTTATGTAGCTAAGTATTTGACCATTCGATCTAATCGAATCAGTTTAAATACTTTAGTCATTTCGTTCTTTATTTTATCAGACTTGTGTTTCATCAAGAACACGTGTCTTAATAAAATATACGAATAACTTGATTTGGTTAATCTATACTCAGGTTCATCAGTATGTACCAGACTGAGTTCGACAACTCATTCTCCCACTGTCTTACAGATGGGTTTCGGCCATTCTATCTAAGAGGATAAGACTCACAAGTGTCCGCAGACTTCATAATATGAGAGGTCAGACCCCTCTTTATGTGACTTGTGAAGCTTAGTCTCTCGATACGGCCTAGTCTATTTTTCCATACAAGTTTGCTACTATCTTGTGTATTTATATATATGAACATTTAATATATATTTTATCGTTATACATAAATTACTAACGCAAAACATTGCTTCAGAAGCGAGGTGACGACATTCGTCAAATTGTGTTAGACGTCTTTTGTATAACAATAATTATAAAATCGTGACATCAAAATATGTCACATTTTCATTTCCTCCTACTTATGCCTTTACTAATGATAAATTAAACTATTAAACTCGATTGACTTTCCAGAGTGCCTTCTTCCTTTTCTAAATCACATTTAGATATAAATAGCCCAACATAAATAAATAGCTATGTAAGCATCTTATGTATCCAAACGCCTGAGAGATGCAATCTTGAGTGTAACTCAAGAAGTTGCTTGTCTCAAGATCTGGTTGGGATACATAGTCTTGCACCGCTCATGCACTCGTATTCGACTCAAACAGTTTGATCGAATTCTCGAACTTTGCGGATCAAAATTGTTTGTCCATACAACCTTGAGGGTAGCTCGACAAGTTGTATGGAGAAACATATTTCGAATATCATATATGTTCAAGCTGCCTCATATAGAGACGGGTGACATGTAGCTTGAATTTATTTGTTGGACCCAGAACTTAATGAAATCGTATTTCTTAAGTCTGTTCTTTAGAAGGTCATTTTAATGTCAACGAGAATATAGTTTAATCCTATCAATTAGAATTTAACTTGATATTCAATTAATCAACCTATTTGACCAATTAACTAATTCCATTAAAAAATTATATTTTGATTCCTTCGGTAAACATAGTCTTGCCCTAGTTTTGGCCTATGTTCAAAATTAAATATAGGTAGAATGGCTTTCATCTATCTATATCCTCCCACTATTTTTACGATCGTTTCAAAGCTTAATAACGAACGATTTAATCGAATTAAAATATTTAAAATTTAGTGAAAGCGGGATCCAATCATCCTGAACCTCACAACCTTGAGGAGACTCAACAAGTTGATTGGTTCCATGATTGGTAGACTAACTCTTAGTCAATCACATCACATGTGACTCCCTATCGTTTTTTACCCACAGTCACTTATGATCTTGAGGAGACTCAACAAATCATAATGACTGGTCTAGTCAGACCCTTGATTTCGTGTCCAGATTTGACTTAGATCGATGCTCGAGGAGACCTGACGTATCGATTTGGGTCAAGTCTAGACTACATCACATGTATGTTGGAGTTTGTTCCTTAAAGATAAACATGTCATAGCTTGAGGAGACTCAACAACTATAATTGTCTTCTTTGAGTTACCAAGCTCCAAAATCAAGGAGGGATACCGATTAATCTTAATAAGATTTATAACGCATTGACTAGATATAGTCCAGGGTGTCAAACAATCACGATTCGCGACATTGCGGTCCAGCGGAACACAGCCAGGGAATTGACTAAGCCAGGATCACTGCCCCTTGGACTAGCAAGGGTTGATCCAGAACTCTTAGCCAAGCACATTGACTAGATCATGGTCTATTGAATGAAGCTTGTCACTTTTATATGTGTGCCATATACTAAACAGCTTTTATTAACAACTAATTAATCCTATCAACTAGTTGCATCCTTAAATTCAAAATTTTAGGATTTGTTTAATAACTTTTATTAAGACCTTATCAACCATAAGGTTTGCGTGCTATCCTAATCGTTATTAGGATTTTAATAAACTTTATTAACAACGTCAAAAGCGAAGTCCTTTAATGAGAATTAATTATAACAATTAGAATTAAGATTCATTAAAAGGACTACCCTAATCATGAATTAGGTCTTAAAGGGTTGTTAAAAGTTTTATTAAAACATAGCATGTCATTAAAATTCAAGTAATAAATTTTAATCATTTCTTAATGGCTAACCTAAAAGGTTGTCTTGTGTTATCAAATAAGGGACAAGATGAACTAGCCATAAAAATAGAGCTACACTAATTTATCGCATAAAAGGTGTACAACTATTTAACAATTTAAATAGAACAATGTCTATCACATAAACAATTTTAGCATGCAAACATAAATTTAACATTTAAATTTAAAATAGGATTTTAAAAATATTTTATTATTATCTCATAAAAATTTGTTTTTAAAATCACAAATTTGCATACTACTTTTAAAAAATTTATCGCATAAAAATTTTAACCTTTAAAATCAGTTTTAAAATATCTCATAAAATTAAAACATCATTTTAAAAATTTTCATGCTTAAAAATTTATCATATAAAATTTTTAGGCACTTTAAACTTATCGCATAAATTTTAAAAGATTTAAAATTAGGTTTAAAAATTATCACATAAATTTTAAAACGTCATTTAAAAAAATTTCATGTTAAAAATTTATCACATAGATTTTTAAACATCAAAAACATTTTTAAAATTTATCTCATAACTTTAAAAACATTTTAAAAAGTATTTAAAAGCATTTCATAGTTTAATAGAAATCACAGGCTAGATCGTAACACAGACATAGCTCTGATACCGCTGAAGGGAATTCTGGGACCCTTAGGGCACAAAAACTCTAGTCCCGTCCTAAGTCGGACGGAACATAGACAGAAATAGCAGCGGAAAATAATCATGTTAATCTAATTAACATTTAACCATAAGGTCCAAGACCCTAATCCAAGATCTATGCCGACTTGGGATGGGTCTGACCATCCCAAGAAGGATCTAGCCTACTGCGATTAAATTAAACTAATGCTAATAAACACATACCCGGAATCTCAACCCTGGAGCAGGCGAGATGTTCTGCACCATCTTCCGAGCCGCTCCCGTCCCACGCCGAGCCGCTCCTCGAACCGCTCCCCGAACCGCTCCTCGAACCGCTCCACATCCTGAGGCGATCAATCCCCGTGTCGCCGAGCCAACCACGCGCTGAAGAAAGTGTCACGCGAGTGAAACCTCCGCCTAGATTTTGGATCTGAATCCGAACTCCTTTACGACTTTGCTAGAGCCCTCAGGAGCAAGGCAGAAATATATAGGGAGAGGAGAAATATTAATTTAAGCTTAGATCCGAGCGTGCTCCAACATTTACGAGAGCCGCTCAGATCTAGAGCTTGGGACGAGTTATGAGGAAGGGGGAGGGCCTCTATTTATAGAGGCGGCCGACTCTCCCCTTTTCTCCACAACCGAGGTGAGACTATTAATTTGGGATTAATTAAATCAAGTTAGTTTTCCTTTCACAAAGGGCAAACTTCCTCGAATTTTAACTCCCTCACCGTTGAGCTTCAATGTTGGTACAACCTACCAAATCAAAGAGGGTTCAACGGTGAACGCGTAGGAAAAAACAGCTCGTCAATCTGAGTCCGTTTGACCCTTCAAACAATTGTCCAAAGTTAGCCAAAAGTCATGCTTCTCTTAGAAACGTAGCCGTCAAGAAAATCCCAGGTTTCAAAAAACCCTAACCAGAAAATTCGGGCTTGGTGGGCCTCCATTTTCGTTGGTTTCAGCCCAACAGTTTGGGCTGACTTGTTTTGGCTATAACTTGTGCATTTGGACTCCGTTTTTGACGCGGTTTGAACTTGCGTTTAGAGCGGGACGATCCCGTCATCTAGGTAACCTTTTCAACGCGTTTAATTAAATATAGTCTTAAACAATTTAAGACACATTTAATCTCTTTTGCATCATATGCAAATTAGTCCCTATCTAGGCTTAAATTTTCATTTGCATCAAATACAAATGATCCGAGGGCATATTGCTCTACATAATTTGCAGAGGGGGTTTTAGAGACTTCCCTGTACAGTACCCTACTCGGCCGAGTAGGGTCTTCACTCGGCCGAGTGAAAATATCACTCGGTCGAGTGGGCTGTTGTTTTCAGCTCCAACTCTTTGTTTTTGTGACACTGTCTGATTTCCTTTCTCCCGTCAGTTTCTTCCTCCCCTTAGCATTTGAGTGCATCCCTGGAGTGCTCCCCATCGCCATGGTAGTCCTCCGTTCATATGGCCTCCTATCATCCTTTTCCTGAAATGAAAAGCGTAGCCTGCAGTCAGGTTTTTCTTAAACTCTTGACTCTATACACTAATAAAGATCTAAAATAAAAATGAAAGGAAAATTCAACTAAAAACTGAGATAGAAGCGTCAAGTTGCCTCTCGATAAGCGCTCGTTTAAGGCCTTGAGCTCGACCCCATAAGATCTGTGATTAATGCTCGATGTTTGGCGCATGGGAGATGCGTGCATCAAACTTGTCGGGAAGGCCGCTTGGGTTCAGTTGTTGCTCTGCGTCGGCTTCTCTCGGCTGCGCCTCATCAAAGGTAGTAGTGGGAGATGACTCCCCCAAGCTTGAGC
>CM061140.1:75933177-76247023 GCA_030789695.1 Scilla litardierei
CACGGAGGCACAAAAGCGCAGCGGAAAAACCAGAAATCATATTTCTACACTAGCTAAACAATTTAGCTAGGCTCTGGGGAGCCAGAACCTAGCCCGATCTATGCCGACTTGGAGTGGGTCTGACCACTCCAAGAAGGATCTACACTAAGCGACTAATTAAAATTACGCTAAAACGCTTAACCACATACCCGGAATCTTGGCCCTGGAGCAGGCAAGATGTACCGCACCGTCTTGAGAAGCTCCTCGTAGCCGAGCCGCGTTGACCCGATCTCCCTGAGCCGCCTCGCACCCTCGCACCGATCCGCCCGAGCTGCTTTCGCCTCCGAGCCGATCACACGCGGTAGAAAGTTTCACTTGAGAAGAAACCCGCGTCTTAGACGTCTGGATCGGATCCAAACCCCTTTCGTAGTCGTGCTAGGACTACTCCAGAGAATAGGAAAGTAGAGAGAGAGATTTAGTCGCGGACCGAGCTTGCTTAATAATTTGGAGCTACCCGATCGTTGACTGGTGTGTTTTTCAACGAGGAGAGTGCACCCCTATTTATATAGGGAGTGAGCACTCACCCTCTTGTTGCGGGCAATGTGGGACAATCCACATGAAGAGAAAAATTGAATTAAGTCATTTGGCTTAATTTCAATTTTAAAGTTAGCCTTTCACAAAGTCAAACTTTAACGAATTAATTCTCCTCACATACTAAACTTCAGACACCAAACAAGCTATCAATCAAAAAAGCTTGGAATGGTGAACGCGTAGGAACTGACGGTGATGAATTTCGACTTCGTTTGACCCCTCAAACAATTGCTCAAAGTTTAGCAATTCTCACAAAATTCGTAGCCGTCATTTGGGTTTTCAAAAAACCTAATTTGACTTAAGTTGCGGGCGCGCCCGCTAGACTTAGCGGGCGCGCCCGCCCAAGGGGGGGCAAGGGCGGGTCACCCGCCCGCTGCAAGCAGCGGGCGGGCGCCCGCTGCTGCAGCGGGTTGTGCCCGCTGCAAGCAGCGGGCGCTGGCCCGCTGCGTGCAGCGGGCCGTGCCCGCTGCATCAGCGGGCGCTGGCCCGCTGTGCAGCGGGCCACGCCCGCTAATGCAGCGGGCGCCCGCCCGCTGCACACAGCGGGCCATGCCCGCTGCTGCAGCGGGCCGCGCCCGTTTTGCCCTTGCACATGGGCCTCTTGGCCCGGTGGGTCTAACCCACTTCCCCTTGAACTCTTTCTGCGTTTCTGGGCTCGTTTGAGCTCCGATTTGGACACGGTTTGAACCTGTGTTTAGACCGGGACGATCCCGTCATCCAGGTAACCCTTTCCAACAAGTTTGTTCCTACTAAATTCGTCGTAACTAATTTACAACACGTTTAGTTAAAGTTAGCATCTAATGCAACGTTATGTCCCTATTGCTATTGCGACTAACTTTCACAACTTAACTTGTGAATATCATCAAATGACATTTCTCTCTATTCTATATTCCTATTACTAAGACACGAGTACTACTCGGTGTGAGACCCTACAGCATGACCTTACTACAGGTTGGGGCTCGAAACCCCTAGACGACGGTCACTACGAGCAGTAGCTGTCGTCCCTGTTTCAGAGTCATCATAACGTGATCGACCCTTTGACAAAAGTATCATTGGGTTTGCATTGGCTGTGTCAGTGATGAATTCCGTTAGCTAAAATCCCTTCGTCAAGACTGTGTTTGATGTTGGTCTAGGGTATGGTTTTCTGTCAACCCTATTAGACAACATTGGTCAGTATACGGCGGTCTTTATTTTATACACGTTGTACTACTTGCAACGTACCCCGGCCGAGGATTAACATAAAGACCGTACTGAGCCTATAACACTAACTTCCCTTTAATGGAAGTGAAGAATCCCATCTTAGTCACTTACTCACCTTGAGAGCTTCAGGTGCAACCCAACCTAAGATCTTTCATCAGGACTGGTCCTCGAAGCTAGATCATGGGTCTAAGCTACACCGTCCGTTCACAGGTTTATACAGTTGACTTCAGGTCTTAAGGATCAACTAACCTATCATCACCCTAGAGTTATTAAAGACAGATCATTAAAGTTTAACCATTTAATAACTCTAACTTGGTCGTTCAGTGAACTCATTCTCTAATGAGCACCTGTGTCTCGTCTCCGACTTCGCCAAGTCGAATGACTATGAGATCATCATTACCCGAAGGCAAGACGAAGACACAGTGATCTATCCGATGTGTCGATATCCAGTTCTCGACACATCTATGATCACGAACCGTTTTAGACTTACGTTTCTGTTCGGTCTCTTACTTACTCATAATCGAGATCTCATCTAGATATGTAAGGACCTAACTATAAGTCTATGGATATTATCTAAGTATATTAATACAAATGATTTTATACTTAGAATAATACGTACCATATACGGTATGAACAAGACGCATAATCAAGATAAATTGCCTTATGGGCATATATCTTCCTACATCTCCCACTTGCACTTAGGCTATTTATCTCGATATCTCATACCGTTATAGCATATCAGTCACTTTGACATTTGATATGACAAACCTAAGAATGGTTCTACTAATAAGTATCTACAACGAATTTTAATGGATTGAAATTACATCTCTTGATCACACAGGGTTGATCCTTTGGAAAAATGATCTGGATCAATTTTCCTAACCTTGTATAGCTAACAGTTAGCTTATACGATTTAGATGTGAGGTCTAACATTTTCGTAAGTCAGTTCTAGCTCACTCCACTTTATTGTGTCAATATGTCAAGTACATATTTGACACCCTAAGTCTCTATATATATACTATTAAATCAAAACAATTTTGACTTAATGATTTATATAGAAGATTCATTAAAGTGAAAAATCCTTTTTACTTAGTCCGGAAAAACGGAACTAAGCATACTTACTTGCTCCCACTGACTTTGAGAATTACCTGGTTAAATTACTTCAACATAATAACTAAATCATATTTAGATTTATGTGCAAAAATAACCTTTTGGTAAGTGCCTTAGATGGAATGTACAAGTGTCAGATTCGGTTTGACGAATGGGTCAAGTCAAGATCGTTTTAAGGAATCTTGACATTGACTCGTTCAATCAAAACGTTCTACACTGTACTAATTCCTTTAACCACATTTAGTATTAACTCTTTTAATAACTAAATGCAGATGATCAAGAATTAATCTTGATGTGCGTATTATTGTGATCGCACACAATTTATACGTCCCCTGGAACCTTCACTTAACTACTGATTGACTTCTAGCTTTTAGTCAGCTCCAAAATCAATATTATCGAAGCAATACACCATTATTCGAAAATATACGCAACCATCACAGAAAAGCCACATCCACAGAATTTGAGCCAATTCAATTTCAATTGTAACAAATGAGACATCCATTCCAAAACAACGGGTTCATAAAAGGAACCTTAATTTGTTTATCAAAAATAAACCTTGAGTGCAAAGCACTCATTCATTGTTTTCGATCCTTAAAGATGATACATTTTATTCAAATAAGAAAAATATCATCTCCATCACGATCAGCGTCTCCAGAAGTCTTTGAGCGGTCCCAGCAGCAACTGTTGCTTTAATTGCCGACCGATCTCCGTACTTCTCCAATCTCCAGTTCTTATCAGCCACCTGTATACAGTACACAGATGTCTATAAGTTTCTCATACTATATGAATGGAAATAATTGTATTTAATTGAATTTTAATTTGTACCTGAGGTAGAGGCATCAGTATGCCCCTTCTTCTTCTCTGCAAGATAGATCTTGCAGTTCCTCTTCCAGTGGCCAATCTTGTGGCAATGGAAGCACTCAGATTTCGACGGGGCCCCTTTGTTCTTCTTCTTCCCATTCTTAGCCTTCGCAGGTTGTGGGACCTGCCTCTTCTTTCCTTTGCCTTTCGGCTGGTCGGAAGTGGCAGAGCCAACAACCAGTGCAGCCGGCTTCTTATGAATCTCCTCAAACTGCCGGAGCATATTGAGGAGACCCGGAAGATCCGTCTCAAGGCTGTTCATTATAAAGCCAGTTATAAAAGGCTTAAAATCGGGAGTCAAAGACTTTAGGATAATGTCCGTGGACATCTCATTGTCCAGGACAAATCCTAACTGGGCAGCGTCCTCCACGTACCCGATCATCTTGATAACATGATCTTGTACGGGTTCCGTCCCCATCTTGGTGCCCCAGAGGTTGCTAGTGGCCTCGAACTTGGCAGCTCTTGATCGCTTGCCATACAACTCTTGTGCGTTGAGGAGCATGCTTTGAACATCCATATGTTCATGCTTCCTCTGCAACTCGTTGGTCATCGAAGCCAGAGTAAGGCACCTGGCCTTCTCTGCATCCCTCTGGTACAATTTGTAGGCTTCCTTTTCCTCGTGGGTCGAATCTTCATCCGGCTTATCTGGAGCGTCCTCGAACAGTACGTATCCTATTCCGGCTAGGGAAAGGACCAACTTGATGTTCCTAAGCCAGTCTTTGTAGTTCGTTCCATTCAGCACGTTCTTCTCAACCATGTATCTAAGTCCCGAATCCATTCTGTATTTTATAGATACTATAGTTAGTAAATGTTCGTAGTATAGTTTTAATGGTTTTAATAAAACTATATTCTCCCACTAAATTTATTTAAAGCCATAATAATAAACAATTTATTATAAAATAATATTTGTGAGAGAGGGATCCGACTACCCTGAGTCTGACAACCTTGAGTGTATCTCAACAAGTTGTCCGACTCTGCAGTCGGTAGACGAACTCGTCGTCAATCATATTTACTATGATTCCCTATCGATTTTTACCCCTAGTCATTTGTGATCATGAGTGTGCTCAACCGGATCACAATGGCTAGCCTAGTCGGACCCTTGTTTTCGTGTCTAGCCTGACTTGCCCCTTTGCTCGGTGTATGCACGACGCGCCGGTTTGGGTCAGGTCTTAGACTACATTCTTGGTTAGACTTACGTCGAAGCTCGAGGGATGAGACAACGGTTTCAGTCAGGTTAAGATGTCAATCAAGAAATCGGTTTCTATAAGATTGACATGTCACGGCTTGAGTGTAGCTCAACAACCGGAACATGTTTCTTAAAGTTGCCAACTCCTAAAACAAGGAGGGCTACGATTTATCTTGAACAAGATTATTATCGTATTGACTTAGGTATAGTCGATGGACTTACATAGTCATGAATCGACTCCTTACGGTCCAGCGGACGCGGCCAGGGAATTGACTAAGCCAGGACCACTTGTTACCCAGTCTAGCTAGGTTGGTCCAAAAACTTTAGCCAAGCACATTGACCGACATCATGATCCATTGAAGGAGTTGTCATCAATCTTATGTTTTCCAAACAACTAAATGGCTTTTAATAAAAACAACTAGTTAATCCTTATCAACTAGTGGATCCTAAAATTCAAAATTTTTCAGATTTGTTGAACATCTTTTATTAAGTCCTTATCAACTATAAGGTTCTACGTTCAACTTACTACCCCAATCTTATTAGGATTTTAATGAAACAATTCAACATTTTTGTCTCTTATGAAAATCATTATCTAAACATTTTAATGAAATGATTTACAAACAAAGGGACTATCCTAATCAGGTATTAGGTTCGAATGTTGTTTTGTTTTATCAAACGTAGCATGTCACTATCATGTTTTAATGGCTAACCTAACAAGGTTTGTGTATACATTATACAACATGAAATGAAGCAACTAATTTTATCCGCATAAAAGAAAGTTTCATTTTTAGTGACATATTATAGATATTTGCAAGTTTTTAAAATTATCTATATAATACAAACATGCAAATCTAAATTTTAACACTTAAAATTAAAGTTTAAAATTTTAAGGCCTTCATAAAATTTTATCGCATAAAACTAAGTCGTACAAAATTATCTAATAATTTTAAACTTAGGCCTTAAAAAATTTTAACCTCATTTCTAAAATTAAAATATCACATAAAAAATTTTAGAAACATCTATGTAGTAAAAGAAATTAATTTTATATAACATCTCATGAAATAAAATTATTTCTACTATTAACATATTTAAACAATTTTAAAACTCTTTTAAAATCTTTTAGAAATCCTTTTTTAGAAGCATTCAAGTAAAGTTTAAAGATTTCTAACTTTATGTAACTAAAGAAAAATTCTTAAATTTCAAAAAAAAAATTTTTCTAAAGATTACATAAACATTAAATACCCTTTTAAAATTTTTAATGGCTCATAAAAATTTTATAAAGTATTTATAATAAAGGAGACTACCTTTTTAGATTTATCGCATAAAATTAATTTTGCTCCAAAATTAAAATAAATATCAGTGTTGCAAAAAAAAAAAAATTTTTTTGAAACACAAAATATTTTCAAAACTAATTTAACATAAAAAAAAAGTTTTGCATATGAAAGCTAAGCATTTTTAACTATTTAAAAAAGTCGCTATAGTAGATCTATAGCATAACCGTGGCTCTGATACCACTGTTGGGGTTTTGGCGGACCCCCAGAGCTCGGATCCGTATCCGTCCTAAGTCGGACGGACCACGGAGGCACAAAAGCGCAGCGGAAAAACAGAAATCAAAATTTCTAGACTAGCTAAACTATTTAGCTAGGCTCTGGGGAGCCAGAACCTAGCCCGGTCTATGCCGACTTGGTGTGGGTCTGACCACTCCAAGAAGGATCTACACTAAGCGACTAATTAAAATTACGCTAAAACGCTTAACCACATACCCGGAATCTTGGCCCTGGAGCAGGCAAGATGTACCGCACCGTCTTGAGAAGCTCCTCGTAGCCGAGCCGCGTTGACCCGATCTCCCTGAGCCGCCTCGCACCCTCGCACCGATCCGCCCGAGCTGCTTTCGCCTCCGAGCCGATCACACGCGGTAGAAAGTTTCACTTGAGAAGAAACCCGCGTCTTAGACGTCCGGATCGGATCCAAACCCCTTTCGTAGTCGTGCTAGGACTACTCCAGAGAATAGGAAAGTAGAGAGAGAGATTTAGTCGCGGACCGAGCTTGCTTAATAATTTGGAGCTACCCGATCGTTGACTGGTGTGTTTTTCAACGAGGAGAGTGCACCCCTATTTATATAGGGAGTGAGCACTCACCCTCTTGTTGCGGGCAATGTGGGACAATCCACATGAAGAGAAAAATTGAATTAAGTCATTTGGCTTAATTTCAATTTTAAAGTTAGCCTTTCACAAAGTCAAACTTTAACGAATTAATTCTCCTCACATACTAAACTTCAGACACCAAACAAGCTATCAATCAAAAAAGCTTGGAATGGTGAACGCGTAGGAACTGACGGTGACGAATTTCGACTTCGTTTGACCCCTCAAACAATTGCTCAAAGTTTAGCAATTCTCACAAAATTCGTAGCCGTCATTTGGGTTTTCAAAAAACCTAATTTGACTTAAGTTGCGGGCGCGCCCGCTAGACTTAGCGGGCGCGCCCGCCCAAGAGGGGGGCAAGGGCGGGTCACCCGCCCGCTGCAAGCAGCGGGCGGGCGCCCGCTGCTGCAGCGGGTTGTGCCCGCTGCAAGCAGCGGGCGCTGGCCCGCTGCAAGCAGCGGGCCGCGCCCGCTTGCAGCGGGCGCTGGCCCGCTGCGTGCAGCGGGCGCGGGCCCGCTGTGCAGCGGGCCACGCCCGCTAATGCAGCGGGCGCCCGCCCGCTGCACACAGCGGGCCATGCCCGCTGCTGCAGCGGGCCGCGCCCGTTTTGCCCTTGCACATGGGCCTCTTGGCCCGGTGGGTCTAACCCACTTCCCCTTGAACTCTTTCTGCGTTTCTGGGCTCGTTTGAGCTCCGATTTGGACACGGTTTGAACCTGTGTTTAGACCGGGACGATCCCGTCATCCAGGTAACCCTTTCCAACAAGTTTGTTCCTACTAAATTCGTCGTAACTAATTTACAACACGTTTAGTTAAAGTTAGCATCTAATGCAACGTTATGTCCCTATTGCTATTGCGACTAACTTTCACAACTTAACTTGTGAATATCATCAAATGACATTTCTCTCTATTCTATATTCCTATTACTAAGACACGAGTACTACTCGGTGTGAGACCCTACAGCCTGACCTTACTACAGGTTGGGGCTCGAAACCCCTAGACGACGGTCACTACGAGCAGTAGCTGTCGTCCCTGTTTCAGAGTCATCATAACGTGATCGACCCTTTGACAAAAGTATCATTGGGTTTGCATTGGCTGTGTCAGTGATGAATTCCGTTAGCTAAAATCCCTTCGTCAAGACTGTGTTTGATGTTGGTCTAGGGTATGGTTTTCTGTCAACCCTATTAGACAACATTGGTCAGTATACGGCGGTCTTTATTTTATACACGTTGTACTACTTGCAACGTACCCCGGCCGAGGATTAACATAAAGACCGTACTGAGCCTATAACACTAACTTCCCTTTAATGGAAGTGACGAATCCCATCTTAGTCACTTACTCACCTTGAGAGCTTCAGGTGCAACCCAACCTAAGATCTTTCATCAGGACTGGTCCTCGAAGCTAGATCATGGGTCTAAGCTACACCGTCCGTTCACAGGTTTATACAGTTGACTTCAGGTCTTAAGGATCAACTAACCTATCATCACCCTAGAGTTATTAAAGACAGATCATTAAAGTTTAACCATTTAATAACTCTAACTTGGTCGTTCAGTGAACTCATTCTCTAATGAGCACCTATGTCTCGTCTCCGACTTCGCCAAGTCGAATGACTATGAGATCATCATTACCTGAAGGCAAGACGAAGACACAGTGATCTATCCGATGTGTCGATATCCAGTTCTCGACACATCTATGATCACGAACCGTTTTAGACTTACGTTTCTGTTCGGTCTCTTACTTACTCATAATCGAGATCTCATCTAGATATGTAAGGACCTAACTATAAGTCTATGGATATTATCTAAGTATATTAATACAAATGATTTTATACTTAGAATAATACGTACCATATACGGTATGAACAAGACGCATAATCAAGATAAATTGCCTTATGGGCATATATCTTCCTACAAAAACTCCTTCGGCCGAGTGGCACAAGCTACTAGGCAATTTTTAGGCTAGGAGGGTATCCGTTTCCCTCGGCCGAGTGACTAAACGTACTCGACCGAGTGGCAGTTAATACGAAATGCACAAAAAAGACAAAGAGTTGGTTCTGTAGACTTCCCTGGTTGGTGCCCCACTCGGTCGAATGGGGTCCTTTGCTCGGCCGAGACGCATATGATACTCGGCCGAGTGACGTGCTGTTTTCTGCTTCGGGGCTCCGTTTTCGCTCTATCTCTGTTTTTCTTCCTCCAGTTGGTTTCTTCCTCCTCCCAAGGCCTGAGCACATTCCTGGAGCGCTCTTCCTTGCCTCTATCTTCCTCCATATGTGAGATCTCCTTTTCTCCTCTCCTGTCATAGAAATTAAGACCGGTTGTCACGATTTTTATGGGCAAAAAGGCTCAAAACACTAATAAAGTCTAAAATAAAAATAAGAATCAAATAAAAATAATGCAAAAACCATTGGGTTGCCTCCCGACAAGCGCTCGTTTAAGGTCTTGAGCTCGACCCCCTTGGATTTTCAATTAACGCGTGATGTTGGGTGCATATGAGATGCACCCGTCGAAGTTGCCGAGAAGACCGCTCAGATTTGAATCATGGTGGTGCGTGGCCATCCTCAGTGCCCCTTCATCTTGGGCAATGTTGTGGGATGGATCCCCCAAGCTTGAGCTTGTTCCGGTCCTTGACTTCGCCGGTGACACCGATCTCTGAATCAGTGGAGCTTTCTTCAGATTCTTCAATGTCGAGAGCTTGCAAAGCTCTCGTATTCTCGCGACATCAGTGTCGCCATCATCATTCGCCATGGAGCTATTGAGAGAATCCTCCATCTTCTCTTCTTCGCTCAAATCTTGGCCTTCTTCGAAGCCGTCATCATGGAGTGCACCGATGGAGTATGGGATAGCCTCTTCTATAACCTCATCAAGGAGGTATGAAAGGTCATCCGGCCGTCCCTTGAGTAGATATATTCTATTTACTTTGCCCGTAGGGACTCCTTCGGAATAATGCTTGAGTCGTTGCCCATTCACCTTGAACGTGGCTCCGTCTTTCCCTTCCAATTCAAAAGCTCCTCCCGGTTGTATGTGCTTGATGATGAAAGGTCCAGACCACCGTGACCTCAACTTCCCGGGGAATAGTCAGAGTCGGGAATTATATAGCAAGACTTTGTCTCCGACCTTGAAGTCCGTGACAAGTATGCGAGCGTCGTGGAGAATCTTGGTCTTTTCTTTGTAAATTCTTGAGCTCTCGTTGGCATCTCTTATAATTTCGTCAAGCTCATTGATGTCTAGGAGCCGCCTCACCGCCGCACTCTTATAGTCATAATTGAGGGTCTTGATGGCCCAATACGTGCGGTGCTCCAACTCTACTGGCAAGTGACAAGCTTTCCCATAAACAAGTCGGAACGGCGTGGTGCCAATGGGAGTGCGAAAGGCCGTGCGATATGCCCATAGGGCATCGTTTAACTACATGGACCAATCTTTTCTAGATCGATCTACGGTCTTTTCAAGAATTTGCTTGATTTCTTTATTTGAAACTTCCACTTGTCCGCTCGTCTGAGGGTGGTAGGCCATGCCAATTCTATGGTTTACCCCGTACTTTTTCAACATGGCTTCAAATTTGTTTTCTATAAAGTGGCTTCCCCTGTCTCTTATCAAAGTACGGGGCACCCCAAAGCGCGGGAAAATATTCTGCTTGAAAAACTTGGAGACAACCCTTGCATCATTGGTAGGGGTGGCGATGGCTTCTACCCATTTGGAGACATAGTCCACGGCCAATAAGATATACTTGTTACCCTTGCTTGACGGAAATGGTCCCATGAAGTCCACTCCCCAACAATCAAAGAGCTTAATCTCTAGAATGGGCCTCATTGGCATCTCATTTCGTTTGGAAATATTCCCGGTCCGTTGGCATCTATCGCACCCCTTGACGAAGTCGTGCGTGTCTCTGAACATGGTTGGCAAAAAGAATCCACTCTGCAATATCTTAGCTGTAGTCTTGGAAGCGGCGTGATGTCCCCCGCATGGCATACCATGGCAATGCAAGATGATGGAGGTGGCCTCCTCCTTGGAAATACATCTCCGGATAACCCCATCCTTGCATATCTTAAAGAGATACGGATCTTCCCAGAAATAGCTACGGACTTCATGCATAAATCTCCTCTTTTGCTGTGTGGGCATCCCGCATGGTTTAATCCCACATGCCAAGTAATTGACAAAGTCCGCGTACCAAGGAACTTCCCCGGGCCTTATGGCGTATAGGCTCTCATCAACAAAGGAGTCATCGATGGGCAAGCTCTCGTCCTCCTTGTCACGAATAAGCCTAGACAAATGATCCGCTACAACGTTGTCCGTACCCTTCTTATCTCTGATTTCCAAATCAAACTCTTGCAATAGAAGTATCCACCTAATCAACCTAGGTTTGCCTCTTTCTTGTTTAGAAGATACTTCAATGCCGCATGGTCGGTGTGGACAATTACCTTGGATCCAAGGAGGTAGGAGCGGAACTTTTCAATGGAATAAACGACCGCTAGAAGCACTTTCTCCGTAGTTGTATAATTTTTTTGTGAGTCATCCAACGTTTTGCTTGCATAGAATATTGCATGAAGCTTTCTGTCTTTCCTTTGTCCTAACACCGCCCCAATGGCTTGGTCACTTGCATCACACATGAGCTCAATGGGAAGGCTCCAATCAGGTGGTTGAATGATGGGTGCAGAAATTAGTGCTTCCTTCAATGTATTGAACGCTTGCAAGCATTCACTTGAAAAAACAAACGGGGCATCTTCAGCAAGCAAGGAGGTAAGAGGTCGGGCAATCAAGGCGAAATCCTTGATAAAGCGGCGGTAAACCCCGCATGACCAAGAAAGCCTCTAATGCCCTTAACATTAATAGGAGGAGGGAGTTTCTCGATTACCTCAATCTTCGCCTTATCAACCTCAATCCCTCTTGAGGAGACAAGGTGCCCAAGCACTATCCCTTCGGTGACCATGAAGTGACATTTCTCCCCATTAAGAGTAAGATTATTTTGTTGACATCTTTTAAGAACTTTGGTAAGATTAGCCAAACAAGAATCAAACTCACTTCCATAAACTGAGAAATCATCCATGAAAACTTCCATAATATTTTCAATATAGTCGGAAAAGATGGAGGTCATGCACCTCTGAAAGATGGCGGGTACATTACAAAGACCAAAGGGCATTCTATGGTAGGCGTAAGTGCCAAAGGGATTTGGAAAAACCCCGAATACCCATCCAAGTAGCAAAAGTATTTATGTTTAGCAAGCCATTCAAGCATTTGATCTATGAAGGGTAGTGGGTAATGGTCTTTTCGGGTGGCTTTATTTAGTTTTCTGTAATCAATACACATCTGCCATCCCGTGACAGTGCGTGTAGAGATGGGTTCTCCTTTTTCATTTTTTATAATGGTCACCTCCCCCCCTTTTTGGGGACAACGTGAATGTGGCTAACCCATCTACTGTCTGATATTGGATAAATAATGCCGGCCTCAAGCAACTTAAGGATTTCCTTTTTGACTACCTCCTTCATATTCGGGTTCAACCGCCTTTGAGGCTCAATGGAAGTGGCTTCAGTGTTTTTCAAGTGGATCCTATGTGTGCATAGCCTAGGGCTTATTCCCTTAAGATCCGAGATAGTGTAGCCAAGGACATCCTTGTGGTCCCTAAGGAATTCTAATAGTTTTTCAAGTTGATCATGGCCGAGGTGGGCATTAACAATCACCGGAAAGGTCAATTTACTACCGAAGAAAGCATACCTTAGATTCGGTGGTAATTGTTTAAGCCCTACCTTAAATGGTGATGTACCCTCTGCTTCATCATCTTGTGTGAGTTTTGCTTCTCCTTCAACATCTTAGTTTAGCTCATGTTCGGGCGGTGCGCCCTCGTGTGGAGACTCAGATTCACTCCCTAGTGAGGACGGTGCATCGGAATAGACGCTCTCCAATTCTGTGCTAGCATCGATAAGACCACCACTTTGCTCCGGTTCATTCCTGAGATCAAGAAACACGTCAGCAGATTCATAAATGCAAGAGTGGGGGCCGTAGAGTGTAACTCCCTGAATATCGGTTTGCTCGAAGGATTCCTCGGGAGTGTAGTACTCTTCGACGCATGTTCTACCGCCATCAAAATATAACTTGTCGTCCCTCACATCAACTCTGATTTCTCCCCCAATAGTCCCATCCGGGGAGATTTGATCCATCACAAAGCTAGCGAACAATTGTTCGACGGGGTCCTCGATATTAATGGCCAAAGCTCCGGTAGCATGGACCTCATCAACAAGTTCCTTAAGGAGCTCCGCAAAGGATTCATCATCTCCCTGGCCAGACTCAGTCATTGGTATTGCATCCCCCATTTTACCTGTTAAGATCTTGTGGAAAATTTCGGGAGAGCGTGCAAAATAGGGCTGTAAACAGAGTTAGAAAAGAATGAAGAAATAAATAAAGAAATTGAAAAATAACGGGGTGATCTAAATTGAACTCCGTCAAAAACCTTTCCCGGCAACGGCGCCAAAAACTTGATCGATGCCCCGGATACACACCCAAGGCGAGCGACTCGCTAGTCTTACCGCAAGCGCACGGTGTAGCGGCGAGCGGGTATCGAACACGAGGAGGGAAAATAACAGTGTCTTCTTCAATTCACCTGGCTATAAGAACAGTCGAGAAATGTTCGCAATAAAGCGGTCACAGTCGTTCAATTGTATAAAGGAAATAACAAATGAATAAAAACGTCTAGGGGTAGGGAATCCCCGCTACAAACCATATCTCGTCATAGTGATTCGTAGGTTTCACAATTGCTAGACTTGCAATTCAGGTGAACTAGTTGCAACTTAATGTAGAACCAAACTCACGCTCTCGCGCTATTGCCGGTCTATAGCAAACCTAGGGTTGGGTCCAATCTCTTGCAAATCCTAACCTATGTAAGCTAGCTTGAAGATCAACATCATCATTCAATCGTATCTCGAGCCCACTCTCGTGCAAACTCGAGCTACGACCTAGGTTGGGATAGTTCCTACCTGTCCAATCTCTTGCAAACGGGTATTTGTATAGAATTGCAATCGAAAACCCTAGTTTCGATCCAATCTCTTGCAAACCGATTCCAGAGAATATATATTGTAACCCAATTCGAATTTCTAGGGCTTCCTATCGAATTGGGATCCAATCTCTTGCAAATCCCAATCGGTATGAATCCCTAGCTATTCGTATTAAATCAATCCCAAACTAACCCTAATCAATTCTAGCAATAATTTCACCCATTCATCACAAATTAGAAATAGGGTTCGTAGGGTTCATCCCTACGCCCCGAGACGATAAAACTACTCACAATTCATAATGCAATTCAATGGAAATTCAATAATAAAAACAATAGAATTCATTGCAATATTCAATATATCAATAAAAATGAGGTTTTTGATAGAGAGGGAGACAAACCAATGAAGATTCAATAGCATCCAACAGAATAACACTTTTCTCTCCCTCAAAAGAACTAAATCTAATCTCCTAAAAAGTAATCTAAAAAGACTGCAAAAAGTTCTGAAAAAGCTCTCTAAACTAGGTTAAAAACTGGGGTTAAATACCCCCCAAAATCGCCCAAAAAACTGTGACAAAATTGCCCCTGCGCAGCCTGAAAATCGTAATTTACGCTACAGGCAGTGCGGCTCACTCGGCCGAGTGACAAATGTCATTCGGCCGAGTGACAAACCCTGACAAATTCCAGTAACTTCGGACTTTTGGGGGTCGGCTGCTCGGGAGTCTCTCGGTCGAGTGACTTTCTTTGCTTCAGTCGAGGGGACTTCTTCACTCGGCCGAGTCGGAACTCGGGACGGTACTGACAGATTACAGTAGGTTGGGACTTTTCGTTTGCCGTCGTCTTGATGCCACTCGGGCGAGTGGTGTCTCCATGGTTCGGTCGAGTGGGCTGGCGACGGTCGGCTGAGTGCACGCTGATACTCAGTCTGCTGCATGTCCGATCTGGCCGGCCGAGCGGGCTTTCGATGGTCGGCCGAGTGACTCCTTCACTCGGCCGAGTGACATGCTGAAAATGCCCAATCTTTGTATTTTTGTTCCCTCGTCGATCCTACGACATTCTTTCTTCTTCCACTCCTCTCCAATAGCAAAATTCCCCTCGAAAGAGTCACGGGGGACACTCCGGAGTGGGTGCATCTCAGAATCACTCCAAATCGCTCGAAATCTCATGAAATTCGACAAAAACAAGAAATCGTGAAAAGCATCGCAATATTGCCGAAAAATCGTGAAAAACGCGATTCGAGCGATCAAAATGGCATGCAAACATGCAGAAAAAAGGTGTAAAATATGGAGTGATCAAATGCCAACCGATCTGGTGACCTTCACCCGATCGGTTCATCTGTAGCCAATTCTCCGAAGCCAAGACACGGAGAGCTCAACCGACCGGTTCACCCGACGGCGGAAGATCCAACTGGTTAGCTTCAACCCTCAACCGACCGTGCCGTATGACCGGGTGAAGTCACATGCTGAGCTGCCGAAGAACGAAGCAGATCACCCGATCGGTTGACTTTTCAACCGATCGGGTGATATCATTTTCTATATATAGGACCCCCTAGGTTTTCCAGAAACGAGAGTTGTTATTTTTTGCTGTTTTTTCTCTCTCTTGGCGGCTGTAATTTTTCAGATATTAGTAAGTTGTCTGATCTTTGTTAAACTTTAATATAGTGTTATTTGCATTGCTCTTACTACTTTTCTATCGTCTGATAATGTTTCTAACGTTCGATTTTGATTTAGATTGCTTTTTAGTAAATATGTGTGAGTAGTTACCAAATCTGGGATTTTTGTGGAAACCCATTCGTGGGTTCTCCCTGATGTGTCCATAGGACTAGGAAATCGATAGGGATTAGGAATCTATCGGTTACGCGGGGTGTTTTATTGTCATCGGCGGGAAAAAGACCGCATTTGACCGTTGGGCCAAGGGGGAATAAACTTGGCGGTTGACTCCCTAGCCATAGCCCACGCCCTTAGCGTAGACGTCAAATCCTAGCACGCGGGAGCGGCAGGATGAGATGTTGGGAGTTATCGTTTCGAGCTTAGTGCTCTCAAAGTCGGTCAATGTTAATGGACATGGGAATGCCCACTGAACGCACCCAGGAAGTCCGACGTATCATCCTGGGCACCGACCGGAATATCGGGCCCATGGGACGTTGGTACCACTTTTAGAGGCAACGTCTCACCATTAGACCCTAATTCCGATCGTTATCCTACCCGTAGGCCGTATCGGCGAGAATCGCACGATAGGGTGGAAACTAAAGTCCCGGGTTTTCCCTTTATATTGTTTATCCCTCGCATTCTATTTTCTGTGACAACCCATCATCCGATTAGGGCTAGCTCGTCCATAGGGTGAATCCGATCCTTCTTGACACAAGCGCAACCACGCCTCCCTGAGTTCGACCCCCAAGCCACACTACAACACCGTGCGCTTGCGGTTATAAATATTTAAATCGCATGCCCCCAGTTATATATTGCACACATATGACATGCAAACGCGGGTGACGTCAAGCTTTATGGCACCGTTGCAAGTGAGTCAATGTGCTTGTTATTTTAGGATTTCATCAACCCTTGAGTCTAGCTCACATCTCTATCTCGCGATAATTTTTGCACTCTACACTTTTTGATTTCACTTGTACATATTGTAAATAGTAGTTGTATAGAACTGATTGACTGAGTCGCCGTGCTGCTATCACTGCATTCGCCTCCCGTTTATGCAACCCGTGCTTTTGACGTGTTTGCTATCTGTGCAGTTCCCTCTCTCTCCTTTCTTATAGGTTTTCTGGCCCATGACGAGGATGTTGTATGCCGTTTCGGGCGATATCTGGGATCATTCGCACCACATCCGCTGTTTGGCACAACCCTTGGCAGAATCCCTAAATGCTTCGAATATTCTAACCCTTCTGTCTGCCGCTGTGGAAAATCAGAGAAGGTATCATGATATGACGCAGGATCCAGTCGCGACAACTCTCCTTCCTCCTAATGATGTGGCGTATATCGACATGCCCAGTTCCGGATTCGGGGGAGAGGAATTGTTCACGGAGCCCAGTCAGGAGAACCACCAGGAAGAGTCTGTCGGTTGCGTTGGACAGGGGCCGATCTATTCCTTGCAGACTTTTATCGAGCATCCCGGATCTTGGGACAATGAGGAAGCTGGGAGCAATGGTGGGGAATCATCGACCATTGAAACCTGTTTTCACGTCGAAGCTTTCTTCCCCGAGAATTACTATGAGCTTGAGAAAGACCCGGTGCCTTCCTCGGTTGCCCCCGCGATACCTTGCGAGGGTTTGCCACGTGGAAACACGGTTGGGAGTGAAGTTTTGAACCCTGGCTTTCGAGAGATCCACGAAGAAGTCCTTTCACTAGAGGATGCTCAGCTTGAGAATTATGCGTCGAGACCTCATGAAGTTGAGATGAAAGAGTTACCCATGGGACTAAAGTATGAATATTTGGGGACGGGCTCGACCCTGCCGGTCATAGTGAACTCCTCGCTGCCTGAAGACCAGATGACCAAACTTCTTGGTTTTTAAAAAAGGTTTAAGTGCATTTTTGGATATGCAATTAAAGATTTAAAAGGGGTTAGCTTAGGCCTCTGCTCACACAAGATACTGCTTGAGGATGAGTAAGCCTCCTCGATTGAGCCGCATCGGAGGCTAAATCCCATAATGATGGAGGTGGTGAAAAAGGATATTGTTAGGCTTCTACATGCCGGTATCATATACCCTATCTTTGATAGTCGCTGGGTTAGCCCGGTGCACGTCGTACCCAAGAAAGGAGGAATGACGGTGGTTCGCAACGAGAAAATAAGCTCATACCTACGAGGACCTTCACAGGGTACCGGATGTGCATTGGCTATAGAAAGCTAAACAAAGCCACGAGGAAGGATCACTACCCTCTCCCTTTCATTGATCAGATGCTCGAGAGGCTGGCGAAGCACAACTACTTATATTTCATGGACGGGTACTCCGAATTCCTTCAAATCCCTATTCATAACGATGACCAGGAGAAGACGACTTTCACTTGCCCATTTGGGACATATGCCTATAGAAGAATGCCGTTCGGACTGTGTAACACCCCAGCTACATTCCAAAGTCTCATGTCCACTATCTTCTCCAACTACTCCCAGGATATCATGGAGGTTTTCATGGACGATTTTTCTGTCTATGGAACTGAGTTTGACTCATGCCTCAGCAATCTAACTAAAGTCCTGGAGAGGTGTCAAGAAAAGGGACTAGTCCTGAACTGGGAGAAATGCCACTTCATGGTCCAAGAAGGAGTTGTGCTGGGACACGTCATCTCTTCGAGGGGAATCGAGGTTGATAAGGCAAAAGTTGAGGTGATTGAAAAGCTTCCGCCACCTGTAACGGCCTGTTTCTATCGTACCTTCTTCGTGCACGTGCTTTTGACCGTGCACGTAATTATTTTAGACTTTATTTGTTTTTGGACGTTTTTATGTGATATGTCATCGTGATCGTCTCTGAAAGTATTAGATGGTGGAACAACTTTGGAACGACATATCTCGAGTTGTTCTTCAGCGATACTATCTTATTTGACGTGACGTCGCGACTTTCTGTTTTGACGCGAGACGTTTCTATTTTTAGTTTCGTCTCTCGACATCGAAATTTAGATCCGTCTTCTCCAATCTCTTTATCTCGTCGTCCCAAACACACCATAATTATTTTACAATTTTTAGGCTTAATTTGACCTATTTTCAATTTTTAAGTAAGTTTAAAATAATTTTAAAACCTATTTTTATAAGTGTTTAAATTTTAAGAAAATTTCTATATTCTAATAACGTATTAAATAATTTTCTGACCAAATTTCAGCTATTTTGGCTGCACACAACCTTGCGTGAGGGAGAGAAGAGATATTTGTTTTAAATAAATCATTTTAATTATTTTTATTAATCCCCTAAACCCTAGACCTAGCCCTAACCCTCTTTCCTATTTATATTAGCCCTAGGCTAGCTTATTTCCGCATCACACAAACCCTAGCCGCCGTTTCCTCTCCCAAAAGCTTCGTCGCAACATTGCAGCAGCAGCTCCCCGCACGACCGACGATCTCAGCCCCGTTCTCTCGGTCTGACCGAGAGGCCGCCCCGCACCCAAGCCCGCTCCGCTCGTTGCAACTTGCAGTGTTGCAAAGCCCCTGCAGCCGACCGCTACGACCGAGAGCACCGCTCGGTCTGACCGACACCCGCTCCCGCATCCCGCACCCCGCACCGCTCGTTGCAAACCGCTCAGCGTTGCAACCCCGCACCCGCAAGCACCCGACCGGGAGCCCCGCCCGCACCGACCGAGAGTCCTCCGCCCCGCTCCGCACGTTGCAGCGCTTGCAACGTTGCAAGCCCCGCCAAGCGCACAACCGACCCGCCCCATCGCTCTGACCGAGGATTTCCCTCGCACCGCCGCTGTGACCGACCCCGCTGCGCTGCTCTCGCCGTCCGCAGTGTCTGACCGAGCCAAGCCCCCGCAGCGGCTAGTGTCCGACTGACGGCCGTTCGTCGCAACTTGGATTCTTCCACACCAACTCCTATGGTGGGACCCCCAAGTCCTCCAAAGGTGTTGTGGGTCCCCCATCGACCCCTAGCACTGCTGTGGGCCCCACTGGGACGTGCTACTTCACGGATTTGCCGTCTACGACATTGCGACACGTCGTAGGCCTTCGTCGCAAGTTCCAGCTTTTGGAGAATCGTGCAAGGATCAGATCTGAAGCTGAGGAGTTCTCCGATCAGACACGACTTCCTATCTTCGACAAACTCCAGTTCAGGTTGGTTCCCCGAAACTCGTAGAAACCCCCACAATAGCTGACTGAACCCTAAACTAAAAACCGTCAACTTGAACTAAATTTATTTTCCAGCACCTGTAAAACGTTGTACGAACATAGAAAATCGACGAACGGACTTTGTTGACTGTGCACATAGGATAGATCGTCGATTAGGCTGAAACATCAAAAAGTGACTATTGACGAATAGGATAGTCCCGAAAACCTAGAAACGAAACCTAATTGAATTTGATGAATTTGAGACCTGACATCGTCGCCGTGGCGATATTTCAGACGGACTTCCGCAGACGAGACGCTTGGACGAGACGCTTCGAGAGGACGACACACTCGCCATCGCAGGCAAGTGTATCCACTTGCACTTTTGGCCGTGCTTAGGCCCTAGTTTGTTAGAATTGTTAACTGTGAACAAATAGAACCGGACGTGAAATGATAGCGTCCGGGACGACTCCTGACGGCTCAGACTTACGACGAAGTCTGAGCCTGACAAAAACAACTTTTGATGCTGCAGGGCTAACATGTGTGTGCGTGTGTGTGGACACCCTAGAATAACCCTTCCTGTCTTGTCACGTCACGTCCCGTCTTGCACAGCCTGCTGGGCAATAGGGCACTCTCCGAGTGATCCCTTGTACTGATTCACAGCCTGCGGGCAATATGGCACTCTCCAAGTTAGAGAGAGTGATCCCTTGTACTGATACACAGCCCGAGGGCAATAGGGCACTCTCCAAGCTAGAGAGAGTGATCCCTTGTACTGATTCTGAGTCTGCGGGCAATAGGGCACTCGCCAAGCTAGAGCGAGTGATCCCTTGTACTGGTGTCATGTCTTGTCTTGTCTTGGGGGTTTGGGGTTGGGTTGAGCGTGCACACGGCAAGAGGGTCTGATCCCCCTCGAACCGTAAGGCGTGAACCCTTTCGTGTCTCACTTGTCTTGTCCTGTCTTGTTTCCATCACGTCCCGTCTTGTCTTGACACCTGTAGGTTAGTCCCGTAGTTGGTAGCACACGCTACGACTACTACTTGTTGCGCTTTACTTTCCTGCTATGTTACTTCTGGTTGTTACTCAGTTATAACCCCAGCATGCTAATCAACAAGTAAACTGTTGTGTAATAGAACCTCAACATGCTAATCAACCAGTAAACCGTTGTTTAAAATTTGATGCACTTGCAGTAAAGTCTAACCCTTCTTGTATACTTTACCTGACGTACAGTTCCTTTCTCTTGGGTGCTGTACGTCAGGTGTTCAGCCAGAGTTCGTGGACGAGGCAGACCCACTGGAGTACGAGGAGCCGAGGACGTCGACCCAGAGTACGTGCCTGACGAGGACCAGACCTTGAGGTCTTTTAGTCGTCACTTTCAGAGGTTACTACTTTCAGTTTGCTTTTAGATAGTTTGTTGCCACGCTTAGGCTTCTTTTAGACTTTGTACCTGTTGGATATTATATCTCTAATTTAATGAATGCAACTTCCTTTCCGTACTTTCTTTTGTTACGAACTTTATTAATGCAAGAACCTGAAGTTTTTAAAATGGTACCCATACAGACGCTTATTGGGTCCGAGCTTCGCAGCTCTGGCCTAAGCGGGCCTTAGTCACGCTTCGCCTCCGTTCGTTTTGGGAAGCGGGGCGTGACAGGTTTTAGTGGTGGCCCATGCAGGTCCTGCAAAAGTTCGGAACAATAGGAGTACCGCATTCATTTAATTTCAATGTACAAGTCTAAATTAGGTTTTCCCAGTCTTAGATGGTAGGAAGACTTAGGTAGGCGTCCCAGTTTGATAGTTAGACGCCTTGGTTAAGATTTAGCCGTACCCGTCTTAGGATACCTTTGTAGCCTCTTCCACCTAGCTCTGACCAAATTAGATTTCTAGAGCCTTTCTTTTAGACGTTCGCTCGGGTCCATCGACTTCGGGCACAGCAGAACGCAACGTTGATTCTCTTAGGAACCTTTTCCTTAGATTCTGATATAGTCTAGTTCATTAGGAAGTCTGAGAGCTAAGTTATCCTAATCTTTAGACGACCCGATAATTAGAATCCCCGACTTCTGACGACTACCTGATCCTTACCCTTTCGTGTATCGACCGTAGAGTCCCATCGTAGCTTCGTGAATCGTATCCTAAGTGTGTAACCGTCATGTGATCATCTTTCTTCCGCCCGATTCACGTGGTCGTTTCCTGACGATTATCGTAGATCCTTCAAATCTTTCTCTTTGCCAATTTTGCCTCCTCTAAAAGTATTTTTCGAAATTCCTTATTCAGTTTCTTCGCTCAGCTTAATTTCTTAAAAACCCCTATACTAAATGTTTCAAAATTCTTGTTTTTCGGTTGAGTTGAAATTCTTTCACTAATCTTGAAACCTCCCTAGTCGTAAAATTATTTTACTATCTCTTACCTGTTTTCAAATCGGCATTTTCGTGTTTCAGGTTTAAACCTCATTATCAATTCTTTAATCCTATATATATAAATATTACTTTTCTAAACTACAAAATTTTATTGCTAATCATTTACCGCACGTGCTTTTAGAATATTTTCTAAACCAAAGAGAACTTTAAATTCTTCTCGTATATGTATAAACAGCCTTATGTTCATTGTGCTCATACTTCTAAAATCCTTGTATAAACTTACATTCATTTGCAAAAAAAAATCGCCACCTCATCCTACTTTTATTTCGTTTATTTCTTGTTTTCGAAACTCATTATTAAATTCTTCGCTCGGTTTAACTCCCGTGAAAACCCTTTATTATATATATATATTTAAAAATTTCTTGCTTTTCGGTTGAAAGTTTCCTTAGATTTTGAAATCTCCTTAGTCGTCAATTTGTAAGTTACTATCTGGAAATTATTTCAAATCGGTATCTTTCATATTTTCATTTTTAAAAACCGTGTTGACATTTTGATAATTCAAATTATATTTTCTGGGCTACAAGATCTATTTCTAAATCACTTACCTTGCATACTTTTATTTTCTAAACTAGGGGGGACTTCAATTATTTTATCATTATTATTATATCTGTTCTATGTTCCTCGTGACCACCTTCCAAAATCTTTGTGTAAACTTATTTTCATTTGCAAAACAATCGTTTTCCACCCTACCCATCCTTCCTTCGTCTTACTTTTTTTCCAAAATTTTAGAAATCCTATCATCTGCTCACTTCCTCCTACATTTTTTTTGTAAAGTTAGTAGATCTTTATTAATAGAGAAACTTACAAAGAATACAACAAGCAGGAAAGGGGAATCAATAAAAAGAGGAGTGGGCACAAGCGCCGTCACTCTTAATTAGAGATTCCTCTCCCTATGCAAACTATACATAAAAAAAGGACTCAAAATTCAATGCCTTAGCCTAAATCTCTAATCTCCCAATTTGCAAAAACTGATGCCTCTTCAGAGGAGGAAAACTCCTGGCCTACCATAGCCACTCTGACATCAGCCGCAATTGCCTCAAAAATATCAGCTCTACCTCTACTCTTCTCCTCGAACACCCTGCCATTCCTCTCATGCCAAATGTGCCACACCAAGGAAGAGAGAGCAGTTTTAGCTAATCTGCTCATAGTTCCTCCTACACACACACACACACACACACACACACATATATATAAGTATATGATACCATATTTTTACATGTAATTCTCCTGTCATCAATCTAATTATTTTGAGAAATATTTTCGTCACACCCAACCAACTACCTCCTTATCTCATCTTATTTGAACTCGTTCCTTCCGATTCATTTCGTTACACTCCTGGCTTCTGTTTTCTTTAGGTTGTGTAGACATTAGTCCTTGTAGTTGTCTATGTTGTCTCTGGTTTAGGAGTAGGTCCTTTGGTAGGTGATGTCGTCGTGGTGGTTGAGCATAGGTAGAGTGCATAGACCTGTATGAATGTGTGTTCTTTAGGATCCCGATGATTGCCTTTTGTGTCTTGAATGTGTACTCAGTGTTAACCATGGTATGCTGGAAGTTGTCTGAATGACGGTATTCATACTTATATGAATGGCGTCATCGCTGGCAGATCCTTAGACCTAGTTTTAGTTTTAATGAATGGTTTATCTTGGTTGTAAGTGACTGTATCAAAACTTTGTTTTCTTTAAACCAAATCTTTAAAGTTTAAAACTAGCTCACAAGATCACAAATCACTTAACCCCCCTCATCCATTACCGCAACACCACACGTTTTTTTCCAAATGTTTTAAAATATTTCTTTGGCCTTAAGTCTCTCTTCCTCTTCTCTTCTTTCTCCCTTAAACAAAATTTTCGTGTTTATGGTTGTTATATTAATTGGGACTAGCTATTATCGTTATAGGATTTTGTTTGCTGGTAGGCTTGGAGTGAGATGAGTTTTATTATGTCAATGATTAATTGATTTTGGGAACACAAGGATGATGGATTAGAATATCTTTTGGATGAAAAGAATGGACTGTCCAAAGGCTTATTTATAAAACCGGAGTGTGGCGGACTCAATGGGAAATTCTGGTCGAATGAAATTATATGCGAGGAGATGATGACTCATCAGACTTGAGGCTTAGACGGGTAGTAGATAGGAGTAACTGCGGAGAATAGTATGAGTTAGGGTGATCATGAGATTGAGTAGAGTTTTTATTAGCATCGAGACTTGATTGATGAGTTGACGTGAGAAGACTTTGATAATAACACGACGTGTTGAGATTAATGAATGTTTAGGTGGTCGGACTTAATATTGGTTGGGATTAGTTATAGTGAGTGGGATGAGATGTAATTCTGATAGATCAAATTATTTGGTGGATAAATTTATGGGAAGATATGACAAGAATGTATTGAAGACACGGCGATTGTTGATTTGTGAAGGTATTATAAGATAGACAAAGTTTTGCCTTGGTTTGGTAGTTGACTAGAATCTCATTTTTCTTGGAGATTGATTAACATTGGGAGGAGATTGAGAAATTTAAAAGATATTATTGAGAAGATGATTATTATTATTGTGAGGACTTGGAGTTGGAAATTTGAACAGTAGTGATGGGTCTTGTTACGAGGTGGAACTCGCGTACAATGAATTTGTATTATGGGGAACCAAGGGCACGGTGGTTATATGGAAATGAGGGGTTAGGTAGGCTGTTTTACAAGTGATTAGTGAGGTGAAGAAGTCAGGTCCGTCGCCGGTGATGCCCACGGGGTTGAATCTCGCTGGAAGTAGCTAGGGAAGGGTGGATGGCAGGGGGCTGAAGCTGACTCCGGTCCAGGGGCGAGCTCTCCTGCAGCACGAGCAACTTGTCAGAAGGGCTGGGTTGGGGTTCAACCCTTAGCCCCTCCGATGCCTAAGTCAGTGAGAGGGCTCAAAAAGGGGGGCTAGACACGTCGGTCGGACTCTCTGTGTATCCGCCGCCCGTGACGAGCTTTAGGTGGGAGAGCAAAGATATGGAAGACCTTAGCTCTCGTGTGTGAATAACAGAATAATGGGGGAATTCTTCAACCCCCCATCCGTAAGAGGAATGGGGGTATTTATACCTGACGGGTGATGACTAGGCATGCTGAGCTGGCGCGTGTGTCAGCGGAAGCTCCAGACAAGGGCGTCGGGACTCGGGTTACCAGGCCTGCTTTCGTCAGGCGGCGCGACGGCTGGGGGGGAGCTTTTGTCGGGGTGTCAGGGCCGAAAGCATTAATTGTCAGATGGCTGAGCCGCCAGGGGTGCTTTGTCAGACGGTCGGGTGACGTATGTGTCAGCCGTGTCCTTATCCTTGGCCGTTTGTCGCTAGCGACGAGCTAAAGGCCAGGCGGTGTCACCCTAGGCGTCATGGTTCACGGGGGTCGGGCGGGCCGTCCCGCTTGGCCTAGGGGCACGGCCCGCTGGTGCGGAGGGATACGTCCACGCCGGTCAGCAGGCCTGGCCTAGCTGCCCCGGCGTCACCAAGCGTGCTACCTCGGCGGGTCGGGCGGCTGCGGTCGTTCGTCCCGGTCGAATGCGGTTGTTCGCCCCGGCCGGCTGCGGCTGTTCGCCTCGACCGGTTCGGGGAACGCCGCCAGGCGCACCTGTCTCCAGGATGCCCCAGACTTTCGGGGCGGCGGCCCCTTTGTGACAGGGCGAGTTAATGGGATATGTTAGCGGATCCGGGCGGGAGCCGGGCTCCCACGATCTTTAGGTCGTAACAATTGCCCCCGGCATTCGAGTGCGAAGCGGAAGCCCGGTTCGGCTCGGATGGCGTAACGTTACCGTGATACTACCTTTTACTTGGGATTAGGACCTGGATCTCGGCTCCGGGGGTGACGCCGGCCCCGCGGGATGTGTCCCGCTATAGCGGGGTCACGAAGTCTCTCCCTGACTCTGAGCTAAGCGGGGCGTTGTTAGAAAAAAGGAAAAAAAAGAAGAAAGAAAAAAAAGAAAAGGGAAAGTATTATGCACCAATCTTTATCGGAAATCTCGGCGATATTTACAAGACTTAGGAGAAGATGTGTGGAACGGAGTGTGGTCCACATTTGTTGTTCGTTTTGCCAGGAGGAGCAGATCCCTGCGTCAGGGCGGTCTTCCCGTATGTCGATTACTGAATTCCTACCGTCGCTGTCCAAGGGCGAGCCGAGGAGCCGACCCACGGTCGCAGGAGGGGGTCCTCTCCTTTTCTCCTTCTTTGCTTCCTCGCGTTTTGCCTTGCTGTCGCCGTGCTGGGGGGTTGCGCGGCCTCGCCGGGGACCCCGCACACCGAGGGGGAACTCCTGGGTGGCTGAGGACGAGGTGGCGGTGGTGGCACCGCTGGGCGAGCCGTTGAGGGGTCTTCCCTCCCCCGGCCCCCTGTGGGGATCGCAGAAGGTGGCGGCGTTAATTAGGGTGTTGCGGCCCGCGGCCAGCTATCTGGACCCGCCTTTTGATACAGTAACAAGCAGGAGGAAAGCTGGCGGGCGGTGCCTCCCATGTGTAAGGGGAATATCCAGTTGGAGGTGGTGGGGCATTTGGGGCCGTTTTGTGCCCGGAGTGAGGGTATGGGAATCCCCTGCATCTCTCTTTTTTTCCTTTTCCCTGGCCTATGGAGGGGGGGTATTTATAGCGAGGTTCTGCGGAAGGGTTTCTCTTGAGTAATGCGAGGGATTAGCATTTCAAAGGGGCTCCGTAGAATCACGTGCTTTGGGAATCGCTTTTTCCCGGCGGTATCCGGCACTATGGCCTCTCGGGGATCGTGTTACTGCTGACGGCCTGTCGACCGAGGGGCCTTTTGTTATGGTGAGTCGCATCGCGGCACTGTTCTGACGAGACAGGGCACTGCCTTCTCAGGATTGGGCGCGTACTTCGCGGCCTCTGCCTCGGGACCGGTCCATTCCGGGTCGTGTTGTTTTGGCATCTTGCGGGGGTTACGCAATTACCAATCATGCCCCCAACATTCCCGTGTCCGAGATCGCGAGGTCTGGGGGAAGGGGATGTTGTAGGCTTGTGTTGCTTTTAGGCGGGTTGGGGGGTCGGCGGAGTGGTTAGCGGCGATTCACGCTATCCTATCGTTATTTGATCTCGGGTCGACCCTGTTACGCAGGGCGGGTTTCAGTGCCTCTCTTTCCCCCTGGAGGGAAAGGTGTCGGTGAATTTTAGTGAGCGGGGCTCGTGCTGTAGGCGTTGATTTCCCGGAAGTCCTATGCCAGTTAGGAACGAAGGGTGTAGTGCGTCGCTAACCCAGAGCTTGGCGGGGGGATGGCTATCCGCTATGGTGTTCTCCGAAAAATCTGAGCGTATAAAGAAGAACATTTTATTTAGGTTTGTAAAGGCTGATTTACAGCTTTTACAGGAGTTCTTAGTTTATCGCCCATTGTGGGGTCCGACCCGGCTGGGGGGGGCCATAGAACTGTCCTCGCCCGTGGTTTAATGACCTCCGGATCGGGTTGTCGTTGTGGGCCGGGTGGGCCCTTCGTAACTTGAATTGAGCCCGGTGTGGAGGAGAATGGCCGCCTTCCGTGCTGAAGTGTTGCAAGGTCTCTTTGGCGATCGTGCCACCTTCCCTCTGTTGCTTCGTCATCTCTCTCCGCGGAAAGGGTTTTCCTCGGTCCGGAAGAGGCGCCGAGGAGGGAAGCCGTCTTGCTGCGGCTTACTCCTTGGGGAGGTTCCTGAGCATAGGGCCATCCCCCACCGCCCTGTGTCTCGCTGCTTCGGTTTGAGAGTGGGGTTCGACGCCCGATGGTGCATGGGCGAGCTGACATGCCAGGACTCGCCGTTTGGGCTTGTCGGGGATGCAGCCTTTCCGCGGTCCTCGGTCGGAGGTCGAGGGCGGGGAGGTACCGGCCGGCTGGCGCTGGGGGCTTTCGCCCGCCCAGTCGGCTTTGAACGGATGCCATTCTTTCTCCGACTCGTCCTTGCTCAGGGGACGGAGGCGTGAAAGGTGGATTTCCCTTGTGTAAGTGGAATATCCGGTTGACGATCCGTATGTAAGTGGAATATCCAGTTGACAGTGCTGGAGATGCAGGCATCGCTGCCCTGGGCGGCGGGAACCATTGATGGCCAGTGACCTCTCTTTTGTTAGGGCGTCGTATCTCGACCCGTTTCCCGGTGGGTGGGGGGATCAAGTGGGGGTTTCTCATGTCTGCCGGTTCTCTTATTTTCTGGAGGAGCGGCGTCTTTATAGGGAGATCTCGCTGACGGTTTCTCCTCTAGTTATTGCGACGAGTTGGCACCATTAATGGGCTCCTAGAATTCATGCCCGTAGGAAACCGTCTTTGCCAGGTGGCTCTCACGGGTCCTCTTTTGGAGCGAATTATTAATGGAGGCGTGTTTCTCGAGTGGCCTTTCGTTTCGTCGAGTCACATCGGGGCTGCCTACTCGGGAACAGGCGTCGTTTCGTCCCGGTGCGCGTGCCCCTGTTTTTAATTTTCAGAGGTCCACGGGCCCGGGCCCCTCTCGGGCGGGCGCGTAGCCCGGCCCGTGCCCTTCTCTGGTTTGGGTGGCTAGGGTTGGCCCTACCCCAGAGGTCTGGAGGGGGGGAGCGGGCGCGTGGCCCGGCTCGTGCCCTTCTCTGGTTTGGGTGGCTAGGGTTGGCCCTGCCCCAGAGGTCTGGAGGGGGGGGGGGAGCGGGCGCGTCGCCCGGCCCGTGCCCTTCTCTGGTTTGGGTGGCTAGGGTTGGCCCTGCCCCAGAGGTCTGGAGGGGGGGAGCGGGCGCGTGGCCCGGCCCGTGCCCTTCTCTGGTTTGGGTGGCTAGGGTTGGCCCTGCCCCAGAGGTCTGAAGGGGGGGAGCGGGCGCGTGGCCCGGCCCGTGCCCTTCTCTGGTTTGGGTGGCTAGGGTTGGCCCTGCCCCAGAGGTCTGGAGGGGGGGGAGCGGGCGCGTAGCCCGGCCCGTGCCCTTCTCTGGTTTGGGTGGCTAGGGTTGGCCCTGCCCCAGAGGTCTGGAGGGGGGAGCGGGCGCGTAGCCCGGCCCGTGCCCTTCTCTGGTTTGGGTGGCTAGGGTTGGCCCTGCCCCAGAGGTCTGGAGGGGGGGAGCGAGCGCGTAGCCTGGCCCGTGCCCTTCTCTGGTTTGGGTGGCTAGAGTTGGCCCTGCCCCAGAGGTCTGGAGGGGGGGAGCGAGCGCGTAGCCCGGCCCGTGCCCTTCTCTGGTTTGGGTGGCTAGGGTTGGCCCTGCCCCAGAGGTCTGGAGGGGGGGGGGGAGCGGGCGCGTAGCCCGGCCCGTGCCCTTCTCTGGTTTGGGTGGCTAGGGTTGGCCCTGCCCCAGAGGTCTGGAGGGGGGGGGGGCGCGTATCCCGGCCCGTGCCCTTCTCTGGTTTGGGTGGCTAGGGTTGGCCCTGCCCCAGAGGTCTGGAGGGGGGATCGGGCGCGTGGCCCGGCCCGTGCCCTTCTCTGGTTTGGGTGGCTAGGGTTGGCCCTGCCCCAGAGGTCTGGAGGGGGGAGCGGGCGCGTAGCCTGGCCCGTGCCCTTCTCTGGTTTGGGTGGCTAGGGTTGGCCCTGCCCCAGAGGGCTGGAGGGGGGGAGCGGGCGCGTGGCCCGGCCCGTGCCCTTCTCTGGTTTGGGTGGCTAGGGTTGGCCCTACCCCAGAGGTCTGGAGGGGGGGAGCGGGCGCGTGGCCCGGCCCGTGCCCTTCTCTGGTTTGGGTGGCTAGGGTTGGCCCTGCCCCAGAGGTCTGGAGGGGGGGAGCGGGCGCGTCGCCCGGCCCGTGCCCTTCTCTGGTTTGGGTGGCTAGGGTTGGCCCTGCCCCAGAGGTCTGGAGGGGGGGAGCGGGCGCGTGGCCCGGCCCGTGCCCTTCTCTGGTTTGGGTGGCTAGGGTTGGCCCTGCCCCAGAGGTCTGGAGGGGGGGAGCGGGCGCGTGGCCCGGCCCGTGCCCTTCTCTGGTTTGGGTGGCTAGGGTTGGCCCTGCCCCAGAGGTCTGGAGAGGGGAGCGGGCGCGTGGCCCGGCCCGTGCCCTTCTCTGGTTTGGGTGGCTAGGGTTGGCCCTTCCCCAGAGGTCTGGAGGGGGGGAGCGGGCGCGTCGCCCGGCGCGTCGCCCGGCCCGTGCCCTTCTCTGGTTTGGGTGGCTAGGGTTGGCCCTGCCCCAGAGGTCTGGAGGGGGGGAGCGGGCGCGTCGCCCGGCCCGTGCCCTTCTCTGGTTTGGGTGGCTAGGGTTGGCCCTGCCCCAGAGGTCTGGAGGGGGGGAGCGGGCGCGTAGCCCGGCCCGTGCCCTTCTCTGGTTTGGGTGGCTAGGGTTGGCCCTGCCCCAGAGGTCTGGAGGGGGGGAGCGGGCGCGTAGCCCGGCCCGTGCCCTTCTCTGGTTTGGGTGGCTAGGGTTCGCCCTGCCCCAGAGGTCTGGAGGGGGGGAGCGGGCGCGTAGCCTGGCCCGTGCCCTTCTCTGGTTTGGGTGGCTAGGGTTGGCCCTGCCCCAGAGGTCTGGAGGGGGGGAGCGGGCGCGTAGCCCGGCCCGTGCCCTTCTCTGGTTTGGGTGGCTAGGGTTGGCCCTGCCCCAGAGGTCTCGAGGGGGGGAGCGGGCGCGTAGCCCGGCCCGTGCCCTTCTCTGGTTTAGGTGGCTAGGGTTGGCCCTGCCTCAGAGGTCTGGAGGGGGGGAGCGGGCGCGTAGCCTGGCCCGTGCCCTTCTCTGGTTTGGGTGGCTAGGGTTGGCCCTGCCCCAGAGGTCTGGAGGGGGGAACGGGCGCGTGGCCCGGCCCGTGCCCTTCTCTAGTTTGGGTGGCTAGGGTTGGCCCTGCCCCAGAGGTCTGGAGGGGGGGAGCGGGCACATAGCCCGGCCCGTGCCCTTCTCTGGTTTGGGTGGCTAGGGTTGGCCCTGCCCCAGAGGTCTGTAGGGGGGAGCGGGCGCGTGGCCCGGCCCGTGTCCTTCTCTGGTTTGAGTGGCTAGGGTTGGCCCTGCCCCAGAGGTCTGGAGGGGGGGAGCGGGCGTGTAGCCCGGCCCGTGCCCTTCTCTGGTTTGGGTGGCTAGGGTTGGCCCTGCCCCAGAGGTCTGGAGGGGGGGAGCGGGTGCGTAGCCCGGCCCGTGCCCTTCTCTGGTTTGGGTGGCTAGGGTTGGCCCTGCCCCAGAGGTCTGGAGGGGGGGAGCGGGCGCGTGGCCCGGCCCGTGCCCTTCTCTGGTTTGGGTGGCTAGGGTTGGCCCTGCCCCAAAGGTCTGGAGGGGGGGAGCGGGCGCGTGGCCCGACCCGTGCCCTTCTCTGGTTTGGGTGGCTAGGGTTGGCCCTGCCCCAGAGGTCTGGAGGGGGGGAGCGGGCGCGTGGCCCGGCCCGTGCCCTTCTCTGGTTTGGGTGGCTAGGGTTGGCCCTGCCCCAGAGGTCTGGAGGGGGGAGCGGGCGCGTGGCCCGGCCCGTGCCCTTCTCTGGTTTGGGTGGCTAGGGTTGGCCCTGCCCCAGAGGTCTGGAGGGGGGGAGCGGGCGCGTCGCCCGGCCCGTGCCCTTCTCTGGTTTGGGTGGCTAGGGTTGGCCCTGCCCCAGAGGTCTGGAGGGGGGGAGCGGGCGCGTAGCCCGGCCCGTGCCCTTCTCTGGTTTGGGTGGCTAGGGTTAGCCCTGCCCCAGAGGTCTGGAGGGGGGGCGCGGGCGTGTAGCCTGGCCCGTGCCCTTCTCTGGTTTGGGTGGCTAGGGTTGGCCCTGCCCCAGAGGTCTGGAGGGGGGGAGCGGGCGCGTAGCCCGGCCTGTGCCCTTCTCTGGTTTGGGTGGCTAGGGTTGGCCCTGCCCCAGAGGTCTCGAGGGGGGGAGCGGGCGCGTAGCCCGGCCCGTGCCCTTCTCTGGTTTGGGTGGCTAGGGTTGGCCCTGCCTCAGAGGTCTGGAGGGGGGGGAGCGGGCGCGTAGCCCGGCCCGTGCCCTTCTCTGGTTTGGGTGGCTAGGGTTGGCCCTGCCCCAGAGGTCTGGAGGGGGGAGCGGGCGCGTGGCCCGGCCCGTGCCCTTCTCTGGTTTGGGTGGCTAGGGTTGGCCCTGCCCCAGAGGTCTGGAGGGGGGGAGCGGGCGCGTCGCCCGGCCCGTGCCCTTCTCTGGTTTGGGTGGCTAGGGTTGGCCCTGCCCCAGAGGTCTGTAGGGGGGAGCGGGCGCGTGGCCCGGCCCGTGCCCTTCTCTGGTTTGAGTGGCTAGGGTTGGCCCTGCCCCAGAGGTCTGGAGGGGGGGAGCGGGCGCGTAGCCCGGCCCGTGCCCTTCTCTGGTTTGGGTGGCTAGGGTTGGCCCTGCCCCAGAGGTCTGGAGGGGGGGAGCGGGCGCGTAGCCCGACCCGTGCCCTTCTCTGGTTTGGGTGGCTATGGTTGGCCCTGCCCAGAGGTCTGGAGGGGGGGAGCGGGCGCGTGGCCCGGCCCGTGCCCTTCTCTGGTTTGGGTGGCTAGGGTTGGCCCTGCCCCAAAGGTCTGGAGGGGGGAGCGGGCGCGTGGCCCGGCCCGTGCCCTTCTCTGGTTTGGGTGGCTAGGGTTGGCCCTGCCCCCGAGGTCTGGAGGGGGGAGCGGGCGCGTGGCCCGGCCCGTGCCCTTCTCTGGTTTGGGTGGCTAGGGTTGGCCCTGCCCCAGAGGTCTGGAGGGGGGGAGCGGGCGCGTGGCCCGGCCCGTGCCCTTCTCTGGTTTGGGTGGCTAGGGTTGGCCCTGCCCCAGAGGTCTGGAGGGGGGGAGCGGGCGCGTGGCCCGGCCCGTGCCCTTCTCTGGTTTGGGTGGCTAGGGTTGGCCCTGCCCCAGAGGTCTGGAGGGGGGGAGCGGGCGCGTAGCCCGGCCCGTGCCCTTCTCTGGTTTGGGTGGCTAGGGTTGGCCCTGCCCCAGAGGTCTGGAGGGGGGAGCGGGCGCGTAGCCCGGCCCGTGCCCTTCTCTGGTTTGGGTGGCTAGGGTTGGCCCTGCCCCAGAGGTCTGGAGGGGGGGAGCGGGCACGTAGCCCGGCCCGTGCCCTTCTCTGGTTTGGGTGGCTAGGGTTGGCCCTGCCCCAGAGGTCTGGAGGGGGGAGCGGGCGCGTAGCCCGGCCCGTGCCCTTCTCTGGTTTGGGTGGCTAGGGTTGGCCCTGCCCCAGAGGTCTAGAGGGGGGGAGCGGCCGCGTAGCCCGGCCCGTGCCCTTCTCTGGTTTGGGTGGCTAGGGTTGAACCTGCCCCAGAGGTTTGGAGTTTTGTCGAAACTACAAAACTTGTGCAAGAATAACCATATTGGGAAGAACGGATGGATATGTACACTGCGTATAAGAAAAGGAAAACTCACAACTATTGGTAGAATTTTAGCAGATGTTTTGCGTTCCAAGGGTGGGCCAGTTCGCTCCCTTCGGGGGTAGCCAGGATGTACGTGGCCGGCCCGACAATGTCGATGACCGTGTAGGGTCCTTCCCATTTAGCGGCCAGCTTCCCCCGCTTTGCAGTCTCGGGGCAGAAGGTGGCATCTCGGAGGACCAAATCGCCGATCCGGAAGGTCCGTGTTTTCACCCGGGAGTCGTAATACCGTGCCATCCTTTGGCTGTGCTTGACGAGGCTAGTCCAGGCCCGGTCTCGCACCTCGTCTATCAACTCCAAACTGAGACCGAGTCCTTCCTAGTTGGCTTCTTCGTCGAAGAGCTTTAGCCGGAGTGTCTCCTCGCCGATTTCCACGGGAACGATCGCCTCCGACCCGTATGCTAGCACGAAGGGGCTTTCCCTAGTCGAGGCCTTGAGGGTGGTACGATAAGACCATAGGATCCCCGGCAGCTCGTCGACCCAAGCCCCCAGAGCGGCGTCCACCTTCTTATTCATCGGGTTCAGGATACATTTATTCGTGGCCTCCGCCATTCCGTTGCACTGTGGGTGGGCGACTGACGCGAATTGGAGTTTGATTCCCCAGCCTGAGCAAAAGTCGCGGAAGCCCTCGCAATCGAACTGCTTTCCGTTATCCGTGACGATGGAGCGGGGAATCCCGAAACTGCATATGATGGATTGCCAGATGAAGCCCTTCATGTCCGTCCACGTGATTCGCGCCAGCGGCTCTGCTTCGCTCCATTTTGTGAAGTAATCCACGGCGACGACTAGGTATTTCCTTCCCCCGGAGGCCTTTGGGAATGGCCCCAGGATGTCGAGCCCCCACTTGGCGAAGGGGATCGGGCTCAAGATGGGCATTAGGTTGGCCGGGGGTGCAGTCGTCCGTCGACAGAACTTCTGGCATGCCTCGCACTTCTTGACGTATTGTACCGCATCCCGGATCATCATCGGCCAGTAGTATCCTTGCCGCATTACTTTGTGGGCGATGGTGCGCCCGCCATGGTGGTTTCCGCAAAAGCCCTCATGCACCTCACGGATGATTTGCTCAGCCCGCTCCGGGCCCAAGCATTTCAGGTAGGGCAAGACGTCGAAATTGGCTTGACGGCGGCGGTACAGCACTCTGTCGAGAAGTACGAATGAAAGGGCCCGCCTTTCCACCTGTTTTGCCAGCATCCGTTCCTCGGGTAGCTCGCCCGTCTCTAGGTACTTCATTATGGGGGTCATCCACGACGTCCTCGTGCCCGCGCACATCAGTTCTCCCTCGTCGATGGTTGGCGTCGCCAGGCTTTCCACGTAGATTGCCTTCCCGATCTCGGCCGCCGAGGAGGAAGCCAACTTAGACAGGGCATCCGCGCGGAGGTTGCTGGAGCGGGGTAGGTGTTGGACGTCCGCTTTCTTGAACCTTTGGAGTTCGATCTGAATGTGATTTAGGTATCGCTTCATTGTTTCCTCTCGGGCTTCGAAGCCCCCCAGGATCTGTTGGATGACGAGGCGGGAGTCACTCAGGAGCAACACGTTCGTCGCCCCCACCGCCCTAGCGAGCTTTAACCTGTTAACCGCTGCTTCGTATTCCGCGACATTGTTGGTGGCCGGGAAGCTGAAGCGCAGGGCGTACTCCAGCGAGCATCCATCCGGGGTTTGAATGACTATACCTGCCCCTGTCCCAGAGCCTGTTGCGGAGCCGTCGACGTGGATGGTCCATAAGTCGCCCGCTGTCGTCGGGGAGGGTGCTGAGGGTTCACCCACCTCGACCCTCCGTGAGGACGTGGTCACCGATGGGAGCTCCGTCCGGTCCCCCGGCGGGATCTCCGTTATGCATTCCACCACGAAGTCGGCCAGCGCTTGGGCCTTGATTGCCGTCCGGGTTTTGTATGTTATGTCGAACTCGCTGAGCTCGACACTCCAATTGAGCATCCTCCTCGACCGCTCCAGCCTTTTCAGGTTCTTTTCGAGGGGCATGTCGGTGTGGACGATTATGGGGTGGGCCTGTAAGTAGGGTCGGAGCTTCCGGGCCGTGGTGACTAGGCAGTAGGCGGCTTTCTCGATATGGCTGTAACAAGTCTCCACCTCCCGGAGGATCCGGCTGGCATAGTAAACGGGGCGTTGCACTCCTCCTTCTTCCTTGATCAGGACGGAGCTAATGGCCCCCTCGGTGGTCGCCAGGTACAATCCCAGGGGTTCGCCCTCCCCCGGTCGCGCGAGGAGCGGTGGGCTCTGTAGGTATGCTCTCAGCTCCGTGAACGCCCGGGCACAGTCGTCATCCCACGGGATCACCTTCCTTTGATCTTTAGCTTCGCCCAAGGCTGTACGCAAGACCCTGAAGAAAGGGAGCGATTTCTCCGCCGATTTCGACAGGAATCGTCCCAAAGCTGTGATCCGGTCGTTCAGTCGCTGCAAGTCCCGGATCGTCCGGGGCTCCGTCATATCGATGAGGGCCGCCACCTTGTCGGGGTTCACCTCGATTCCCCGCTTCGTTATCATGAAGCCCAGGAATTTTCCCGATTGCACGCCAAAGATACACTTCGCGGGGTTTAGCCTCAGGTTGTACTGGCGGACCCTCTGGAAGGTTTCCTGCAGGTCTGTGAGGTGGTCGGGAGCCCTTCCGCTCTTTACCAGCATGTCTTCGATGTAGACCTCCAGGTTTCGCCCCACTTGAGGGCCGAATATTCGGTCAACCATTCGTTGATAGGTCACCCCGGCATTCTTCAGTCCGAAGGGCATCTTGGTGTAACAGAAGGTGCCTTTATCAGTGACAAACGAGGTCTTCTCCTCATCTTCCTCCGCCATCGGTATCTGGTTGTATCCCGAGAAGGCGTCCATGAAGCTCAACAACTCATAGCCGGACGCCTGGTCCACCAAGTGGTCGATTCGGGGTAGAGGGAAGCTGTCCTTCGGGCATACCTTGTTGAGGTCGGTGAAGTCAACGCACATGCGCCACTTCCCACTGGGCTTCTTCACCAGAACGACGTTGGCGAGCCAGTCGGGGTAGTCCACCGGCTGAACAAATTTGGCCTCGAGGAGTCGCTCTACTTCTTCCTCGACCGCCTTCTTCTTTTCGCCCCCTGCACTTCTCTTCTTCTGTCGAACAGGTCGGGCTTCCGGGTCCGCATTCAACCTATGGGAGATTACTCTCGGGTCCACCCCGGGCATGCCTGCGGGTGACCACGCGAATATGTCTGCGTTTTCTCGGAGCAAGGCAACGAGGGCCGTCTTCAATGCGGACGGGAGTTTCGTCCCGATGGAGACGGTTTTTTCCTCGTCTGAGGCCACTAGGACCTCCTCCACTTCCTCCGCCGGGGTCGGCCGCTGGTCGCAGAAGTCCTCCCTCTCGTCAGGGACGAGAGCCGTCAGGGGCCGCCTCGGGCTCCTGGGCAGGGGTGGCGCCTGGCTGTGGTCACCTGGCACCTCCCGTCCTCCCCGCACCTGTCCCACCCCCCACGGAGTCCGGAACTTCATCGTCTGATGTTGCAGGCTGGGGATCACCTCGATGGCCGTCATATATGGACGCCCTATGATTCCGTTATACGCCGAGGCGACGTTGACGACGACAAATTGCGCTTCCCTGGTGACGACCATCGGTTCCTCCCCCAGGGTCATGGGTAAGGTGATCGTTCCCTCGGTGGGGATCGCGTGGCCGGTGAAGCCGGTGATGGGGCCCACACAGGGCTCTAAGTCTGCGCGGCCCCACCCCATCTTCTCGACCGTCGTCAGGAACAGGATGTCACAGGAGCTACCGGTGTCAATCAGGAGCCGACCGACGTCCATCGCCCCAATCCGAGCCTCGATGACGAGGGCGTCACTGCTCTGGCTCCATGCATTCTGACCGTCCTCCCCGGTAAAGGTGATCGGGGGTCGGGGTATCTTCCTTCGCTTCGGTCGGTGGCCGGCGCCTGCCATCATCACCGGTCGGGCCTCGGCTTCCAGGATTACGGGCGCCCATCCCACCGAGGTTGGGCCTCCAGTTACCATCTCGATTCGCATGACTGCCTTCGGGGGCGGGGCTCCTCCTTATCGCGGTCCATCAGCGGACCCCGTCCCCCCTCCTCCGGGGGGTCACTCTCTCCTGTCGCCACCCGTCTTCCCGCGACAAAGTTCCCCAGGTGACCCGCCTGGATTAGTCGTTCGATCTCTCTTTTAAGGGAGTAACAATGGTCGGTGTCGTGACCGTGGTCCCGGTGATAACGGCAGTATCTCCGGGGGTCCCTCCTCGCCGGGTCCGTCCTCATCTCCCGGGGGGGCTCCGGCAGTAACCCGGCCCTTGTCGCCGCGGCCAGCACCTCCATCATGGGGGCATTGAGTCGCGTATATTGCGCCGGTGGGGGTTCTCCTGTCTTGGGATGACTCCGGGGGGCCTCCGCGCCAGGGTGAGCTCGCTCGCCGGGCCAAGCCGATCTCGTGGGCGAGGCTCGAGCGGCTCCCGCCGCGGTAGGGCCATCTGATCGCGGCCTCGGCCCCTTTCTTCCCGCCTCGGCCGAGGGTGCAGCCGGGGTCCGTCCTGGGATGGTTTCGCCGGGGGTATACGACCTTTGCACCGAGGGTCTCTTCGGCCAATGCGTGCCTTTCTGCCATTGCCACCAGCGCTTCGTAGTCGGCCGGCGGGTCCTGGAGCAGGGATTTATGGAGGCTCCGAGTCCGCAACCCCGCCTTGAAGGCCAGCATTAGCACCTCATCGCCGCATGTCACCACCGCCCGCCTTTCTTCCTGAAAGCGGCGGAGGTATCTTCCCGTTATCTCCCCTTCTCCTTGGACTATCGTGCAGAGATAGTCCAAAGGCTTCTTCTTTGTCCGCCCGGCTCGGAACTCTTGGCAGAACTTGTGTGACAGCTCGCCAAAGCTCCTGACGGATCTCGCGGGCAAGCCGAAGTACCAGTCCAGCGTGGTGTCCCTCAGGCTTTGGGAAAAATGCCGGCATAGGAACGCCTCGTCCACATCCTGCGCCTCCATCGCCCCTCGGTATTGTTGCACGTGTGTGAGGGGGTCGCCTCTCCCGTTGTATGTGGCCAAGAGGGGGGGTTTGAACCTTTTGGGCCTTGGGGCGGACTTGATCCACCATGCGAGCGGCGTGGCCTCCTCCGGATAGGTAGGGCGATCCGGGGCCTCCCCCCTCCGCCACTCGGGGGTCCGGCTCCGATCGCGCCACGGCCGACCACGGTCCCCCGCCTCCGGGGAGTAGCCCGACGGTCGTCTGACGGGGCTCCTCTCCCGGGCCGAGGACTCGACGGGTTGTGGGCTACGGCTCTCCCAGCGCCAGCGCCTCCCGGCTAACTCTCCTCGGGCCTCCATCCGTTCCTGATTCTCGCGGAGGAGCCTTTCGCGCTCGGCGGTGAGGAAGCGTAGCTGTCGACAAACGGCTTCCTCGTGCAGGGTATCGGAGGGGTGGTGCTGGTGATGCGGGTCGCCTTCTCCATGCGGGGACCTGTTCAGCAACAGGTCCCGTCTGCCCCCGGGCCGTCGGCCCGTCGCCGTTTCTTCAAAGACCTCTTGGTTACTTCTGTTTTCTCTCCTCAGCCTCTCGCGTTCCGCGACAATGAAGCGGAGTTGGTGGCGGGCGGCCTCCTCTTCCTGGTAGGCCCTCCGGGCGGTCTCGGCCGCCTCGTCCACACGCCTTTGCGCCGTGGCCACCTCCCCTAGGCGCTTCCACCGCTGCGCAACTTCAATCTCCTCTTCCAGGAGCCTCTGCTGGGCCGCAATCTCCTCAGCGAGCCCCCCGTTTTCTCCCTCCTCCTCAAACTGAAGGCGGAGGTTCCGCCTCACGTTCTGGGGCTCCAAGGGGCCGGGCGGTGGCCCCGTTCCGGTTGTCTGGTAGCCTCCCCCGGCCTGAGTAATGGCCTCGAAGCTTTTCAGGACGACGCGGGATGAAGTAGGTTCAGTTTCGGTGCGCACGCCCGGAAGGGCGTCGGACGCCGGGGTGATTTGTAGAGAGAGAAGCTCCTGATCCACGGGATCCTTGCCGTGTTCAGGATTCCGTGAAATTGGCATGGAGTCTAACATGGGTGTGACCCTTCGTTCCCACAGACGTCGCCAATTGTTACGAGGTGGAACTCGCGTACAATGAATTTGTATTATGGGGAACCAAGGGCACGGTGGTTATATGGAAATGAGGGGTTAGGGAGGCTATTTTACAAGTGATTAGTGAGGTGAAGAAGTCGGGTCCGTCGCCGGTGATGCCCACGGGGTCGAATCTCGCTGGAAGTAGCTAGGGAAGGTTGGATGGCAGGGGGCTGAAGCTGACTCCGGTCCAGGGGCGAGCTCTCCTGCAGCACGAGCAACTCGTCAGAAGGGCTGGGTTGGGGTTCAACCCTTAGCCCCTCAGATGCCTAAGTCAGTGATAGGGCTCAAAAAGGGGGGCTAGACACGCCGGTCGGACTCTCTGTGTATCCGCCGCCCGTGACGAGCTTTAGGTGGGAGAGCAAAGATATGGAAGACCTTAGCTCTCGTGTGTGAATAACAGAATAATGGGGGAATTCTTCAACCCCCCATCCGTAAGAGGAATGGGGGTATTTATACCTGACGGGTGATGACTAGGCGTGTTGAGCTGGCGCGTGTGTCAGTGGAAGCTCCAGACAAGGGCGTCGGGACTCGGGTTACCAGGCCTGCTTTCGTCAGGCGGCGCGAAGGCCGGGGAGGAGCTTTTGTCGGGGTGTCAGGGCCGAAAGCATTAATTGTCAGATGGCTCAGCCGCCAGGGGGTGCTTTGTCAGACGGTCAGGTGACGTATGTGTCAGCCGTGTCCTTATCCTTGGCCGTTTGTCGCTAGCGACGAGCTAAAGGCCAGGCGGTGTCACCCTAGGCGTCGTGGTTCGCGGGGGTCGGGCGGGCCGTCCCGCTTGGCCTAGGGGCACGGCCCGCTGGTGCGGAGGGATACGTCCACGCCGGTCAGCAGGCCTGGCCTAGCTGCCCCGGCGTCACCAAGCGCGCTACCTCGGCGGGTCAGGCGGCTGCGGTCGTTCGTCCCGGCCGAATGCGGTTGTTCGCCCTGGCCGGCTGCGGCTGTTCGCCTCGATCGGTTCGGGGAACGCCGCCAGGCGCACCTGTCTCCAGGATGCCCCGGACTTTCGGGGCGACGGCCCCTTTGTGACAGGGCGAGTTAATGGGATATGTTAGCGGATCCGGGCGGGAGCCGGGCTCCCACGATCTTTAGGTCGTAACAGGTCTATAGTTAAGTATTGGGAGGAGAGTTTAATCGTGGCCTTGCCCAGTGAAAAGATGGATTATGAGGGATTATTGAGGAACGTTGTTCGAAGTTACAGGATTAGAAATCCGTATGGGTAGATATGATAGTTGCGAGTATAAGGTTATATGGGTAATACTATTATTAGTGTGAGTGATTCCGAGGGCGGAATCATTTCTAAGGTGGGTAGAATGTAACGGCATGTTTCTATCGTACCTTCTTCGTGCACGTGCTTTTGACCGTGCACGTAATTATTTTAGACTTTATTTGTTTTTCAACGTTTTTGTGTGATATGTCGTCGTGATCGTCTCTGAAAGTATTAGATTGTGGAACAACTTTGGAACGACATATCTCGAGTCGTTCTTCAGCGATACTTTCTTATTTGACGTGACGTCGTGACTTTCTGTTTTGACGCGAGACGTTTCTATTTTTAGTTTCGTCTCTCGACGTCGAAATTTAGATCCGTCTTCTCCAATCACTTTCTCTCGTCGTCTCGAACACCCCATAATTATTTTACAATTTTTAGGCTTAATTTGACCTATTTTCAATTTTTAAGTAAGTTTAAAATAATTTTAAAACCTATTTTTATAAGTGTTTAAATTTTAATAAAATTTCTATATTCTAATAACGTATTAAATAATTTTCTGACCAAATTTCAGCTATTTTGGCAGCACACAACCTTGCGTGAGGGAGAGAAGAGATATTTGTTTTAAATAAATCATTTTAATTATTTTTATTAATCCCTTAAACCCTAGACCTAGCCCTAACCCTCTTTCCTATTTATATTAGCCTTAGGCTAGCTTATTTCCGCATCACACAAACCCTAGCCGCCGTTTCCTCTCCCAAAAGCTTCGTCGCAACATTGCAGCAGAAGCTCCCCGCACGACCGACGATCTCAGCCCCGTTCTCTCGGTCTGACCAAGAGACCGCCCCGCACCTAAGCCCGCTCCGCTCGTTGCAAATTGCAGCGTTGCAACGCCCCCGCAGCCGACCGCTACGACCGAGAGCGCCGCTCGGTCTGACCGACGCCCGCTCCCGCATCCCGCACCCCGCTCCGCTCATTGCAAACCGCTCAGCGTTGCAACCCCGCACCCGCAAGCGCCCGACCGGGAGCCCCGCCCGCACCGACCGAGAGATCCTCTGCCCCGCTCTGCACGTTGCAGCGCTTGCAACATTGCAAGCCCTGCCAAGCGCACGACCGACCCGCCCCATCGCTCTGACCGAGGATTTCCCTCGCACCGCCGCTGTGACCGACCCCACTGCGCTGCTCTCGCCGTCCGCAGTGTCTGACTGAGCCAAGCCCCCGCAGCGGCTAGTGTCCGACCGACGGCCGTTCGTCGCAACTTGGATTCTGTAGCGACTGCTTTTCATGAATTTGGATTTAATATAATATAATATATGTTTTGGTGGATTTTCTCCTCTTGTGTGGTTTTCGTCTCCGTAGATTTCATTTTCGATCGATTCGTCGTATTTTCTCGCTTCTTCCGTAGGATTGTCGATTTCGAAGTATGTCACTCGTGACGGACTTCATAACGGTCGTATCTAACTGTTAGATCAAGCCTAGGAGTCTTAGGAATCGATCCCGGGGCCCCGCGCTCCGTATCGGTACTTTTCTGTGCTCATTAGCCGGTGTAAGAAGGGCCACCGACCGACTAGATGACGATCCAGTCGGTCAGCAATCCTTCTTGGACCGACTAGTTAGCTTTCTAAATTTCTCAGGAGTTACTGTTTATCGTTAGTCGGTCTAAGAACGTTGGTTGACCGACTAGGTTGCAAACTAGTCGGTCAGCAATGCTTCTTGAACCGACTAACTCATCATATTATTTTTGTATCAGTTACTGTTTACTCTTAGTCGGTCTAAGAACGTTCATCGACCGACTAGATGTTAAACTAGTCGGTCAGTACTTGTTCACGGACCGACTAACTCTAGAATCCTATTTTCGTTCAGGAGTTACTGTTTGCACTTAGTCGGTCTGCGTTGGTCGACCGACCGACTAGTTGCCAAATTAGTCGGTCAGTGGTTGCTCTTTGACCGACTAACTAGTGTTAAAACCCTAATTTCTGGGCAGCCGCCAGCCCAACCTATTTATACCTAACCCAAACGACTTCATCTTCTCCAACACGACCCAAAACCCTAAAACTTCCCCCTTCAGCCCCCATCTTCCTCTAAGCTCCATTTCTCCATTCCAAGACCTAAATCCATCATCCAAACCATCCATCTACTCTATCTACCCCTCATCTTCCCCAAAATCTCACCAAAACCCATCAAAATCCCCAAATCCCCCAAAACCCTAATTCTCCCAAACTTCTCCAATCTCTTCCAGATCTGATCCTAGGGTTCCCCGGAGTGTTTCTTCCGCCTTCTCTCGGTAAGAAATCGATCTACCATTGTTTTCATAACTTATTTATAATTTTTGTGAAACCCTAATAAAATTCATGTTGTTTGGTGTTGTTTCCCCCATAACAGCGATTTCCCCCGTAGATAGCATCCGTGTGACGAAGTGATCGTCAATCCCCGGTGCTAGGCAAGTGAAACTTGCCACTTAGGGTTTAGGCCATGTTTTAGGCCATTTGCTTGTTGTAGGCGTAAAAGAGGCTCGGCGACGAAATGATACTCGCCTAGGTGCAAATTGGGGACCTAGCTTGACAATGAAGCTAGTTCCGACATTTAGCATGTTGCACAATTTCTATGTCTTGTTTACTTTCAATTAACGGTACGCGAATATGTTCATGTCATTGCATTTCGCCTGTCACGTTTAATTTAATTAACTGTATGCAAATAAATTGTCAGGACCTCGCATTCTTTAGGTATTGCTGTGATTGCGTAGCTTCGCTACAATGTTGTGTTCCTGGCTCGTGTTCCAGAAGCGGGCCATGTGTTGGTTGATAGCCAATGCCCGAATTGCGTGTTCCGGCTAGGTGTTCCCTACGCCATACTTGTGTTCCTGGCTCGTGACCAGAAGCGAGCATAATGAGTTGGAAACCCCAACGCTCGATGTATTGAATTGTGAACTAAGAATGCGAGCTCAATGTGCGGGGCAACCTCAGGCTCACTAGCTGAGCTCAATGTGCGGGGACCTCAGGCTCCATATCGTGTGGGTATTGAGTAGTGTTTAGTGCCGATCGGTCTGAAATGCTATGCCATTCAGCGAAGGGCTTAAACACCTACAAAATGTGAATTGATTGAATTGATAGTAGCTTGGCTACTCTTGTCTTGTCCCGATAAATTGTTCCCTTGTACAAATTTTCTTGCCATGTTTTAATCGTGCACTCATATTATAACTGCCATGTCATGCATACTAAACTGCTAGGTTGCTAGATGCCTCACTTTCAGTTTCCTTGCCCAAGTCTTTTTAGACTTGCTGACATGTGCCCCCTTTACTCTTTTGGGTGACACATGTTAGATCCTGAGCCCGAGTACCTCGTTGAGGACGAGGTGTTTGCTGACGCCGAGCCCGAGATTGTGTTCGACGGGGAGTACGTGGACACTGGGGACCAGTCCTAGTGTCTTCGTTGTGTTTTACTTTTGTTAAACAATTGTTTGTTATCGGTGCGTAGCACCTGTACTTTGTTATGTCGTATGCTTTTGTTGGCCTTGTTCTGGGCCTTAGACTCTTTTCTTTTAGCCTGGTGGCTTTTCTGGATGTAGGACTCTTTGTTGATGTCGGACAATTTGTGAGATGTGGAATTTTATTTCAGTCTCGCCTTGTGTTATTATTGTTATTCTGTTGTGGTTTCAGGGACCTGTTTATGTATTGTGGACGCTTATCGGGTTTGGGGCTTCACAGCTCCACTCCCGTGCGGACCTTTTCACGCCTCGCCTCCATTTCAGGGAAGCGGGTCGTGACAGGTTTTAGTGGTGGCCCATGCAGGTCCTTCTGTAACTGCGATTTTTGGAATAGCGATAATAATATTAGAATGTCCAATAAACTAAGTTCGACGTCCGAGTCATAAGCTATGAGTCTAATCTGATTCGTTTTCTGTGTCACTAGATGGCAGGAAGACGTTTCACCCGTGGTGGGGGTAGTGGTGCGCTCCCTCATGATGAGGAGCCTGAGCGGGAACCCACCAGCGGTGAGATGATGCGGATGATGCTGCAGATGATGCAAGTGCAGCAGGGCGTGCTTTTGCAAGTCCAGAATGCTCCACTTGCTCGAGCTGCCCGGGCTCTTCCGGATGCCCCTCGCTCTGAGCCAGGAGCGAAGCAATTTCGGGAGCTGGGTCCCGCATATTTTGATGGTTCTGAGGGTCCTCTGGCTGCCGATGAGTGGATTCGGAACGTCGAGGACAATCTGAAGATGGCCAAGATCACCCCGGCTGGATGGGTTGATTTGGCGAAGAGGCAGCTCAAGGATAACGCCAGGAATTGGTGGGATGCGGAAGAGAAGTTGTTGGTGGAGCCGATTGCTTGGGCTATCTTCAAGGCCAGATTTGAGGGTGAGTTCTTTCTGAAGGCTGCCAAGGAGGAGATGCTGCAGCGTTTTATCGATCTGAAGCAGGGGAACTCGTCGGTGGACTTGTATCACCAAGAGTTCATGAGGCTGAGTCGGTTTGCACCAAAGATGGTGCAGGACGCTGAGGAGAGGGCTCAGAGGTTCCTACAGGGGCTTGCTTCGGAGCTCCAGAGTTTTGTGACCTCCTCTGACCGGGAGTCTTATCAGAAGGTTCTGGTCGCTGCCAAGAGGCAGGAGCTGCTCGTGAACCAGCGGAGGGGATCTGTTGTTGGTGCTGGGAAGAGGCCTGTGGAGTAGGCGAGAGCTGTGGTTAGACCTGGATTCAGGCCTAATCAGTCTGCTCAGTTTAAGAGGCCAGGAGGGGCTATTCCGAAGTTTTGCCATTTCTGCGGCAAGCCTGGCCACGTCAAGGATCAGTGTCGGAAGTTTCTGGGCCAGTGTTTGATTTGCGGTGATACTTCTCATGTCGCGAAGGATTGTCGGCATGCGGATCCACTGCGGAGGGCTCCTGTTGCAGCTCAGCCGTTGCAGCAGCGAGTGCCTGTTCCTGCTGGACGTGGAGCAGCTCTTGTTCCGCAGAGGCAGGCTTTTCGGCAGGCTGTTCCGCCGAGGAGGCAGGCTTTTCTGATGACCGCTGCGGAGAGCGCGGCTGTGGATGAGGTTATCGCAGGTAATCCTCAATCTAGCTGTTACTTTCCTAGCTGGTTTTGATTGTTAGATTTTGTTGTTTGCTTGAACATGGTTGTTTGCTAGATTAGGGTTTGATTGCTAATTGCTTGATTAGGTGTGATTTTGGTTTGCACATTTCCTGCATGAGTCCTCTTCGACTCTGGTGCATCGATGTGCATTATTTCTCGGAGCTTCGTGGAGAGGCATTCCTTATCGACGTCCCCTCTTCCCAAAAGTTGGAATATCGTTACAGGGAATGGTGTGGTCTCGGTGCATCGTGGTTGCAATTCTTGCTCGTTGGTGGTCTGTGGACATGAGCTTTTTGCGGATTTCATTGTCCACGACATCATCAACTATGATACAGTTCTTGAGATGGATTGGCTTGCGAGCTTCTCTGCTACGATCGACTGTCGGAGGAAGAAGGTGGTGTTCGAGATTCCCGGACACCCAGTATTTGAGTTCAGTCGTGGTAGCAGTTCGCTTGGTCCTGTCAGATTTCGGGCCAGGCCGGTGGAGGCTGTGGCTATGCAGATGGAGCTGGAGTGGCCAGCTGTGGTGAGAGATTTTGGCGACGTCTTCCCCGAGGAGATGTCTGGTTTGCCGCCTGATCGAGCTTTGGAATTTTCTATCGATCTTGTTCCAGGTGCGCAGCCGATTTCGAAGGCGCCGTATCGTATGGCACCTGCAGAGTTGGAAGAGTTGCGGAAGCAGTTGGATGAGCTTTTGCAGAAGGGTTATATTAATCCTAGCGTGTCTCCGTGGGGAGCACCGGTGTTGTTGGTTAAGAAGAAGGATGGTTCGCGTCGCATGTGCGTGGACTATCGCGAGTTGAATGCGGTGACCATTAAGAATAAATACCCGTTGCCTCGCATCGATGATATTTTTGATCATCTTGGAGGTTCGAGGGTGTTTTCTAAATTGGATTGAGGAGTGGTTACCATCAGTTGAGGGTGAAGAGGGATGATGTTCCGAAGACAGCGTTCAGGATGAAGTATGGACACTATGAGTTTGTGGTTATGCCTTTCGGTGTAACTAACGCGCCCGCAGTTTTCATGAATCTGATGAACCTTATTTTCTACGACTTTTTGGATAAGTTTGTCGTTATCTTTATTGACGACATTCTGATCTATTCGAAGTCGAAGGAAGAGCATGCCTCGCACTTAAGGACGGTGTTGGAGATTTTGAGGAAGCATCGTTTGTATGCTAAGTTTTCGAAGTGCGAGTTTTGGCTGGATCGAGTTGCTTTTCTCGGGCATGTGGTGACTGGAGATGGTATTTCAGTGGATCCCGAGAAGATTCGGGCCATCAGGGAGTGGCCTGTTCCGTCGTCTGCGTCTGAGATTCGGAGTTTTCTCGGACTTGCTGGTTATTATCGGCGATTCATTAAGGACTTTTCTCGTATTGCTGAGCCGATGACCAGGTTGACGCGGAAGGATGTTGCTTATGTTTGGTCGGGTGATTGTGAGGGTGCTTTTGGTGTTCTGAAGGAGAGGTTGACGAGTGCCCCTATTCTTGTTGTGCCTGATCGCAGCGGTGGATTTGAGATCTTTTGCGATGCTTCTGGGAAGGGTCTCGGTTGTGTGTTGCATCAGCATGGGCATGTTGTGGCGTATGCGTCTCGTCAGCTTAAGGTTCATGAGAAGAATTACCCGACGCATGATTTGGCGTTGGCTGCCGTTGTGTTTGCTCTTAAGATTTGGAGGCACTTCTTGCTGAGTGAGAAAGTGAAGATTTTCACCGATCACAAAAGCTTGAAGTATATTTTCACTCAGAAGGAGCTCAACATGCGACAGCGTCGATGGTTGGAGCTTATGGCGGATTATGAGATTGATTTGCAGTTTCACCCTGGCAAGGTGAATGTGGTCCCAGATGCTTTGAGTAGGCTTCCAGCGGTGATGATTTTGACCTCGCAGTGGAGATTGCAGCAGGATTTTTGCGAGTCTGGTGTGGAGATTGTTCTTCCTGGAGAGGCTTCGTCGTTGATGTACATGCAGGTACAGTCGACGATCGTGGATCGGATTAAGGCTGGCCAGGCTGAGGATCCGAAGCTGGTGAGGATTCGGGAGCAGGTGGAAGCCGGTCTGCGGACTGACTTTTTGATTCATGAGGATGGCTCGCTGAGGTTTGGAGCCAGGTTGTGTGTGCCTGCTGGGGATATCAGAGAGGAATTGATGGTGGAGGCACACAGTTCGCCGTATTCTGTGCATCCTGGTGGCACCAAGATGTACCAGGATCTTCGTCTGAATTATTGGTGGCATGGTATGAAGAGGAGCGTGGCTCAGAGTGTAGCCAAGTGCTTGGTTTGCCAGCAAGTGAAGGCGGAGCATCAGCGTACGGCCGGTTTGCTACAACCGCTTCCGATTCCGGAGTGGAAGTGGCAACACATCACTATGGACTTCGTGACTGGACTACCTCGGAGTCCGAAGCAGAATGACGCGATTTGGGTGATCGTAGATCGTTTGACCAAATCTGCGCACTTTATTCCGTTCCGAGTGGGACAGTCCACTGAGGCGCTAGCGAGAAGATATATGTAGGTAAAATTCTTTTACTCTCCGTCTTATTTCCTCTTCCTAGTTTAGATAGTGATGTAATGTGAATCGTGCAGGAGGTTGTGCGACTTCATGGAGTCCCTGTGAGTATCGTGTCTGACAGAGACACGAGGTTCACATCTCAGTTCTGGCAGAGTTTGCAGAAGAGCTTGGGTACGCGTCTGAGTTTCAGCACGGCGTACCATCCGCAGACGGATGGCCAGTCCGAGAGGACGATTCAGATTTTGGAAGACATGCTGAGGGCGTGCATGTTGGATTTCAAGGGTTCGTGGGAGGACCATCTACATCTGGTAGAGTTTTCCTACAACAACAGCTTCCAGGCGAGTATTGGCATGGCGCCCTTCGCCGCTCTTTATGGGAGGAAATGTCGATCGCCATTGAGTTGGGATGACGTTGGTGATCGGGAGTTGTTGGGACCTGAGATGATCGTGGAGGCCGTGGAGATCGTCAGGAATATTCGGGAGAGGTTGAGAATTGCTCAGGACCGTTTTAAGCATTGGGCGGATGCTAAACGTCGTCCTTTGGAGTTTCAGCCGGGCGACCATGTGTTCTTGAAGATTTCCCCGAATCGTGGTGTGATTCGTTTTGGGAAGCGTGGAAAGTTGAGCCCGCGATACATTGGACCATTTGACGTTTTGGAGAGGGTTGGCGAGGTAGCTTATCGCTTGGCCTTGCCGCCATCTTTGGAAGGAGTTCACAATGTTTTCCATGTGTCCCAGCTTCGTCGATACATTAGCGATCCGTCTCATGCGGTGGATTTTTCGGAGATTACCGTTCGCCCCGATATGACGTATGACCAGCATCCAGTGCAGATTCTGGACATGCGTCAGAAATCGCTTCGGAACAAGATTGTCAATCTTGTGAGGGTGATGTGGCGACACGGTTCACCTGGAGAGTCTACTTGGGAGAATGAGGAGGAGATGCGAGAGCGTTTCCCACTTTTGTTTTCGGACTCGTGAGTTTTTGGAAATTCCGAGGACGGAATTTTTCTTAAGTTGGGGAGGATGTAACGACTGCTTTTCATGAATTTGGATTTAATATAATATAATATATGTTTTGGTGGATTTTCTCCTCTTGTGTGGTTTTCGTCTCCGTAGATTTCATTTTCGATCGATTCGTCGTATTTTCTCGCTTCTTCCGTAGGATTGTCGATTTCGAAGTATGTCACTCGTGACGGACTTCATAACGGTCGTATCTAACTGTTAGATCAAGCCTAGGAGTCTTAGGAATCGATCCCGGGGCCCCGCGCTCCGTATCGGTACTTTTCTGTGCTCATTAGCCGGTGTAAGAAGGGTCACCGACCGACTAGATGACGATCCAGTCGGTCGGCAATCCTTCTTGGACCGACTAGTTAGCTTTCTAAATTTCTCAGGAGTTACTGTTTATCGTTAGTCGGTCTAAGAACGTTGGTTGACCGACTAGGTTGCAAACTAGTCGGTCAGCAATACTTCTTGAACCGACTAACTCATCATATTATTTTTGTATCAGTTACTGTTTACTCTTAGTCGGTCTAAGAACGTTCATCGACCGACTAGATGTTAAACTAGTCGGTCAGTACTTGTTCATGGACCGACTAACTCTAGAATCCTATTTTCGTTCAGGAGTTACTCTTTGCACTTAGTCGGTCTGCGTTGGTCGACCGACCGACTAGTTGCCAAATTAGTCGGTCAGTGGTTGCTCTTTGACCGACTAACTAGTGTTAAAACCCTAATTTCTGGGCAGCCGCCAGCCCAACCTATTTATACCCAACCCAAACGACTTCATCTTCTCCAACACGACCCAAAACCCTAAAACTTCCCCCTTCAGCCCACATCTTCCTCCAAGCTCCATTTCTCCATTCCAAGCCCTAAATCCATCATCCAAACCATCCATCTACTCTATCTACCCCTCATCTTCCCCAAAATCTCACCAAAACCCATCAAAATCCCCAAATACCCCAAAACCCTAATTCTCCCAAACTTCTCCAATCTCTTCCAGATCTGATCATAGGGTTCCCCGGAGTGTTTCTTCCGCCTTCTCTCGGTAAGAAATCGATCTACCGTTGTTTTCATAACTTATTTATAATTTTTGTGAAACCCTAATAAAATTCATGTTGTTTGGTGTTGTTTCCCCCATAACAGCGATTTCCCCCGTAGATAGCATCCGTGTGACGAAGTGATCGTCAATCCCCGGTGCTAGGCAAGTGAAACTTGCCACTTAGGGTTTAGGCCATGTTTTAGGCCATTTGCTTGTTGTAGGCGTAAAAGAGGCTAGGCGACGAAATGAGACTCGCTTAGGGGCAAATTGGGGAACTAGCTTGACAACGAAGCTAGTTTCGACATTTAGCATGTTGCACAATTTCTATGTCATGTTTACTTTCAATTAACGGTACGCGAATATGTTCATGTCATTGTATTTCGCCTGTCACGTTTAATTTAATTAACTATACGCAAATAAATTGTCCGGACCTCGCATTCTTTAGGTATTGCTGTGATTGCGTAGCTTCGCTACAATGTTGTGTTCCTGGCTCGTGTTCCAGAAGCGGGCCATGTGTTGGTTGATAGCCAATGCCCGAATTGCGTGTTCCGGCTAGGTGTTCCCTACGCCATACTTGTGTTCCTGGCTCGTGACCAGAAGCGAGCATAATGAGTTGGAAACCCCAACGCTCGATGTATTGAATTGTGAACTAAGAATGCGAGCTCAATGTGCGGGGCAACCTCAGGCTCACTAGCTGAGCTCAATGTGCGGGGACCTCAGGCTCCATATCGTGTGGGTATTGAGTAGTGTTTAGTGCCGATCGGTCTGAAATGCTATGCCATTCAGCGAAGGGCTTAAACACCTACAAAATGTGAATTGATTGAATTGATAGTAGCTTGGCTACTCTTGTCTTGTCCCGATAAATTGTTCCCTTGTACAAATTGTCTTGCCATGTTTTAATCGTGCACTCATGTTATAACTGCCATGTCATGCATACTAAACTGCTAGGTTGCTAGATGCCTCACTTTCAGTTTCCTTGCCCAAGTCTTTTTAGACTTGCTGACATGTGCCCCCTTTACTCTTTTGGGTGACACATGTTAGATCCTGAGCCCGAGTACCTCGTTGAGGACGAGGTGTTTGCTGACGCCGAGCCCGAGATTGTGTTCGACGCGGAGTACGTGGACACTGGGGACCAGTCCTAGTGTCTTCGTTGTGTTTTACTTTTGTTAAACAATTGTTTGTTATCGGTGCGTAGCACCTGTACTTTGTTATGTCGTATGCTTTTGTTGGCCTTGTTCTGGGCCTTGGACTCTTTTCTTTTACCCTGGTGGCTTTTCTGGATGTTGGACTCTTTGTTGATGTTGGACAATTTGTGAGATGTGGAATTTTATTTCAGTCTCGCCTTGTGTTATTATTGTTATTCTGTTGTGGTTTCAGGGACCTGTTTATGTATTGTGGACGCTTATCGGGTTTGGGGCTTCACAGCTCCACTCCCATGCGGACCTTTTCACGCCTCGCCTCCATTTCAGGGAAGCGGGTCGTGACAGATTCTTCCACACCAACTCCTGTGGTGGGACCCCCAAGTCCTCCAGAGGTGTTGTGGGTCCCCCATCGACCCCTAGCACTGCTGTGGGCCCTACTTGGACGTGCTACTTCACGGATTTGCCGTCTACGACGTTGCGACATGTCGTAGGCCTTCGTCGCAAGTTCTAGCTTTTAGAGAATCGTGCAAGGATCAGATCTGAAGCTGAGGAGTTCTCCGATCAGACACGACTTCCTATCTTCGACAAACTCCGGTTCAGGTTGGTTCCCCGAAACTCGTAGAAACCCCCACAATAGCTGACTGAACACTAAACTAAAAACCGTCAACTTGAACTAAATTTATTTTCCAGCACCTGTAAAACGTTGTACGAACATAGAAAATCGACGAACGGACTTTGTTGACTATGCACATAGGATAGATCATCGATTAGGCTGAAACATCAAAAAGTGACTATTGACGAATAGGATAGTCCCGAAAACCTAGAAACGAAACCTAATTGGATTTGATGAATTTGAGACCTGACATCGTCGCCGTGGCGATATTTCAGACGGACTTCCGCAGACGAGACGCTTGGACGAGACGCTTCGAGAGGACGACACACTCGCCATCGCAGGCAAGTGTATCCACTTCCACTTTTGGCCGTGCTTAGGCCCTAGTTGGTTAGAATTGTTAACTGTGAACAAATAGAACCGGACGTGAAATGATAGCGTCCGGGACGACTCCTGACGGCTCAGACTTGACGACGAAGTCTGAGCCTGACAACTACAACTTTTGATGATGTAGGGCTAACATGTGTGTGCGTGTGTGTGGACACCCTAGAATAAACCTTCCTGTCTTGTCACGTCCCGTCCCGTCTTGCACAGCCCGCTGGGCAATAGGGCACTCTCTGAGTGATCCCTTGTACTGATTCACAGCCTGTGGGCAATAGGGCACTCTCCAAGTTAGAGAGAGTGATCCCTTGTACCGATACACAGCCCGAGGGCAATAGGGCACTCTCCAAGCTAGAGAGAGTGATCCCTTGTACTGATTCTCAGCCTGCGGGCAATAGAGCACTTGCCAAGCTAGAGCGAGTAATCCCTTGTACTGGTGTCATGTCTTGTCTTGTCTTGGGGTTTGGGGTTGGGTTGATCGTGCGCACGGCAAGAGGGTCTGATCCCCCTCGAACCGTAAGGCGTGAACCCTTTCATGTCTCACTTGTCTTGTCCTGCCTTGTTTCCGTCACGTCCCGTCTTGTCTTGACACCTGTAGGTTAGTCCTGTAGTTGGTAGCACACGCTACGACTACTACTTGTTGCGCTTTACTTTACTGCTACGTTACTTCTGGTTGTTACTCAGTTATAACCCCAGCATGCTAATCAACCAATAAACTGTTGTGTAATAGAACCTCAGCTTGCTAATCAACCAGTAAACCGTTGTTTAAAATTCGATGCACTTGCACTAAAGTTTAACCCTTCTTGTCCCGACGTACAGTTCCTTTCTCTTGGGTGCTGTACATCAGGTGTTCAGCCAGAGTTCGTGGACGAGGCAGACCCACTGGAGTACGAGGAGCCGAGGACGTCGACCCAGAGTACGTGCCTGACGAGGACCAGACCTTGAGGTCATTTAGTCGTCACTTTCAGATGTTACTACTTTCAGTTTGCTTTTAGATAGTTTGTTGCCACGCTTAGGCTTCTTTTAGACTTTGTACCTGTAACGACTGCTTTTCATGAATCTGGATTAAATATAATATAATATATGTTTTGGTGGATTTTCTCCTCTTGTGTGGTTTTCGTCTCCGTAGTTTCATTTTCGATCGATTCGTCGTATTTTCTCGCTTCTTCCTTAGGATTGTCGATTTCGAAGTAGGTCACTCGTGACGGACTTCATAACGGTCGTATCTAACTATTAGATCAAGCCTAGGAGTCTTAGGAATCGATCCCAGGGCCCCGCGCTCTGTATCGGTACTTTTGGTGCTCATTAGCCGGTGTAAGAAGGGCCACCGACCGACTAGATGACGATCCAGTCGGTCGGCAATCCTTCTTGGACCGACTAGTTAGCTTTCTAAATTTCTCAGGAGTTACTGTTTATCGTTAGTCGGTCTAAGAACGTTGGTTGACTGACTAGGTTGCAAACTAGTCGGTCAGCAATGCTTCTTGAACCGACTAACACATCATCTTATTTTTGTATCAGCTACTGTTTACTCTTAGTCGGTCTAAGAACGTTCATCGACCGACTAGATGTTAAACTAGTCGGTCAGTATTTGTTCATGGACCGACTAACTCTAGAATCCTATTTTCGTTCAGGAGTTACTGTTTGCACTTAGTCGGTCTGCGTTGGTCAACCGACCGACTAGTTGCCAAACTAGTCGGTCAGTGGTTGCTCTTTGACCGACTAACTAGTGTTGAAACCCTAATTTCTGGGCAGCCGCCAGCCCAACCTATTTAAACCCAACCCAATCGTTTTCTTCTTCCCCAACACGACCCAAAACCCTAAAAACTTCCCCCTTCAGCCCCCATCTTCCTCCAAGCTCCATTCCTTCATTCCAAGCCCTAAGTCCATCATCTAAACCATCCATCTACTCTATCTACCTCTCATCTTCCCCAAAATCTCACCAAAACCCATCAAAATCCCCAAATCCCCCAAAACCCTAGTTTCCCCAAACTTCTCCAATCTCTTCCAGATCTGATCCTAGGGTTCCCCGGAGTGTTTCTTCCGTCTCCTCTTGGTAAGAAATCGATCTACCGTTGTTTTCTTAACCTATTTATAATTTTATGAAAACCCTAATTAATTTCATGTGTTTGGTGTTTGTTTCCCCCAAAACAGCGATTTCCCCGTAGGTTGGCATCCGTGTGACGAAGTAGTCGACATCCCCGGTGCTAGGCAAGTGAAACTTGCCACTTAGGGTTTAGGCCATGTTTTAGGCCATTTTCTTGTTGTAGGCGTAAAAGAGACTAGGCGACGAAATGATACTCGCCTAGGCGCAAATTGGGGAATTAGCTTGACAACGAAGCTAATTCCGACATTTAGCATGTTGCACAACTATCATGTCACGTTTACTTTCCATTATCGGTACGCAAGTTAATTGTCATGTCATTGCATCCTTCATGCATTTCAGTGATTGCGTAGCTTTGCTACATTGCTTGTGTTCCTGGCTCGTGTTCCAGAAGCGGGCCATGTGTTGGTTGATAGCCAATGCCCGAATTGTGTGTTTCCTGGCTCGTGACCAGAAGCGAGCATAATGAGTTGGAAACCCCAACGCTCGATATTGAATTGTGAAATAGGAATGCGAGCTCATTGTGCGGGGCAACCCCAGGCTCACTAGCTGAGTTCCATGTGCGGGGACCCTAGGCTCTATTACGTGTGGGTATAGGGGGTGAGGGTTAAGCGGCCATTCAACTGGGAGTCTGTTTGATCAACAACTGCAGTTGTAAGGCGTAAACTCTTTGGGGTGGGGTAGTGTTTAGTGCCGATCGGTCTGAAATGCTATGCCATTCAGCGAAGGGCGTAAACATCTACAAATCAACCGTGAAACATGAAATGTGTTTAGTGCCGATCGGTCTGAAATGCTATGCCATTCAGCGAAGGGCCTAAACACATACAAAATGTGAATTGATTGAGATTGATAGTAGCGTGGCTACTCTTGTCTTGTCCCGATGATTGTTCTCTTGTACAAATCGTCTTGCCATGTTTTAAATTGTGCACTCATGTTGTAACTGCCATGTCATGCATACTAAACTGCTAGGTTGCTAGTTGCCTTACTTTCAGTTTCCTTGCCCAAGTCTTTTAGACTTGCTGACATGTGCCCCTTTACTCTTTTGGGTGACACATGTTAGATCCTGAGCCCGAGTACCTTGTTGAGGACGAGGTGTTTGCTGACGCCGAGCCCGAGCTTGTGTTTGACGGGGAGTACGTGGACACTGGGGACCAGTCCTAGTGTCTTCGTTGTGTTTTACTTTTGTTAGACAGTTGTTTTGTATTCGGTGCGTGGCACCTATATCTTTGTTATGTCGTTTCTTTTGTTGGCCTTGTTCTGGGCCTTGGACTCTTTCTTTTAGCCTGTTGGCTTTTCTGGATGTTGGACTTATTTTGATGTTGGACAATTTGTGAGATGAGGAATTTTATTTCAGTCTCTCCTTGTGTTATTATTGTTATTCTGTTGTGGTTACAGGGACCTGTTTATGTATTGTGGACGCTTATCGGGTTTGGGGCTTCACAGCTCCACTCTCGTGCGGACCTTTTCACGTCTCGCCTCCATTTTAGGGAAGCGGGTCGTGACAGGTTTTATTGGTGGCCCATGCAGGTCCTTCTATAACTGCGATTTTTGGAATAGCGATAATAATAATAGAATGTCCAATAAACTAAGTTCGACGTCCGATGTCATAAGCTATGAGTCTAATCTGATTCGTTTTTTGTGTCACTAGATGGCAGGAAGACGTTTCACCCGTGGTGGGGGTAGTGGTGCGCTCCCTCATGATGAGGAGCCTGAGCGGGAACCCACCAGCGGGGAGATGATGCGGATGATGCTCCAGATGATGCAAGTGCAGCAGGGCGTGCTTCTGCAAGTCCAGAATGCTCCACTTGCTCGAGCTGCCCGGGCTCTTCCGGATGCCCCTCGCTCTGAGCCAGGAGCGAAGCAATTTCGGGAGATGGGTCCCGCATATTTTGATGGTTCTGAGGGTCCTCTGGCTGCCGATGAGTGGATTCGGAACATCGAGGACAATCTGAAGATGGCCAAGATCACCCCGGCTGGATGGGTTGATTTGGCGAAGAGGCAACTCAAGGATAACGCTCGGAATTGGTGAGATGCGGAAGAGAAGTTATTGGTGGAGCCGATAGCTTGGGCTACCTTCAAGGCCAGATTTGATGGTGAGTTCTTCCTGAAAGCTGCCAGGGAGGAGATGCTGCAGCGTTTTATCGATTTGAAGCAGGGGAACTCGTCGGTGGACATGTACCACCAGGAGTTCATGAGGCTGAGTCGGTTTGCGCCGAAGATGGTGCAGGACGCTGAGGAGAGAGCTCAGAGGTTCCTGCAGGGGCTTGCTTCAGAGCTCCAGAGTTTTGTGACCTCCTCTGACCGGGAATCTTATCAGAAGGTTCTGGTCGCTGCCAAGAGGCAGGAGCTGCTCGTGAACCAGCGGAGGGGGTCTATTGTTGGTGCTGGGAAGAGGCCTGTGGAGCAGGCGAGAGCTGTGGTTAGACCTGGATTCAGGCCTTACCAGTCTGTTCAGTTTAAGAGGCCAGGAGGGCCTATTCTGAAGCTTTGCCATTTCTGTGGTAAGCCTGGCCACGTCAAGGATCAGTGTCGGAAGTTTTTGGGCCAGTGTCTAGTTTGTGGTGATGCTTCCCATGTCGCGAAGGATTGTCGGCATGCGGGTCAGCTGCGGAGGGCTCCTGTTGCAGCTCAGCCGTTGCAGCAGCGAGCGTCTGTTCCTGCTGGACGTGGAGCAGCTCTTGTTCCGCAGGGGCAGGCTTTTCGGCAGGCTGTTCTGCCGAGGAGGCAGGCTTTTCTGATGACCGCTGCGGAGAGCGCGGCTGTGGATGAGGTTATCGCAGGTAATCCTCAATCTAGTTGTTACTTTCCTAGCTGGTTTGATTGTTAGATTGTGTTGTTTGCTTGAACATGTTTGTTTGCTAGACTAGGGTTTGATTGTTAATTGATTGTTAGGTGTGATTTTGGTTTGCACATTTCCTGCACGAGTCCTCTTTGACTCTGGTGCATCGATGTGCATTATTTCTCGGAGCTTCGTGGAGAGGCATTCCTTGTCGACGTCCCCTCTTCCCAAGAGTTGGAATATCATTACAGGGAATGGTGTGGTCTCGGTGCACCGTGGTTGCAATTCTTGCTCGTTGGTGGTCTGTGAACATGAGCTTTTCGCTGATTTCATTGTCCACGACATCATCAACTATGATGCAGTTCTTGGGATGGATTGGCTTGCGAGCTTCTATGCTACGATTGACTGCAGGAGGAAGAAGGTGGTGTTCGAGATTCCCGGACATGCAGTGTTTGAGTTCAGTCGTGGTAGCAGTTCGCTTGGTCCTGTCAGATTTCGGGCCAGGCCGGTGGAGGCTGTGGCTATGCAGATGGAGCTGGAGTGGCCAGCTGTGGTGCGTGATTTTGGCGACGTCTTCCCCGAGGAGATGTCTGGTTTGCCACCTGATCGGACTTTGGAATTTTCTATCGATCTTGTTCCAGGTGCGCAGCCGATTTCGAAGGCGCCGTATCGTATGGCACCTGCGGAGTTGGAAGAGTTGCGGAAGCAGTTAGATGAGCTTTTGCAGAAGGGTTATATTAACCCTAGCGTGTCTCCGTGGGGAGCACCGGTGTTGTTGGTTAAGAAGAAGGATGGTTCGCGTCGCATGTGCGTGGATTATCGGGAGTTGAATGCGGTGACCATTAAGAATAAATACCCGTTGCCTCGCATCGATGATATTTTTGATCAGCTTGGAGGTTCGAGGGTGTTTTCTAAATTGGATTTGAGGAGTGGTTACCATCAGTTGAAGGTGAAGAAGGGAGATGTTCTGAAGACAGCGTTCAGGACGAAGTATGGACACTATGAGTTTGTGGTTATGCCTTTCGGCGTAACTAACGCGCCCGCAGTTTTCATGAATCTGATGAACCTGATTTTCTACGACTTTTTGGATAAGTTTGTCGTTATCTTCATTGACGACATTCTGATCTATTCGAAGTCGGAGGAAGAGCATGCCTCGCACTTAAGGACGGTGTTGGAGATTTTGAGGAAGCATCGTTTGTATGCTAAGTTTTCGAATTGCGAGTTTTGGCTGGATCGAGTTGCTTTTCTCGGGCATGTGGTGACTGGAGATGCTATTTCAGTGGATCCAGAGAAGATTCGGGCCATCAGGGAGTGGCCTGTTCCGTCGTCTGCGTCTGAGATTCGGAGTTTTCTCGGACTTGCTGGTTATTATCGGCGATTCATTAAGGACTTTTCTCGTATTGCTGAGCCGATGACCAGGTTGACGCGGAAGGATGTTGCTTTCGTTTGGTCAGGTGATTGTGAGAGTGCTTTTGGTGTTCTGAAGGAGAGGTTGACGACTGCCCCTATTCTTGTCGTGCCTGATCGCAGCGGTGGATTTGAGATCTTTTGCGATGCTTCTGGCAAGGGTCTCGGTTGTGTGTTGCATCAGCATAGGCATGTTGTGGCGTATGCGTCTCGTCAGCTTAAGGTTCATGAGAAGAATTACCCGACGCATGATTTGGAGTTGGCTGCCGTTGTGTTTGCTCTTAAGATTTGGAGGCACTTCTTGCTGAGTGAGAAAGTGAAGATTTTCACCGATCACAAAAGCTTGAAGTATATTTTCACTCAGAAGGAGCTCAACATGCGACAGCGTCGATGGTTGGAGCTTATGGCGGATTATGATATTGATTTGCAGTTTCACCCTGGCAAGGTGAACGTGGTTCCGGATGCTTTGAGTAGGCTTCCCGCGGTGATGATTTTGACCTCGCAGTGGAGATTGCAGCAGGATTTTTACGAGTCTGGCGTGGAGATTGTTCTTCCTGGAGAGGCTTCTTCGTTGATGTACATGCAGGTACAGTCGACGATCGTGGATCGGATTAAAGCTGGCCAGGCTGAGGATCCGAAGCTGGTGAGGATTCGGGAGCAGGTGGAAGCCGGTCTGCGGACTGACTTTTTGATTCATGAGGATGGCTCGCTGAGGTTTGGAGCCAGGTTGTGTGTGCCAGCTGGGGATATCAGAGAGGAGCTGATGGTGGAGGCACACAGTTCGCCGTATTCTGTGCATCCTGGTGGCACCAAGATGTACCAGGATCTTCGTCTGAATTATTAGTGGCATGGAATGAAGAGGAGTGTGGCTCGGAGTGTAGCCAAGTGCTTGGTTTGCCAGCAAGTGAAGGCGGAGCATCAGCGTACGGCCGGGTTGCTACAACCGCTTCCGATTCCGGAGTGGAAATGTCAACACATCACTATGGATTTCGTGACTGGACTACCTCGGAGTCCGAAGCAGAATGACGCGATTTGGGTGATCGTGGATCGATTGACCAAGTCTGCGCACTTTATTCCGTTCCGAGTGGGACAGTCCACTGAGGCGCTAGCGAGGAGATATATGGAGGTAAAATTCTTTTACTCTCCGTTTTTATTTCCTTTTCCTAGTTTGGATAGTGATGTAACGTGAATCGTGCAGGAGGTTGTGCGACTTCATGGAGTCCCCGTGAGTATCGTGTCTGACAGAGACACGAGGTTCACATCTCAGTTCTGGCAGAGTTTGCAGAAGAGCTTGGGTACGCGTCTAAGTTTCAACACGGCGTACCATCCGCAGACGGATGGCCAGTCCGAGAGGACGATTCAGATTTTGGAAGACATGCTGAGGGCGTGCATGTTGGATTTCAAGGGTTCGTGGGAGGACCATCTACATCTGGTGGAGTTTTCCTACAACAACAGCTTCCAGGCGAGTATTGGCATGGCGCCTTTCGCCGCTCTTTATGGGAGGAAATGTCGATCGCCATTGAGTTGGGATGACGTTGGTGATCGGGAGTTATTGGGACCTGAGATGATCGTGGAGGCCGTGGATATCGTCAGGAATATTCGGGAGAGGTTGAGAATTGCTCAGGACCGTTTTAAGCATTGGGCGGATGCTAAACGTCGTCCTTTGGAGTTTCAGCCGGGCGACCATGTGTTCTTGAAGATTTCCCCGAATCGTGGTGTGATTCGTTTCGGGAAGCGTGGAAAGTTGAGCCCGCGATACATTGGACCGTTTGACGTTTTGGAGAGGGTTGGCGAGGTAGCTTATCGCTTGGCCTTGCCGCCATCTTTGGAAGGAGTTCACAATGTTTTCCATGTGTCGCAGCTTCGTCGATACATTAGCGATCCGTCTCATGCGGTGGATTTTTCGGAGATTACCGTTCGCCCCGATATGACGTATGACCAGCATCCAGTGCAGATTCTAGACAGGCGTCAGAAATCGCTTCGAAACAAGATTGTCAATCTTGTGAGGGTGATGTGGCGACACGGTTCACCTGGAGAGTCTACTTGGGAGAATGAGGATGAGATGCGAGAGCGTTTCCCACTTTTGTTTCCGGACTCGTGAGTTTTTGGAAATTCCGAGGACGGAATTTTTCTTAAGTTGGGGAGGATGTAACGACTGCTTTTCATGAATCTGGATTTAATATAATATAATATATGTTTTGGTGGATTTTCTCCTCTTGTGTGGTTTTCGTCTCCGTAGTTTCATTTTCGATCGATTCGTCGTATTTTCTCGCTTCTTCCTTAGGATTGTCGATTTCGAAGTAGGTCACTCGTGACGGACTTCATAACGGTCGTATCTAACTATTAGAACAAGCCTAGGAGTCTTAGGAATCGATCCCGGGGCCCCGCGCTCCGTATCGGTACTTTTGGTGCTCATTAGCCGGTGTAAGAAGGGCCACCGACCGACTAGATGACGATCCAGTCGGTCGGCAATCCTTCTTGGACCGACTAGTTAGCTTTCTAAATTTCTCAGGAGTTACTGTTTATCGTTAGTCGGTCTAAGAACGTTGGTTGACCGACTAGGTTGCAAACTAGTCGATCAGCAATGCTTCTTGAACCGACTAACACATCATCTTATTTTTGTATCAGTTACTGTTTACTCTTAGTCGGTCTAAGAACGTTCATCGACCGACTAGATGTTAAACTAGTCGGTCAGTATTTGTCCATGGACCGACTAACTCTAGAATCCTATTTTCCTTCAGGAGTTACTGTTTGCACTTAGTCGGTCTGCGTTGGTCGACCGACCGACTAGTTGCCAAACTAGTCGGTCAGTGGTTGCTCTTTGACCGACTAACTAGTGTTGAAACCCTAATTTCTGGGCAGCCGCCAGCCCAACCTATTTAAACCCAACCCAATCGTTTTCTTCTTCCCCAACACGACCCAAAACCCTAAAAACTTCCCCCTTCAGCCCCCATCTTCCTCCAAGCTCCATTCCTTCATTCCAAGCCCTAAATCCATCATCTAAACCATCCATCTACTCTATCTACCTCTCATCTTCCCCAAAATCTCACCAAAACCCATCAAAATCCCCAAATCCCCCAAAACCCTAGTTTCCCCAAACTTCTCCAATCTCTTCCAGATCTGATCCTAGGGTTCCCCGGAGTGTTTCTTCCGTCTCCTCTTGGTAAGAAATCGATCTACCGTTGTTTTCTTAACCGATTTATAATTTTATGAAAACCCTAATTAATTTCATGTGTTTGGTGTTTGTTTCCCCCAAAACAGCGATTTCCCCGTAGGTTGGCATCCGTGTGACGAAGTAGTCGACATCCCTGGTGCTAGGCAAGTGAAACTTGCCACTTAGGGTTTAGGCCATGTTTTAGGCCATTTTCTTGTTGTAGGCTTAAAAGAGACTAGGCGACGAAATGATACTCGCCTAGGCGCAAATTGGGGAATTAGCTTGACAACGAAGCTAATTCCGACATTTAGCATGTTGCACAACTATCATGTCACGTTTACTTTCCATTATCGGTACGCAAGTTAATTGTCATGTCATTGCATCCTTCATGCATTTCAGTGATTGCGTAGCTTTGCTACATTGCTTGTGTTCCTGGCTCGTGTTCCAGAAGCGGGACATGTGTTGGTTGATAGCCAATGCCCGAATTGTGTGTTTCCTGGCTCGTGACCAGAAGCGAGCATAATGAGTTGGAAACCCCAACGCTCGATATTGAATTGTGAAATAGGAATGTGAGCTCATTGTGCGGGGCAACCCCAGGCTCACTAGCTGAGTTCCATGTGCGGGGACCCTAGGCTCCATTACGTGTGGGTATAGGGGGTGAGGGTTAAGCGGCCATTCAACTGGGAGTCTGTTTGATCAACAACTGCAGTTGTAAGGCGTAAACTCTTTGGGGTGGGGTAGTGTTTAGTGCCGATCGGTCTGAAATGCTATGCCATTCAGCGAAGGGCGTAAACATCTACAAATCAACCGTGAAACATGAAATGTGTTTAGTGCCGATCGGTCTGAAATGCTATGCCATTCAGCGAAGGGCCTAAACACATACAAAATGTGAATTGATTGAGATTGATAGTAGCGTGGCTACTCTTGTCTTGTCCCGATGATTGTTCTCTTGTACAAATCGTCTTGCCATGTTTTAAAGTGTGCACTCATGTTGTAACTGCCATGTCATGCATACTAAACTGCTAGGTTGCTAGTTGCCTTACTTTCAGTTTCCTTGCCCAAGTCTTTTAGACTTGCTGACATGTGCCCCTTTACTCTTTTGGGTGACACATGTTAGATCCTGAGCCCGAGTACCTTGTTGAGGACGAGGTGTTTGCTGACGCCGAGCCCGAGCTTGTGTTTGACGGGGAGTACGTGGACACTGGGGACCAGTCCTAGTGTCTTCGTTGTGTTTTACTTTTGTTAGACAGTTGTTTTGTATTCGGTGCGTGGCACCTATATCTTTGTTATGTCGTTTCTTTTGTTGGCCTTGTTCTGGGCCTTGGACTCTTTCTTTTAGCCTGTTGGCTTTTCTGGATGTTGGACTTATTTTGATGTTGGACAATTTGTGAGATGAGGAATTTTATTTCAGTCTCTCCTTGTGTTATTATTGTTATTATGTTGTGGTTACAGGGACCTGTTTATGTATTGTGGACGCTTATCGGGTTTGGGGCTTCACAGCTCCACTCTCGTGCGGACCTTTTCACGTCTCGCCTCCATTTTAGGGAAGCGGGTCGTGACAGGTTTTATTGGTGGCCCATGCAGGTCCTTCTATAACTGCGATTTTTGGAATAGCGATAATAATAATAGAATGTCCAATAAACTAAGTTCGACGTCCGATGTCATAAGCTATGAGTCTAATCTGATTCGTTTTCTGTGTCACTAGATGGCAGGAAGACGTTTCACCCGTGGTGGGGGTAGTGGTGCGCTCCCTCATGATGAGGAGCCTGAGCGGGAACCCACCAGCGGGGAGATGATGCGGATGATGCTCCAGATGATGCAAGTGCAGCAGGGCGTGCTTCTGCAAGTCCAGAATGCTCCACTTGCTCGAGCTGCCCGGGCTCTTCTGGATGCCCCTCGCTCTGAGCCAGGAGCGAAGCAATTTCGGGAGATGGGTCCCGCATATTTTGATGGTTCTGAGGGTCCTCTGGCTGCCGATGAGTGGATTCGGAACATCGAGGACAATCTAAAGATGGCCAAGATCACCCCGGCTGGATGGGTTGATTTGGCGAAGAGGCAACTCAAGGATAACGCTCGGAATTGGTGAGATGCGGAAGAGAAGTTATTGGTGGAGCCGATAGCTTGGGCTACCTTCAAGGCCAGATTTGATGGTGAGTTCTTCTCGAAAGCTGCCAGGGAGGAGATGCTGCAGCGTTTTATCGATTTGAAGCAGGGGAACTCGTCGGTGGACATGTACCACCAGGAGTTCATGAGGCTGAGTCGGTTTGCGCCGAAGATGGTGCAGGACGCTGAGGAGAGAGCTCAGAGGTTCCTGCAGGGGCTTGCTTCAGAGCTCCAGAGTTTTGTGACCTCCTCTGACCGGGAATCTTATCAGAAGGTTCTGGTCGCTGCCAAGAGGCAGGAGCTGCTCGTGAACCAGCGGAGGGGGTCTATTGTTGGTGCTGGGAAGAGGCCTGTGGAGCAGGCGAGAGCTGTGGTTAGACCTGGATTCAGGCCTAACCAGTCTGTTCAGTTTAAGAGGCCAGGAGGGCCTATTCTGAAGCTTTGCCATTTCTGTGGTAAGCCTGGCCACGTCAAGGATCAGTGTCGGAAGTTTTTGGGCCAGTGTCTAGTTTGTGGTGATGCTTCACATGTCGCGAAGGATTGTCGGCATGCGGGTCAGCTGCGGAGGGCTCCTGTTGCAGCTCAGCCGTTGCAGCAGCGAGCGTCTGTTCCTGCTGGACGTGGAGCAGCTCTTGTTCCGCAGGGGCAGGCTTTTCGGCAGGCTGTTCTGCCGAGGAGGCAGGCTTTTCTGATGACCGCTGCGGAGAGCGCGGCTGTGGATGAGGTTATAGCAGGTAATCCTCAATCTAGCTGTTACTTTCCTAGCTGGTTTGATTGTTAGATTGTGTTGTTTGCTTGAACATGTTTGTTTGCTAGACTAGGGTTTGATTGTTAATTGATTGTTAGGTGTGATTTTGGTTTGCACATTTCCTGCACGAGTCCTCTTTGACTCTGGTGCATCGATGTGCATTATTTCTCGGAGCTTCGTGGAGAGGCATTCCTTGTCGACGTCCCCTCTTCCCAAGAGTTGGAATATCATTACAGGGAATGGTGTGGTCTCGGTGCACCGTGGTTGCAATTCTTGCTCGTTGGTGGTCTGTGAACATGAGCTTTTCGCTGATTTCATTGTCCACGACATCATCAACTATGATGCAGTTCTTGGGATGGATTGGCTTGCGAGCTTCTATGCTACGATTGACTGCAGGAGGAAGAAGGTGGTGTTCGAGATTCCCGGACATCCAGTGTTTGAGTTCAGTCGTGGTAGCAGTTCGCTTGGTCCTGTCAGATTTCGGGCCAGGCCGGTGGAGGCTGTGGCTATGCAGATGGAGCTGGAGTGGCCAGCTGTGGTGCGTGATTTTGGCGACGTCTTCCCCGAGGAGATGTCTGGTTTGCCACCTGATCGGACTTTGGAATTTTCTATCGATCTTGTTCCAGGTGCGCAGCCGATTTCGAAGGCGCCGTATCGTATGGCACCTGCGGAGTTGGAAGAGTTGCGGAAGCAGTTAGATGAGCTTTTGCAGAAGGGTTATATTAACCCTAGCGTGTCTCCGTGGGGAGCACCGGTGTTGTTGGTTAAGAAGAAGGATGGTTCGCGTCGCATGTGCGTGGATTATCGGGAGTTGAATGCGGTGACCATTAAGAATAAATACCCGTTGCCTCGCATCGATGATATTTTTGATCAGCTTGGAGGTTCGAGGGTGTTTTCTAAATTGGATTTGAGGAGTGGTTACCATCAGTTGAAGGTGAAGAAGGGAGATGTTCTGAAGACAGCGTTCAGGACGAAGTATGGACACTATGAGTTTGTGGTTATGCCTTTCGGCGTAACTAACGCGCCCGCAGTTTTCATGAATCTGATGAACCTGATTTTCTACGACTTTTTGGATAAGTTTGTCGTTATCTTCATTGACGACATTCTGATCTATTCGAAGTCGGAGGAAGAGCATGCCTCGCACTTAAGGACGGTGTTGGAGATTTTGAGGAAGCATCGTTTGTATGCTAAGTTTTCGAAGTGCGAGTTTTGGCTGGATCGAGTTGCTTTTCTCGGGCATGTGGTGACTGAAGATGCTATTTCAGTGGATCCCGAGAAGATTCGGGCCATCAGGGAGTGGCCTGTTCCGTCGTCTGCGTCTGAGATTCGGAGTTTTCTCGGACTTGCTGGTTATTATCGGCGATTCATTAAGGACTTTTCTCGTATTGCTGAGCCGATGACCAGGTTGACGCGGAAGGATGTTGCTTTCGTTTGGTCAGGTGATTGTGAGAGTGCTTTTGGTGTTCTGAAGGAGAGGTTGACGACTGCCCCTATTCTTGTCGTGCCTGATCGCAGCGGTGGATTTGAGATCTTTTGCGATGCTTCTGGCAAGGGTCTCGGTTGTGTGTTGCATCAGCATAGGCATGTTGTGGCGTATGCGTCTCGTCAGCTTAAGGTTCATGAGAAGAATTACCCGACGCATGATTTGGAGTTGGCTGCCGTTGTGTTTGCTCTTAAGATTTGGAGGCACTTCTTGCTGAGTGAGAAAGTGAAGATTTTCACCGATCACAAAAGCTTGAAGTATATTTTCACTCAGAAGGAGCTCAACATGCGACAGCGTCGATGGTTGGAGCTTATGGCGGATTATGATATTGATTTGCAGTTTCACCCTGGCAAGGTGAACGTGGTTCCGGATGCTTTGAGTAGGCTTCCCGCGGTGATGATTTTGACCTCGCAGTGGAGATTGCAGCAGGATTTTTACGAGTCTGGCGTGGAGATTGTTCTTCCTGGAGAGGCTTCTTCGTTGATGTACATGCAGGTACAGTCGACGATCGTGGATCGGATTAAGGCTGGCCAGGCTGAGGATCCGAAGCTGGTGAGGATTCGGGAGCAGGTGGAAGCCGGTCTGCGGACTGACTTTTTGATTCATGAGGATGGCTCGCTGAGGTTTGGAGCCAGGTTGTGTGTGCCAGCTGGGGATATCAGAGAGGAGCTGATGGTGGAGGCACACAGTTCGCCGTATTCTGTGCATCCTGGTGGCACCAAGATGTACCAGGATCTTCGTCTGAATTATTAGTGGCATGGAATGAAGAGGAGTGTGGCTCGGAGTGTAGCCAAGTGCTTGGTTTGCCAGCAAGTGAAGGCGGAGCATTAGCGTACGGCCGGGTTGCTACAACCGCTTCCGATTCCGGAGTGGAAATGTCAACACATCACTATGGATTTCGTGACTGGACTACCTCGGAGTCCGAAGCAGAATGACGCGATTTGGGTGATCGTGGATCGATTGACCAAGTCTGCGCACTTTATTCCGTTCCGAGTGGGACAGTCCACTGAGGCGCTAGCGAGGAGATATATGGAGGTAAAATTCTTTTACTCTCCGTTTTTATTTCCTTTTCCTAGTTTGGATAGTGATGTAACGTGAATCGTGCAGGAGGTTGTGCGACTTCATGGAGTCCCCGTGAGTATCGTGTCTGACAGAGACACGAGGTTCACATCTCAGTTCTGGCAGAGTTTGCAGAAGAGCTTGGGTACGCGTCTAAGTTTCAGCACGGCGTACCATCCGCAGACGGATGGCCAGTCCGAGAGGACGATTCAGATTTTGGAAGACATGCTGAGGGCGTGCATGTTGGATTTCAAGGGTTCGTGGGAGGACCATCTACATCTGGTGGAGTTTTCCTACAACAACAGCTTCCAGGCGAGTATTGGCATGGCGCCTTTCGCCGCTCTTTATGGGAGGAAATGTCGATCGCCATTGAGTTGGGATGACGTTGGTGATCGGGAGTTGTTGGGACCTGAGATGATCGTGGAGGCCGTGGAGATCGTCAGGAATATTCGGGAGAGGTTGAGAATTGCTCAGGACCGTTTTAAGCATAGGGCGGATGCTAAACGTCGTCCTTTGGAGTTTCAGCCGGGCGACCATGTGTTCTTGAAGATTTCCCCGAATCGTGGTGTGATTCGTTTCGGGAAGCGTGGAAAGTTGAGCCCGCGATACATTGGACCGTTTGACGTTTTGGAGAGGGTTGGCGAGGTAGCTTATCGCTTGGCCTTGCCGCCATCTTTGGAAGGAGTTCACAATGTTTTCCATGTGTCGCAGCTTCGTCGATACATTAGCGATCCGTCTCATGCGGTGGATTTTTCGGAGATTACCGTTCGCCCCGATATGACGTATGACCAGCATCCAGTGCAGATTCTGGACAGGCGTCAGAAATCGCTTCGAAACAAGATTGTCAATCTTGTGAGGGTGATGTGGCGACACGGTTCACCTGGAGAGTCTACTTGGGAGAATGAGGATGAGATGCGAGAGCGTTTCCCACTTTTGTTTCCGGACTCGTGAGTTTTTGGAAATTCCGAGGACGGAATTTTTCTTAAGTTGGGGAGGATGTAACGACTGCTTTTCATTAATCTGGATTTAATATAATATAATATATGTTTTGGTGGATTTTCTCCTCTTGTGTGGTTTTCGTCTCCGTAGTTTCATTTTCGATCGATTCGTCGTATTTTCTCGCTTCTTCCTTAGGATTGTCGATTTCGATGTAGGTCACTCGTGACGGACTTCATAACGGTCGTATCTAACTATTAAAACAAGCCTAGGAGTCTTAGGAATCGATCCCGGGGCCCCGCGCTCCGTATCGGTACTTTTGGTGCTCATTAGCCGGTGTAAGAAGGGCCACCGACCGACTAGATGACGATCCAGTCGGTCGGCAATCCTTCTTGGACCGACTAGTTAGCTTTCTAAATTTCTCAGGAGTTACTGTTTATCGTTAGTCGGTCTAAGAACGTTGGTTGACCGACTAGGTTGCAAACTAGTCGGTCAGCAATGCTTCTTGAACCGACTAACACATCATCTTATTTTTGTATCAGTTACTGTTTACTCTTAGTCGGTCTAAGAACGTTCATCGACCGACTAGATGTTAAACTAGTCGGTCAGTATTTGTCCATGGACCGACTAACTCTAGAATCCTATTTTCCTTCAGGAGTTACTGTTTGCACTTAGTCGGTCTGCGTTGGTCGACCGACCGACTAGTTGCCAAACTAGTCGGTCAGTGGTTGCTCTTTGACCGACTAACTAGTGTTGAAACCCTAATTTCTGGGCAGCCGCCAACCCAACCTATTTAAACCCAACCCAATCGTTTTCTTCTTCCCCAACACGACCCAAAACCCTAAAAACTTCCCCCTTCAGCCCCCATCTTCCTCCAAGCTCCATTCCTTCATTCCAAGCCCTAAATCCATCATCTAAACCATCCATCTACTCTATCTACCTCTCATCTTCCCCAAAATCTCACCAAAACCCATCAAAATCCCCAAATCCCCCAAAACCCTAGTTTCCCCAAACTTCTCCAATCTCTTCCAGATCTGATCCTAGGGTTCCCCGGAGTGTTTCTTCCGTCTCCTCTTGGTAAGAAATCGATCTACCGTTGTTTTCTTAACCTATTTATAATTTTATGAAAACCCTAATTAATTTCATGTGTTTGGTGTTTGTTTCCCCCAAAACAGCGATTTCCCTGTAGGTTGGCATCCGTGTGACGAAGTAGTCGACATCCCCGGTGCTAGGCAAGTGAAACTTGCCACTTAGGGTTTAGGCCATGTTTTAGGCCATTTTCTTGTTGTAGGCTTAAAAGAGACTAGGCGACGAAATGATACTCGCCTAGGCGCAAATTGGGGAATTAGCTTGACAACGAAGCTAATTCCGACATTTAGCATGTTGCACAACTATCATGTCACGTTTACTTTCCATTATCGGTACGCAAGTTAATTGTCATGTCATTGCATCCTTCATGCATTTCAGTGATTGCGTAGCTTTGATACATTGCTTGTGTTCCTGGCTCGTGTTCCATAAGCGGGCCATGTGTTGGTTGATAGCCAATGCCCGAATTGTGTGTTTCCTGGCTCGTGACCAGAAGCGAGCATAATGAGTTGGAAACCCCAACGCTCGATATTGAATTGTGAAATAGGAATGCGAGCTCATTGTGCGGGGCAACCCCAGGCTCACTAGCTGAGTTCCATGTGCGGGGACCCTAGGCTCCATTACGTGTGGGTATAGGGGGTGAGGGTTAAGCGGCCATTCAACTGGGAGTCTGTTTGATCAACAACTGCAGTTGTAAGGCGTAAACTCTTTGGGGTGGGGTAGTGTTTAGTGCCGATCGGTCTGAAATGCTATGCCATTCAGCGAAGGGCGTAAACATCTACAAATCAACCGTGAAACATGAAATGTGTTTAGTGTCGATCGGTCTGAAATGCTATGCCATTCAGCGAAGGGCCTAAACACCTACAAAATGTGAATTGATTGAGATTGATAGTAGCGTGGCTACTCTTGTCTTGTCCCGATGATTGTTCTCTTGTACAAATCGTCTTGCCATGTTTTAAATTGTGCACTCATGTTGTAACTGCCATGTCAAGCATACTAAACTGCTAGGTTGCTAGTTGCCTTACTTTCAGTTTCCTTGCCCAAGTCTTTTAGACTTGCTGACATGTGCCCCTTTACTCTTTTGGGTGACACATGTTAGATCCTGAGCCCGAGTACCTTGTTGAGGACGAGGTGTTTGCTGACGCCGAGCCCGAGCTTGTGTTTGACGGGGAGTACGTGGACACTGGGGACCAGTCCTAGTGTCTTCGTTGTGTTTTACTTTTGTTAGACAGTTGTTTTGTATTCGGTGCGTGGCACCTATATCTTTGTTATGTCGTTTCTTTTGTTGGCCTTGTTCTGGGCCTTGGACTCTTTCTTTTAGCCTGGTGGCTTTTCTGGATGTTGGACTTATTTTGATGTTGGACAATTTGTGAGATGAGGAATTTTATTTCAGTCTCTCCTTGTGTTATTATTGTTATTATGTTGTGGTTACAGGGACCTGTTTATGTATTGTGGACGCTTATCGGGTTTGGGGCTTCACAGCTCCACTCTCGTGCGGACCTTTTCACGTCTCGCCTCCATTTTAGGGAAGCGGGTCGTGACAGTACCTGTTGGATATTATATCTCTAATTTAATGAATGCAACTTCCTTTCCGTACTTTCTTTTGTTACGAACTTTATTAATGAAAGAACATGAAGTTTTTAAAATGGTACCCCTACAGACGCTTATTGGGTCCGAGCTTCGCAGCTCTGGCCTAAGCGGGCCTTAGTCACGCTTCGCCTCCGTTCGTTTTGGGAAGCGGGGCGTGACACCACCGCTCAATCTTCATGGAGTCCGTGGGTTTTTAGGGCATGCGGAATTTTATCGCCGCTTCATAAAAGACTTCTCGAAGATTTCCAGGCCGCTGACCCAACTCCTAGTGAAGGACGCGCCTTTCGTCTTCGACGAGGAGTGTATGGAAGCCTTCCACCATCTGATGCAAGCTTTGATTTCCGCGCCCGTAATACAGCCCCCGGACTGGAATCTACCCTTCGAGCTAATGTGCGACGCTAGTGATTATGCCGTTGGTGCCGTCTTGGGGCAGAGGAAGGATAAAAATCTGCATGTTATATATTATACGAGCAAGACCCTTGACGCTGCCCAAAGAAATTATACTACCACAGAAAATGAATTGCTAGCGATCATCTACGCCATGGACAAGTTCCGGTAATATCTCGTTGGTGCTAAGGTGATCGTGCACACAGATCACGCGGCTCTCAAAATACCTATTGAGCAAGAAGGAGGCTAAGCCGCGGCTCATTAGATGGATTCTCCTCCTCCAGGAATTCGACTTGGAAATCAGAGACAAGAAGGGGGTGGAGAATGTCGTTGCCGATCACCAGTCCAGAATGTCTACCCTCGATTTGAACGCTACTCCGGTCGATGATTCGCTCCCTACGTGCATCTTTTCTCCGTCTCTTCCGCCTGGACCCCTTGGTACGTCGACATCACAAATTATATGCCTTGTGCGATCGTCCCCCACAATGTGAGCTACCAGCAGAAGAAGAAATTCTTCCATGAGGTCTGCAAATTTTATTGGGACGACCCCCATTTATACAAAACCTGCAATGATGGGGTGATACGAAGATGCATCCCTGAAACTGAAGAGACCTCCATAATTTCCCATTGCCATGGTCAGCAATGTGGAGGGCATGCGAGCACCTATAAGACGACTGTGAAAATTCTCCAAAGCGGATTCCACTGGCCAACCCTCTTCAAAGACACCCATGCTTATGTCCAAGCCTGCGACAAATGCCAAAGGACGGGGAATATCTCCAAGCGGAATGAGATGCCTCAGCACTACATCCTAGAGGTAGAGATCTTCGATGTGTGGAGAGTGGACTTCATGGGACCGTTCCCTTCCTCTTCTGGGAACCAGTATATCTTGGTAGCCATGGACTACGTATCGAAGTGGGTTGAAGCGATAGCCAGTCCAACCAATGATTCCAGAGTGGTCGCCAAGTTCTTTAAAAACAACATCTTCCCGCGGTTCGGTGTACCTCGAGTCCTGATCAGTGACGAAGGGAGCCACTTTATAGAGAAGAAATTCGAAGCTCTCTTGAAAAAGTACGGGGTACAACACCGGGTGGGGCGTGCCAACCACCCGCAGACTAGCGACCAGGCGGAAGTTTCTAACCGGGAGATCAAGATCATACTAGAAAAGACGGTGGCCAACAATAGGAAGGATTGGTCATCAAAACTTCCTGACTCGCTTTGGGCTTATAGGACGACATTTAAAACTCCAATCGGCACAACCCCCTACCGGCTTGTCTACGGGAAGGCATGCCATCTGCCCGTGGAATTGGAACATAAGGCATTTTGGGCAATCAAGAAACTAAACTTCGACGCCAAGGAGGTTGGAGGGCACCGGCAATTACAACTTAACGAGCTCGATGAGATCCGGCTCAATGCTTATGAAAATGCCCGGATCTATAAGGAGAAGCTGAAGCGGTGGCACGATAAGCGCATCCTGAAGAGGGAATTCAAGGAAGTAGACTTAGTCTTCCTATTCAACTCAAAGCTGAAGCTCTTTCCTGGAAAACTCAAGTCAAGGTGGTCGGGACCTTTCTGCGTTACCAAGGTCTTCCCGCATGGGGCTATTGAGATAATGGGAATAGATGAGCCATTCAAAGTTAACGGGCAGCGCCTTAAATACTATGCGGTAGGAGAACTAGAATTCTCTCTGGTCGGATTCTCAGGGACCGACGACTCTTCCATAAACCCTCCGGATCCTAATTGACCACCATATGAGGCGTCGAGCAAACGACGCTAAACAAAAGCGCTTCATGGGAGGCAACCCATGTTCTAAACTCTCACCCTTGTTTTTAGGCTCATTTTTAACTTGATTATTTCTATTTTAATAATTAAATTCAGCCGCGAGATCATCCGTCGAGAAACTTAGGCCATTCGTGAATTTCTGCAGGAAACAAGCCCTCACCCGATCAGGTGACTACTCAACCGATCAGGTGAGACGTATCAGACGATGGCCGTATCTGCTCTCCTTGCGAACCGGTCGGGTGAAGCATCACGTGACCGGGGTGGCAGACCGTGTGAGAAGGGCCGAATTCTCGGGAAATTTAGGGGTTATACCAACCGATCGGTTGAGTGAAGCCGCTGTCGTGTGATTGACAAGGTGAAAAGTTACAGACTCGCGGGAAGAATTGAGAAGCGGTCAACCGGTTCACCTGTAGCTGTTGGCCGACGGAAGATTTTCAAGACTTATCCACACGATCGGGTGAATCCTCACCTGTTCGGTTCGTTTTTGCCCCTATAAATATCCATGTCGCACGATTTCGTCAACCCGACCCCCAAACTTCCATTCGCACGATCTCTCTCCTTCCAACTGCCGAATCGACCTCCCTCATCCACCCCACTGCCCCTAGATCTTCATCCCCACTCATTGCCATACTCCCCCACCCTCGCCACCTCGCCATTAACAACATTCTCTCATCAAACGTCCAAACCCAAACCCTAACCCCCAAATTTTCGAAAATTTCGATTCTTGTCGGATCAACAAGCGGCGGCTTCCCAAATTGCTCCCTTATATTGTGTGGGGTCTTTCGGGTGCTTGATCTTACAACGTCGATGGGTAACTTCTTTCCACTCTTCACATTTATTTCATTTTATGTAATGTCTTGAATTTGTGTTTACACACTTTATCTGCTTCTTCATCTTCATAAACAACATATCACGCTCCATCATCTTTCCCCTCGCTGTCACCATGTCTGGGAAGGGAAAGGAAATAGCCTCGTCGTCACACAGACATCCCCTTTACGGTCCTTTTTCCCCATCTTTCCTCGGCATAAACCCTTCGTCCGAAGAGCAATCCGATCGCTTGCAAGCCCTCCTTCATCGCCCAATGCGACCTACTCTTTTCACCGACTTCCCCACCCTACAATCTCTTGGACTATTTAGGGGCGTCTGTGCACTTTTTCGCTTCATAGGTTGCGATTATCTTCTGCGGACCCACGCCAATACACACAGGAATCTCACACTTGAGTTCCTCAGTTTTCTTGAAGTATCCGATCATGGTTTCACCTTCCGAGCCTTCAATTGTGATTTTTCCATGAGCCTCAACACGCTTAATGACATTGTATACTTTCCTCACCCCAATCGCCATGTTGAATGCTCAACTCTTGATCGATCTGACATCTTTTCCCGCTTTCGGGCGGATGGAACTTGGCAAAGATTCACCTGATATACCACCTTTCCAGCGGTATCCCTCGCCTCCTACATCATACACCCATGCTACCGTTTCGCCCATTGCTTCCTTGCCAACAACATTTTTGCTCGTGTAGATGTATCCATGGTGTCTAGGGATGAGTTGCTCTTTCTCTATGCCATGTCCCATGAACGGATTCATGGCAATATCCCTTTACCCTTAAACACCGCTCATTGGATCATCCACGAGATCCTTTCCGTTAGCCGCGCAGCTTCCGGCTCTATCTGCTTTGGGGGGATGGTCACTCTTATTGTCAGTTGTGTCTTGAGGATGCTGCCCGACCTCCCTATTGTCCCGGGACGTAGCCGTATCGATCGCGACTACTTGATCTCTATCAGTATGCTTACTCCTTTTGGGGAGGATCGTGTAGCCTACCTCTATAGTCCTGCTTACACTCCTTTTGCCATCCTCCCACCCTCATCTCCGGAGCGCTTCCCCTTACGACTTACACACCTACCCTGGGAGTTCTACCCAGATCCTTGGTACGCTTCACTCGTTCACTTCCCACCCATGGATCCTCCTGATTGGCACCCGTGTGTCGGTCCACCCGTCCCACCATCATTCACCACGATCCACCGATATATTCTGATCCTCCAGTAGTCCTGCCTGTTGCCCCTCCTTCTCCTATTTGCACACCCTCTCCTTCGTCCTCGAAGGATTCCTTCTACCATTATGCACCACCATCTTTGCCGTCTCCTTACCATTCTACCGCAAGCGACTCCGATTGACCACCCCCTTGCATATCTCTGCATTTTCATGATCACATCATATCGCTAGCACCGTAACGTCTAGCTTGGGGAAAGTCAAATTTTTCTTTGTGCTGTCGTGTGTCGTTTTTCTTTGTGTGTTTGTTTATTTGTTGTGTCGTGTGATTTTCTTTTTTTATTTTATTTTATTTTCTGTTTATATGTCGTGTGGCGTGATTTTTATATTTATTCTTCTTTTCAGTTTCGTTTGTGTGATTTTCTTGTCTTTCGTGTCTTTTTGTGTCTGTGCGTATTCCCCCCATATCCATTGCCCTCCCGTATTTAATTCTACTGCATTGAGGGCAATGAAAGTTTCATCTTGGGGGAGTCGCACTTTGTGCGTCATTTGTCTCTTTTTCTTCGTTATTTGAGTCGTTTTTCTCCGTGTTTTTCTTTTTCTTTTTCTTTCTTTTCTTCTTTTTATCTCTTTCTCCTAGAGATGAACCCTATGATGAATTGCCACAAAAATCACACGCACACCTTGCACGGCTCCGATAATCACATTCACTAGCCTTAGGAAGTCGAGTCCTCTTGCATTTCATGCATCGTGGGTCCACTTAGATTTTATGTGAGTCGTGTGTTGTGACTAAAGTTGGGTGTGCTTATACTTTATGATTGTGTTTTATATACCTGTCCAGGAATGACCTCTAGATTATCATGCTTCGATTTGAATATGCGGTATTTGTTTCTCCTGTCTGCTTCTGCATGCTATATATATATATATATCGTATACTGCATTTCGCATGTGTCGGGAATCCACAATTAAGGACTAGGATAACCCATTTAGCCCATGCTCTAATTAGCGAGAATAGTTTCCTTTGCCCAAGTGTTTAGATTCCGATTTCTTTTTTATTTTACTTGGTGCAAATCCCCTCGTCGTGTACCGTTCTCCCACTTGGGAGAGTACACATGTGTATAGCCAAAAACCCAACAATTCAAAAAAAAAAGAGAAAAGAGAGAAAAGAAAAGAAAAACCCAAAAAGAAAAGAAAAGAGAAAATTGTATAGCGAAAAAGCCAAAAAAATACATATATCCAAAAAAAATATATGAGTGTGAATATTTTCCTACTTACCGAGAATAAAGGGAAGGCGAGAATTTGCACCGAGTGTTCTAATCCACATTATCTCAACCCCCATCGTTTTCGAAAACACTTGGCTTAGAAACTTTTTAGCTATTACCTAGGCTATAGTGTGGTGATTTCCTTAACCCTAGTTTTGGAGTCCTTGACGCATGATATGGTTCAATTCTTGCTCTATTCTCATGCATGCTTGAGCTTAATATTCACCGCTTAATTCGAATCGAATCGATATTTAGGTCATATCTTGGATTTTTGTATATGGAGCTTACTGCATGATGTAGATAGTGACACCGACTGCTAGCATACGACCACACTCACTCGCGCTTCACCGCATGGGCCCACGGCACTTGTCTGGACTCGTATTCCTTGGTTTAGTGATGTGATTTGGCGTTTGTCTGCTTGGTGTGTCGTTTTTGGTTTTGTTGGCCCTGACGGGCTATTTAGGATTTAGAGTTCTCTTCTTTCTCTCTTTCTCTCTATTTTCTCCCTCCGAGCTCCTACTCTCACTCGTCTTCCTCGAGGACGAGGAAGGGTTCAGCTTGGGGGATTTTGACGTGCGTTTATATTTCATATATTCACGCACGTTTTCTTCTGTGTTTTTCCGCTATTTCCCGCCGTCTTGTATTCGTTTTCTCGTGTTTTCTTGTTTTCTTTCACTTTTCCATGTTTTTGTATGTTTGCAGGAGTTTACCGACGTAGGGGATATAAAACGACAATATCATGCGTCCCGGAGCAACGGGAGGAGTCACGCGTGATCCAGGTGGTCAAACGACGAAGATAGCATCTTTCAGCCCCTCACCCGACCGGTTGGTCACTTCCAACCGATCGGGTGATGCACGTGTGCACCACCCGGACACAAGCTGGAGCAGTCAGAAAGTCAACCGGTCAGTTCAGAGACCGGTTCAAATGTCCCAACTCTCTGGAATTTGATGCTGAATGCGAACCGATCGGGTGACCTTCACCCGATCGGTTCATCTGTAGCCAATTCTCCGAAGCCAAGATACGGAGAGCTCAACCGACCGGTTCACCCGACGGCGCGAAGATCCAACCGGTCAGCTTCAACCCTCAACAGACCGTGCCGTATGAGCGGGTGAAGTCCCATGCTGAGCTACCGAAGAACGAAGCAGATCACCCGATCGGTTGACTTTTCAACCGATCGGGTGATATCGTTTTCTATATATTTGACCCCTAGGTTTTCCAGAAACGAGAGTTGTTATTTTTTGCTGTTTTTTCTCTCTCTTGACGGTTGTAATTTTTCAGATATTAGTAAGTTGTCTGATCTTTGTTAAACTTTAATATAGTGTTATTTGCATTGCTCTTACAACTTTTCTATCGCCTGATCATGTTTCTAACGGTCGATTTTGATTTAGATTGCTTTTTAGTAAATATGTGTGAGTAGTTCCCAAATCTGGGATTTTGGTGGAAACCCCTTCGTGGGTTCTCCCCGATGCGTCCATAGGACTAGGAAGTCGATAGGGATTAGGAATCTATCAATTATGCAGGGTGTTTTATTGTCATCGGCGGGAAAAAGACCGCCTTTGACCGTTGGGCCAAGGGGGAATAAACTTGGCGGTTGACTCCCTAGCCATAGCTCACGCCCTTAGCGTAGACGTCGAATCCTAGCATGTGGGAGCAGCAGGATGAGATGTTGGGAGTTATCGTTGCGAGCTTAGTGCTCCCGGAGTCGATCAGTGTTAATGGACATGGGAATGCCCACTGACCGAACCCGAGAAGTCCGGCGTATCATCCTGGGCACCGACCGGAATATCGGGACCATGGGACGTTGTTACCACTTTTAAAGGCAACGTCTCGCCATTAGACCCTAATTCCGATCGTTATCCTACTCGTAGGTCGTATCGGTGAGAATCGCACGATAGGGTGGAAACCGAAGTCCCGGGTTTTCCCTTTATATTGTTTATCCCTCGCATTCTATTTTCTGTGACAACCCATCATCCGATTCTGGCTAGCTCGCCCATGGGGTGAATCCGATCCTTCTTGACACAAGCACAACCACGCCTCCCTGAGTTCGACCCCCAAGCCATACTACAACACCTTGCGCTTGCGGTTATAAATATTTATATCTCACGCCCCCAATTATATATTGCACACATCTGACGCGCAAACGTGGGGGACGTCAGGGAATCGATGAAAAGAGTAGGTCACATGGGGCGATGAAGCAGGGCATGCAGACGCGCAGATTGCTCCTCAGAAATTGGGTCAATGCCCAGGAATGATTGGGGAAAAGGTCCATGTAGGGGGTATCTGCGTGAAGATGAGGTAGTCTCTTTTCCCTTTTCCAGACATGGTGATAACGTGGAGGGACAATGATACAGCAGGGGTGTCGATAATGATGATACGGCAGATGAAGCAGATAGACACAATTCAAACATTGCATATAAGGAAATAAAAATGAAGAGTGGATAGAAATTACCCAACGATGATGCAAGTCCAAACTCCTGAAAGATTCCACGCCGTATGAGGGAACAATATGGGGAGTCGCCGATCCTGATCCGTCAAGGAGGAAAATTTTGAAAATGAGGGCTAGGGTTAGGGTTTGGGTGAGTTGCGGATGATTGTGGTTGATGAGAAGGGTATCGAAGGTGGGGGAGTATGGGAATTAGTAAGGGTGTGGTATTAGGGGCGTGGGAAGTGATGGGAAGGAACAATTTGGAAGAAGGAGGGAGGAGTCGTGCGGAATGGTGATAAGGGAATCAAAGAAATGAGATCGGGTGGGTGGTGGCTTATATAAAGGGGTAGGTTAACCGATCGGGTGAGGGTTCACCCGATCGGTTGGATAAATTTTGAAAATTCCTTACGAAACAACGGCTACAGGTCGACTGATCAGGTAAGACGTCACCCGATCGGTTGGCAGCTTCGCAAATTTTCCCGAGAGCACTATGCTTTTCACTCGGACATCCACATGATCGCGCCCTCGGCTCAACCGATCGGTTGATTTACCCGTAAAAATTCCCGGTGGCTCTTCAGTGCCACCGATCTTCCACCCGGTCAGCCTTATATACCACCCGATCGGTTCACTGTTGCGCTGATACAAGCCATCTTCGGATACGGTCCAACCGAACAGTTGATTCATCACCCGACCGGTTGGAGAAGATTTCCTGCACGATTACAAAGATTAACCTGAGTTTTCCGAAGGAGACCCCCATTACTGAATTTATTCACTAAAATTAGAAAAAATAATCCTTGTTATGAATCAACTACTGGGAGAGGAGCCCCCAACTCTTTATTTATAGGCAATTGGGGGAATACAAATATGGGCTTACAATGATATGGGCCTATCTCTAGGATAGCCAGAATCTCACCCAACTACGGTTAAATAACCGTTCACAACACTCCCCCTTATCCAGCCATAGGTGTGGACTCTGCTCGTGAATGCTTCAGGATTCTGAGCGTAGAAGAGTTTCACTTGGGGTGGATACTTCAGGATCCTGAGTTGGTGAGATTTGCCTCGTTAAAACCTTTAGCTATGGAAAACCCAGTGGGAAAAACCATAGTTAAGGAAAAAGAGTGCAAACGCTCTTTAACTCCCCCTGATTTGTACAAGTGACTCTGCTCATGAATACTTCTGGATTCTGAGCGTCACAGAGGGGTGGATACTTCAGGATCCAGAGTTGATTTGATTTGCCTCGTTAAAACCTTTGGCTATGGAAAACCCAGTGGGAAAAACCATAGCTAAGGGAAAAGAGTACAAATTCCCTCAACTCCCCCTGATCTGTAAAAGCTCATAGGCTTTCAGATCTCTTAGGCTTATTTCATCACTCCTATTTACAATATTCCGAAAATGTACACATATTACAAATTTTATCACCATCAAGCAGCTGCTGAATCCAGAAACTCTGGAGAGGTGTGCTAAGTTTCGTTGCCTCTGATGTGGTCTTCAGACTATATGGTCGGCTCCACAGAACCAGCCTCTATCCCAGTCGTCACTGGGATGTGATGTACCACCAGGCGCCCTCAAATACACCATTTGTGTGATTCTGGAATTGTGAGGATCTCGGAATTGATAGGGTGATGTTGCCTTCATAAGTTTCTTTGCATATTTGCAATAGAAGGCCATCCCACTATGGGTACCCGTTCTGTGATTTATCAGTATAGGGACCAGACCTGTAACCTGCATTTGCATAAACATTGGAGGATGCTACTATAATTTGTAAGTCCAAATTTTTCGACCCTCGGAGGAAGCGCAGAAGGCTTGACTCCGGTCTAATGGCCCTTGTTAGGTGCCAGCTATATCTGGCTAATGAGTTTACTGCAATTGCTATACCGGGACACATGCAGTTAGCCAGGAGTGCATGATTGCACTTAGATAAGGGACTTTAGGACCAGTTATATCCTCCCCCTCTTCCAACGATCGGAAAGGTTCTTTTTGTTCATCCAGTAAGTGTACCACCATAGGTGTACTTTGGATGAAAATGGTCCTTTAAATTTCTCCAACGCACTTCTGGGCGTTTGTAACAGGATTCTATAAGCCATGACTTTATATTTGCCTAGGTCTTTTTATTTCATGTTTAAAAGTAAGGTTTGTTCATGTATTTCGATTTTCTCTTCAGGAGATCCGGTGAGATTTTAGTTGTCTCCAACTATGATCTCTAATCCTGTTCTTTGCACAGATGCAAAGACAACCTTCAGTAGGAATCATTGACTTGTCAAATGATTCTCTTGGTTGTACATTTACTTGTATTTTTTCATTTGAATAGACGTCCCGAAGTCTATTCAGGCATTTTAAGGAAATGTGGAAATTATCTTTACCAGATATCCACGAAGGTATGCTGTCACAACATCCAATAACAGCATATCCATAATTTTCCTTCGCCAAATCGTAAGGTATTCGCTTTTGATAACATAGGGAGACTGATGTATCATTTATGAGACATGCTCATTTGAATTTGTTCGATCCCTAGTTTCAGCGAAATTTTCCTTGGGCTATAGGTTGTACCTTATAGCATACGATTTTGTATTTATTTTTCTTATGTGTGCAATACTTTGTTTTATCCACAGGTTTGACACCTTTTTGGTGTCAGGACTTCAGGTCCGAACATTTCACGTTTCATAAGTGAGTCTAGCTCATCTTTTATTGCCACGTTCCACATTTTGGCCAATCTCTACGTTTGCCTTCTAGCAACGGAGTGTGGAACGATAATTTACAAACATCATCGCTTTTGCGATGTATATGGCAATATGATACGTGAATACATTTGTCGATAATCTATGTTCTATCTGTCCAACACCTCCCCAATACGTACAACATTTACTTAATTTCACTTTTTCCCGGCAATTCCTCTGCAGTGGATTCTGGGAAGGGTGATGGTGTGGACAGGAGCTCATTGTCCTGTGGTAGTATTGTCTTAAGGTCTCCAGGAGTTTCTGTCCTTGGAGCCTGGTGGTCTGTCTCTTTACTGTTGAGGATCAGCCACTTCTGCTGCTGGTGGATTGCATCCATTCTCGGGGATGTCAATCCTAGCTGGAGTTTTTGCAGCAGGGATGTGTGATCTGACAATCTTCTGGTTGTCAATGAATGATTCCGGTAATTGGTGAACAGTGTTTTGTATGTGGAGGATCTTCGGGATCTCTTCTACACATTGTATTGTTACCGGATCATAGTGGGACAAACTGTTTGTATCCCACGTTATAATTTTCTTCGCGCCAGATTTTCCAGTATCTGGGCCTATTTTTTAAAAACTCGTCTCATCGAGAACACAGTCTTCAAGATGTGCCTTAAATACGTCCCCCGTTTGGGGTTCTAGGTATCTTTTAATTGAGGGTGAGTCAAACCCTTCATAGATGACTAGGCGACGTTGAGGACCCATTTTTGTCCTTTGTGTTGGTGCGATGGGGATTTAAACTGTGGACCGAAGATTCTCCGAAGAGAAATGTTCGGTGGCATTCTATATGCAAGTTGCATTGGAGACTCTGACCTCCAGGGGGTCTTATTTTCATTTACGATGCAGCATGCAGAATTTGCATGTCCCCATGCATCAATATGCAATCGGGATTTAATGGACGTTCAATCCATTGGAGTCTACTTTTCAGTGACTCAGCCGACCCATTTTGGGTATGAACATGCGGCACTTGTATGTTCATTTTCTATTCCCGTTGCTTGGCTGTACTCTTGAATTGACTGGGAGGTATATTTCCCAACATTAACCAGACTTATTTTCTGTATTTTATTGCCTGGGAAATGTGCCCGCAACGTTTTTATTCTTGTGCCAATAGCTTTGGAAAAGCTAAGTTGCGGGTCTTGTAGTAGACATACGTACGAATATTCTGAGGATGCATTTATCAGTACAATGAAGTACCAAAATAGCCCACTAGGGGTGGTGGATTTTATCCACATCAATCTCCTTGTTTTCTTTTTGAGGAGGCGTGGAGATTCTTTTCAACTTTTTGTGGAGATGGCCTTGCAATATGTTTTCCCTTATAGTAAGGGATGCGGGGGAATTCTCCATTCTGAAGAATCTTCTGGTTCTTCAAGTTATACCCGTAGGATAAGATGTAGTGCATCATCACAAATCCGGGGTGGCCAAGTCCATCATGCCAGATTAAAATAACTTGGCAGATGTCGGTCACTTCAGGTGCTCCATTTAACTCTGCTTCCTTTCTCCGATCCTTCGTATGGTAGAGGCCTCTAAGGCTCTCAAAATGTTTAATTATGGATTTTGCTCCTTTATCTTGAGACGTTGCAAACGGTAATAATTTAATTTTTTTTTTCATTTACATTTGCTGTGTCCAAATGGAATCCGTTGAAACGGATGTCCTTGAAACTTAGAAAGTTTCTTTTGGAATTCGGAGGGATTAATGCATCCTCTATTTTTGTGTCGTTTGGGGGGCAACAGTGTTGCCATCCCTGGATCTTCAATATGGCCCTGATATTGGGCTCTGTATTGAGAGAATCGTACGTGTTTATTGTCTACTAATCATTTATGAGAGCAGTTTCAAAAGATGAAACATAAAGGCACATGCATATTCAGATAGACATATTCATTTATTGTCTACTAAAATTTTTCAATCAAAACAGATTGTGTAATACAAAAGCTCTCATAACGTGAGATGTTCTAAACAATTTGCTAAGATAAAAGTAAAGGCTAGTCAAGCATGTCATTATTTTCGAAGTCGTCAGCTGAAAAACTTAACTGGAGCATCAGATGTCATCAGGTTTGTTTCAGATTTATTTTTCTTGTTCTCTTTATACAAATCCTGGAGATGATGCGGAGTTCGGCACACTCTGGACCAGTGGCCTTTCATGCCACAATTTTGGCACTGGTCTTCCCATTCCCTCTTGGGTGGGGGTATATCATTTCTATTTTTGTTATTTCTATGCCTCGTGAACTTCCGCTTGCTTTCCTTATTTCGCTGCTGTTGTTCATGGCCCTTGGCTTTTTTCTGTTGACCCCCCTTCTGTGGTCTTTCTTTTCTTTTATTATCCCTCTTCTTTTTGAAGGAAGAGGAATGGTGAGCTTCTGGTAGAGGGGTAGTGCCGGGAGGGCGCATATTGTGAGTGGCGCGGAGAAGCTCTCTGTTTTGCTCGGTCATGAGTAAACATGACAGCAGCTCAGAATACTTGGTGAACTTGCGTTCACGGTATTGCTGCATGAGTATCGCATCTTTTTCATGGAAGGACGTATACGTCTATTCCAGCGTGCGATCTTCTGAGACTTGTTCACCACACAACTTCAGGCGGGAGGTGATGCTAAAAAGTGCTGAGTTGTACTCAGCAATGGACTTAAAGTCCTGTAGTCTCAGGTTCTCCCACTCATATCGTGCCCTTGGGAGTATAACATCTTTCTGATGTTTATACCTGTCCTCAAGGGCAATCCATAGCTCAAGTGGATCATCGACCATAAAGTATACAGCCTTTAAGGTCTTGTCCACATGGCGGCGAATATAAATGATGGCTTGTGCCTTCTCTATATCGCTAACATTTCCTTTTTCAGTCACAGCAGCGATGAGGGACTTTACCCGCAGGTGAAACTTTACATCTAGCTACCAGCTTAGATAGTTTCTACCTGATGCTTCCAGTACTTCGAAATTAACGCTTGCAATATTAGCCATTTATCTAGCAGAGCACAAACATGCATGAATTAATAATTAATCAGAGAAAACATTTTCATGTGGATGCAATATTTAACGAAAAGCTAAATGTGTGTATCGGCCAGTCCCACAAGAAAGAGTCCAAAAAAGTCCACAGTCCAAATTATACAAATTTGCAGCTAAACAAAAATGAAAATACAACTTTGGAAACCCTGTGGGTCCCATATGATATCTCCATCTTCAAGCGTGGCCTCCGTCTCCATGGAAGTTGGTCTTCTTTCTTTGACATTTACATAAATTCCTCACTACAATTTCTCTCAAAAATAAAAGAAAAGTGCGGGAAATGAACTGTGGGACTAAACGGCTGATCCAAAAACCACATTTAGCAATTCATGCAGAAATATTGTGATCATCAACATTTTCAACAGACATTTTCATCACATGCATCAAATATTCGCAGAGATGGATAAATAATTTAATCACTTAATAATTATTGGACCACTAGGCAACGTCATACACCGTTAGGTTAGGTTACTAACAGCAGAGCGGTCGCAGGATCTTCCTAATTATTAAGTTTTAAATACAATGCACAACCACGCATATAATATCCAACAGAATATACCAGAGATGCAAAGCATGTAAATATGATTTTTGCAGAAAAAATCATTACAATGCAAAGGTTGTAATTTGAATGGGTTTAATCAATTAAATTTATTAAGAGCCCAAAATTAACATTTTCTTTGTCAGAGGAAAAAGTTTCCCTCATCATCCCAAAAGCCCCCCAAAAATCCCCAAAACGTCCTTGTCAGCCCGATATTTGTCCCGTAATTTACCGTGATTTTTCACGAATATTTTGCCTTTGAATCCCCTTTTTAAATTAATTTTTAGGCTAGCAAGTTGCCTTTTGAGGCTTGTTCATAGCCTTTGCCTCCCCCATTTTTTCAAATAAACCTTCATGCGGGCCTGAAGCCCGCAGGCGGTTTATGGGCTTCAGGCCCAAAGGTTTTTTTTTGAAATCTGACTGTGGGCCTGAGGCCCGCAGCAGGTCTGTGGGCTTCAGGCCCACAGACTTTTCTGTTTTTTTTGAATCTGACTGTGGGCCTGAGGCCCACAGCAGGTCTGTGGGCTTCAGGCCCATAGACTTTTCTGTCTTTTTTTGGGCTGCTAGGGTTTGAACCCTAGCAGCATGGGCTGCTAGGGTTTAACCTAGCAGCAGCAGCGGCGGCGGCGCCGCCCCCGGTAGGGGGGGCGCGGCTGCAGGTGGGCCGCCGCCCCCCTGCCGGGGGGCGCGGCCGTGGGATGGCCGCCGCCCCCCTCTGCGGGGGGAGCGGCGGGGGCCGCCCCCCACAAAGGGAGGCGTGGCAAGGGCCCCCCCGTAGAGGGGGGCGCGGCTAGGGGGCCGCCGCCCCCCCTCTGCGGGGGGGGGAGCGGCGGGCTCGGGGCCGCCGCCCCCCTCTGCGGGGGGAGCGGCGGGGGCCGCCCCCCTCCTGCAGAGGGGGGGTGGCCTTGGGGGCCGACGCCCCCCTGCAGGGGGGCGGCCGCCCCCCCTGCAGGGGAGGGCGGCGGCAGAGGTGGCCGCCGCCGCCCCCCTGCAAGGGGGGTGCAGCGGCTGCCGCCCCCCCTCTGTGGGGGGGGACGGCGTGGCGGCGAGGGGGGCGGCGGCGAGGCCGTCGGCGGGGTTGATTTAGGGTTTGGGTTAAAAAAATCCATAAACCCTAAAAAATTGATTTTTGGGATGAAAAATCCGTCGTTTTCAAGGCGACAATCGATCCCCATAACGATCTTGCGAGATATAGGGGAGGGGCAATCATACGTATGATTAAAAATATCGTTTTTAGTATTTTTACCTCTATATCTGTCCTCCGGATATAGCGACGGTTGCTCGAAGCCCTACGCGGATGACGACCCTTGATGGAGGAAGCCTTGCACCGCGCTCGTGGATCTCCTGTCTCGCCTTCGCCTTCGCCTTCGCAACGAACGGAAAGAAAATTTTGTGGAAAAGAAAATTTTTAGAGTCGTGCTGATAACGTGTTATGAATCAACTACTTGGGGAGGAGCCCCCAGCTCTTTATTTATAGGCAATTGAGGGAATACAAATATGGGCTTACAATGATATGGGCCTATGTCTAGGATAGCCTAGAATCTCACCCAACTACGGTTAAATAACTGTTCACAACAATCCTAAAAATACCAGAGAAAGTTCAGAACATGGGTTGCCTCCCATGAAGCGCTGTTGTTTAAAGTCGTTTGCTCGACTCCTCATTCAGTGGTCAATTCGGATCCGGAGGATTTGTAGATGATTCGTCGGTCGTTGAGATTCTGACCGGAGAGATTGCTGGTCCACAAATCACATAATGTTTTAGGCACTGACCATTGACTTTGAACGGTTTATCTCTTCACATTATCTCAATTGCCCCGTGCGGGAAGACCTTGGTGACGCGGAAGGGTCCCGACCACCCCGACTTGAGCTTTCCAGGAAAAAGCCTCAGCCTCGAGTTGAACAGGAGAACTAAGTCCCCTTCCTTAAATTCTTTCTTCAGAATGCGCTTATCATGCCACCGTTTCAACTTTTTCTTGTAGATCCGGGCGTTTTCGTATGCATTGAGTCGGATCTCGTCAAGCTCATTCAGTTGTAGCTGTCGGTGGCTTCCAACCTCCTTGGTGTCAAAATTCAGATTCTTGATGGCCCAAAACGCTTTGTGCTCCAATTCCACGGGCATATGGCATGCTTTCCCGTAGATAAGCCGGTAAGGGGTTGTGCCGATCGGAGTCTTGAACGCAGTCCTGTAAGCCTAGAGTGCGTCAGAAAGTTTCGATGACCAGTCCTTCCTAGAGTTGGCCACCGTCTTCTCCAGTATGCTCTTGATCTCTCTGTTCGAAACTTCCACTTGGCCGCTTGTCTGTGGATGATAGGCACATCTGATTCGGTGTTGCACCCCGTACTTCTTCAAGAGAGCTTCGAATTTCTTCTCTATAAATTGGCTCCCCCCGTCACTAATCAAAACTCGAGGCACACCGAATCTCGGGAAGATATTGCTTTTAAAGAATTTGGCGACCACCCGGGAATCATTAGTGGGGCTGTCTATCGCTTCCACCCACTTGGACACATAATCCACAGCTACCAAGGTATACTGATTCCCAGAGGACGAGGGGAACGGTCCCATGAAGTCGACTCCCCACATATCAAATATCTCGACCTCTAAAATGTATTGCTGAGGCATTTCGTTCCTTTTGGAGATGTTTCCTGTTCTCTGCCATTTGTTGCAAGCCTGGACATAAGCGTACGTGTCCTTGAAAAGGGTCGGCCAATAGAATCCACTCTGTAGGATCTTTGCCGTTGTCTTGTAAGCACTCGCATGGCCTCCACACTGCTGATCATGGCAATGCGAGATAATGGAGGTCCCCTCAGTTTCGGGGATGCACCTTCGTATCACCCCATAGTTACAGGTCTTGTACAAATAGGGGTCGTCCCAATAAAATTTCTGGACCTCATGAAAGAATTTCTTCTTTTGTTGATAGCTCACGTTGTGGGGGACGATGGCGCATGTCAAATAATTGGCGATGTCGACATACCATGGAGTCCAAGCAGAAGAGACGGAGAAGAGATGCTTGCCAGGGAGAGAGTCGTCAATGGCAGTAGCATCCAGATCGAGAGTAGGCATTCTGGACAAGTGATCGACAACGACATTCTCCACCCCCTTCTTGTCCTTGATCTCCAAGTCGAACTCCTGGAGGAGGAGAATCCATCTTATGAGCCACGGCTTAGCCTCCTTCTTACTTAAAAGGTATTTGAGAGCCGCGTGATCCGTGTGCATGTTTACCTTGGCACCAACTAGATACTGCCGAACTTGTCCATGGCGTAGATGACAGCTAGCAATTCTTTCTCTGTGGTCGTATAGTTCCTTTGTGCTACGTCGAGGGTCTTGCTCGTATAGTATATAACATGTAGATTCTTATCCTTCCTCTGCCCCAAGACGGCCCCAACTGTGTAATCGCTAGCATCGCACATTAACTCGAATGGTAGACTCCAGTCCGGTGGCTGAATCACGGGTGCAGAGATGAGATCTTGCTTCAGAAGGCGGAAGGCTTCCATACACTCATCGTCGAAGATGAAAGGCGCATCCTTCACAAGGAGTTGAGTCAATGGCCTGGAAATCTTGGAGAAATCCTTTATGAAGCGACGGTAAAATCCCGCGTGCCCTAAAAAACCACAGACTCCCCGAAGGTTAAGTGAAGGCGGAAGTTTTTCGATCACTTCTACCTTTGCCTTGTCTACCTCGATCCCCCTTGAAGAGATGACGTGCCCCAATACAACTCCTTCTTGGACCATAAAATGGCATTTTTCCCAGTTCAGCACTAGTCCTTTATCCTGGCACCTTTCCAAGACTTTTGTCAGGTTGCGGAGACACGAGTCAAACTTTGTTCCATAGACAGAGAAGTCGTCCATGATGACCTCCATTATATCCTGGGAGTAGTCGGAGAAGATTGCGGACATTAATCTTTGAAATGTAGCCGGGACGTTGCAAAGCCCAAACGGCATTCTCCTGTAGGCATATGTCCCAAAAGGACAAGTAAAAGTCGTCTTCTCCTGGTCATCATTATGGATGTGGATTTGGAGAAAGCCGGAGTATCCATCCATGAAGCAGAAGTAGTTGTGCTTCGCCAGCCTCTCGAGCATCTGATCAATGAAAGGAAGATGATAGTGATCCTTCCTTGTGGCCTTGTTCAGTTTATGGTAGTCGATGCACATCCGGTACCCCGTGACGGTCCTAGTGGGTATGAGATCGTTTTTCTCGTTGCGAATTATCGTCATTCCTCCTTTCTTGGGTACAACGTGCACCGGGCTGACCCAGTGACTGTCGGAGATAGGATATATGATCCCGGCATGCCGAAGTCTAATAATCTCCTTCTTGACCACCTCCATCATGATGGGGTTCAGTCTTCGTTGTGGCTCAATTGAGGAGGCTTGCTCGTCTTCAAGCAGTATCCTATGTGAGCAAAGCCCCAAGCTCACTCCCTTCAAATCTTCGATTGCATACCCAAAAACATTCTTAAATCTCTTTAAAACACCAAGTAGTTTGGTCATCTGGTCTTCAGGCAGCGAGGAGTTCACTATGATTTGCAGCGTCGAATTTTTCCCTAAATATTCATACTTCAGTCCCAGAGGTTACTCTTTCATCTCAACCTCTTGGGGTCCCGACGCGTATTTCTCAAGCTGAGTATCCTCCAGTGAAGGGACTTCTTCCTGGGTTTCCTGGAAGCCAGCATCTGGAATTTCTCTTCCACCCATGGTTTCGCAATACGAAGCTTCACAAGGCAAAGAGGGGATAGGTGATGAGGGCTTTGGGTCTTTCTCAGGTAAATGATGATGATCCGGGTAGAAGGCCTCAATGTGAAAACAGGTTTCAACAATTGATAGTTCTCCACCACTACTTTCAGCTTCCTCACTGTCCCAAGATCCAGGGTGCTCTACAGATGTCTGCAAGGGATAGATTGATTCCGGTTCGACGTACTCGATGAACTCCGTCTGATAGTCCTCCGGGCAAAATTCCTCATGGGTGTATAATTCTTCCCCACCGATTTCGGAAATGAGTACTTCAATATACATCGCTTCATCCGGAGGAAAGAAGGTTGTTGCGACTGAATGCTGTTGCACATTATGATACATCCTCTGATTTTCTACAGCAGCTGATAGAAGGGATAGGATGTTCGAGGCGCCTAGAGATTCTGTCAAATTCCGTGCCAAACAGCTGACGTGGTGCGAATGATCCCAAATATCGCCCGAAACATCACACAACATCCTTGTCGCTGAGCAAAAAACCTGTAGGAAAAGGAGAGAGGGAGAACTGCACGGATAGAAAGCACGTCAATAGCACGGGTTGTATGAATGGGTAGGCGAGGAGCAGTGATGGTACCAATTTTATACAACTAATATATACAATATGTCGACGTAAAATCAAAAAGGTGTAGAATGCAAAAATTATCGTAAGGTGAAGATGTGAACTAGACTCAAGGGTTCGAATGGTCTTAAAATTAACAAGCAGTTGCCTCCCCGGCAACGGCGCCATAAAGCTTAACGTCCCCTAGTTTTGAAGCATAAGAGTGCAATTGGATTGGGGATACCAGATTTAAATATTTGTACCGCAAGCGCACGGTGTTGTAGTGTGGCTTGGGGATCGAACACAGGGAGACGAGGTTATGCTTGTGTTTAATAGGGACCGGTCCACCCTATGGGTGAGCTAGCCCGAACGATTGATGGTTTGTCACGGAATGTAAATACGGAGGATAAACAATATAAAGGGAAACCTAGGACTTCGGTTTTCACCCTATCATGTTTTCTCGCTATTACGACCTACGGATAGGAAAACGATCTGAATTAAGGTTTAGTGGTGAGACGTTGCCTCTAAGAGTGATACCAGCGTCCCATGGGCCCGATATTCCGGTCGATGCCCAGGATGATACGCCTGACTACCCGCATTCGGTCGGTGGACATTCACATGTCCATTAACACCGACTGACTCCGGGAGCACTAAGCTTGTAACGATAACTCCCAACATCTCATCCCGTCGTTCTCACGCGCTAGGATTCGACATCTACGCTAAGGGCGTGAGCTGTGACTAGGGAGTCAACCGTCAAGTTTATTTCCCCTTGGCCCTACGGTCAAAGGTGGTCTTTTTCCGCTGATGACAATGAAACACCCCGCGTAACCATCTAAATTCCTAATCCCTATCGAAATCCTAGTCCTATGGACGCATTAGGGAGAACCCACGAAAGCATTTCGACCAAAATCCCAGATTTAGGAAAAACTCACAAATCATGGCTAAAAAGCGATCTAAACAAAAATCAACCGTAGAAATCATGATCAGGCAATTGCAATGAAGTAGTAGAAATGCTATTAAGACTATTTTAAAGTTTAAAAGCGATCAGAAGACTTACAAAAACTATAAAATTCCAGCCGTCACCGTACAAGGAAAAAGACAAAAAAAATAACAACGTTTTCAGAAACCTAGGGCAACTATATATACAGATCGACGTCACCAGATTGGTTGAAGAATCAACCGATCGGGTGAGTTGCTACGACGCTTCAGCATCGACGTTCAAAATTTCACCCGCTCGCTTGGTCCGACCGGTTGGCAGCTCCGGGTCGTCTTTTGGATCTTACGGCATCAGGTGAACCGATCGGTTGAACATTCAACCGATTGGTTGGAATTGTCCTCAAAATAGACAGAGAGTTCCGTCGATTTGTCACAGTCAGCGGATGTCGGTTGACCTCCTGGTTGGTCTTTTGGAAGAATCGGCTACAGATGAACCGATCGGGTGAGATGTCACCCAATCGGTTGGAATTCAGCTCCAAGTGGCCGAGAGCCCTGTTGGTTTGAACCGGTCGATAAACCGGTCGGTTGATTTTCACTTCGCTTCAACTTTCGTCCGGGTCGGACACGAGTGCACCACCCGATCGGTTGGCTATGTCCAACCGATCGGTTGAGGGCTGACAAATGGCGATCTTCGTTGTTTGACCCCCTGGATCATGTGTGACTCCTCCTGTTGCTCCGGGGACTCATGATATCTTCGTTATAAGTCCCTTACACTGGAGATCTCCTGCAAATACACAAAAACACCAAAAAGTGAAAGAAACCTAAAAATCCCAAGAAAATGGGCACGAGACGACGAAAAACAACGGAAAAACACAAAGAAGATGTGCGTAAATATATAAAATATAAACACACGTCACTAAGCTCCATCTCTTCCTTAAGTTTCCACACTAACTTAAGCATCGGAGGGGATTTGGGTCGGAACCCAGATCCGACCCCCCTAATGTGTCCTTGTGGTGCAGATCGACGGTCATCATCCAGCGTCGACGGTCATCGTTGAGCTTCCTAGCCCTGAACGATCGACACAACTACCGCTCGAAGGTCGATCGAATGTCGCACCATCATCAACTACCATCACTCGACACTGGTTCTTCCAACCAAGGGCCCCACTCCACCTGCTGATGAGGCTCCGACTCAGCATATTGAGTCTACGTTAGCTTGACAACTGTCTCGGTCAATTTTGGCCTTAATAGTTTGGCGCCAACTGTGGGAAATGTTAATCAGCTTCACATCCCAAAGCAATTCAGAAGCTATGACAGCTGGACCCAATAATGTCGGACCAATCGAAGGTCTGAAGGAGAAGCCGAGAGCAAACAACGTCCTGGTGGAGGACGTCACAGACTCCACACCACCACCACCACGACCAACAGAGGCCTCAAAGGAGCCTGGGGTGACCCAAAAGGAATTCACCCAGTACACCAAGCAGGTCGACAGGAGTGTAGGCACATTGGCAACTTTAATATGCCAAAACATAGGGAGCCCGTTGCTCGTAAATGAGCCATTGCTGCCTCCAAACCTGAACCTGATGCCAACCAAGGGTAGGGCTTTCCTCCAAGATCTGGGGGGACCCAAGGGCAGATCCATTGGAGATTAACCTCCATAATTCGACCCCCCAGCCCACCAATACAACGGAGCGGGGGTCAATAATGGAGCTTTCATTCTCCAGGGAGAATCCACCCCCTTCAATTACCGGGCAGCAGCCTGCATCATCCTAGATCGGTTAATGTATGGGGCTCCCCCAGGTTATAACCCACTGAACCCTGCCAGTGGAATCATGAGGAGGGAGGAGATCCTAAACCGATCCTTGGGAGCCAACTACGTGCAACTTGGAGCAGGAGGATTCATATTGGTCCAATCCGCGATTCAGAAGACCCCCTTGAGAGAGAATATCATCTCTGCTCCTGCTCTCCCCAAGTTCAAGCTCCCTGCTCTACCAGCTTATGATGGCAGAGGTGACCCATGGTCGCACATTCATAAGTATCTGAATGTCATGCTGCTCCACAGGGTCGATGAGCCATACCTTTATAGATCCTTCCATGCTACCTTGTTCAAAAGGGCAGAAAACTGGTACGAAGGGCTACCCCATGGCTGCATCGGCTCGTTCGATGAACTAGTAGAAATATTTTGCAAATAATTCGTCGCGGGACGACGTCTTAAGAAGAGGTCGTCCCACCTCTTCTCGCTCAAACAGAACGAGAATGAGTCTATCCGAGCTTTCGTCCAGAGATTCAACGACGAGAGGCTCGAGGTAAAAGAGACACCAGACGTGATTGTCATAGCGGCGCTCACCCAGACGGTCCGGAAAAAGCACCTGAGGAGGGCCCTTCACCAGTTCCCCTTAACACCGTCGCAAAAATGCTCAACATAACGGATCGGTTCACTTTCTTCGAGGAGACAGAAGAACCAGCTGGAGCTAATACGAAGAGCACCACTCCCACCGTGGAGACACGAGGTGAGAGAAACCAACCTCGGGAGCCCCCCGCTAGGAGTCTCGAGATAAGAGGCCCAGGGAAAGGAGCCCTCAAAGCTAGAAGCACACTACCTACTATAAGCCGATTACTCCTAAGGCGGAAGTCCTTGTTTTTGCCCTATGAGAGGAGCTGATCCAACAGACAGCTAAGAAGGGCAAATATGAGAAGAGAGACGACCTCAAATTCTGCAAATATAACAACGACTATGGGCTCGATACCAACGACTGTTGGACTCTCAAAAAAGAGATCATTGCCCTTGTCAAACGAGGACACCCCAAGAACATGGCTAATGATCCAGCTAGCAAGGTTGGATCCTCAAAGCAGAAGGGCAAGATGGCGGGGTCAACTGTCACCAAGGTGATCAACTAGCAAACCGTCTAAGCTGGAGTCGAATAAAGAGGCGATGAACAAACAACAGCTCCGACGTCGATCAGAAAACACATGTACGCCTGTTTCATTTTTTCTGTTACTTCTGTCAATACAACATGTCTCTTTTATCAGATAAAGTTTCTCTTCCTTAAGCCTTCATAAAGTCTACAAAAACTACCCAATCAAAACTCCCCTCGAAAAGGATTCGATCCTCAAGAGGTTTTGGGAAAAACGAACTTACATTGATGCAAATGACACCTAAACGAGCATCAGCTGGAAGTCGAAGTGGACAACCCTTCGCTACTGAACGACTCTCCTAAACGAGCGTCAGCCGGAAGTCGAAGGGCCCACCCCTTTGTTACGAAACGACTCTCCTAAAGGAGCGTCAGTCATAAGTCGAAGGGGCAACCCCTTCGCTACTTAACGACTCTCCTAAACGAGCATCAGCTGTAAGTCGAAGGGGCCAATGCCTTCGCTACTAAACGACTCTCCAAAACAAGCATCAGCAGTAATTCAAAGGGGCAACCTCTTCGCTACTGAACGACTCTCCGAAACGAGTGTCAGCCGTAAGTTGAAGGGGCAACACCTTCGCTGCTGAACAACTCTTCTAAACGAGCGTCAGCCATAAGTCGAAGGGGAGACCCCTTGGCTACCGAATGACTCTCCAAAACGAGCGTCAGCCGTAAGTCGAAGGGGCCATCCCTTTGCTATTGAACAACTCTCCAAAACGAGCGTCCTTCGAAAGTAGAAGGGGCAACCCCTTCGCTACTGAACGACTCTCCTAAACGAGCGTCAGCCATAAGTCGAAGGGGCAACCCCTTCGCTACTGAACGACTCTCCAAAATAAGTGTCAGCCGTAAGTTGAAGGGGAAACCCCTTCTCTACTGAACGACTCACTTAAACGAGCATCAACCGTAAGTCGAAGGGGCCACCCCTTCTCTACTAAATGACTATCCTAAACGAGCGTCATTCGTAAGTCGAAGGGGCTACCCCGTTGCTACTGACCGACTCTCTTAAACAAGTGTCATTCGTAAGTCGAAGGGCTACCACTTCACCACTGAATGACTCTCCCAGAGTGTCTTCAGCCGTAAGTCGAAGGGCTACCACTTTGCCACTAAACAACTCTCCTAGAGCGTCTGCAGCTGTAAGTTGAAGGGCTACCCCTTCACTAATGAGCGACTCTCCTAGAGCGTCTTCAGTCGTAAGTCGACGGGTACCTCTTTGCCACTGAGCGACTCTCCCAGAGCATCTTCAGCCGTAAGTCGAGGGGCCACCACTTTGCCACTGAACGACTCCCATTACATGAACCGTGAGTTGAGTAAATCTCTCCTTCATCTTGGAGTGTAGTGGTCAACTTCTAAGCGTGGTTCGATGGTTTATCCTTGATCATCCTGAAGCAGCGCCTAACCCATCGAAAGGGGCCATCAGGCACTACGACCACCATATGATGTAAACGACAACAAACATAGAGATGCAATGACGAACACGGATATACATGCCAATTCTCCTGTCACTTGCTATTTCAAAACATTGTTTTCGTTTACATCACCCCCAATACATTCAAAAAATTTCTGAAACAGTCGTAAAAACATCAAGACCCTAAAATGGCTGACTAGGCCCTTGGTGTCCATCAAGCACGGCCATAGACTCTGGGTCCCTCGTAGCATCCGCTCATATGTCATCATCAGCCACGACGGCAGCATCGTCGGGGGAGCAGCTTCCTCCACACCTTGGCTCGATTCATCGTCACCAAGGTCTGGAAAAATCACCGTGACTTTTTCGATCTCGACAGAGAGGTCAGGGAATCGGTTCTTCATCTCCAATCGCCATCGCTCGTAGCCTCCCTTGTACAGCTCGTCGAAGTTGGGAAATGAATCTGTGAAATCCCATATCGCCTTCTCTGTAATGACCTCGTCTTCGACTCCTCCAGCAGAGCATCTTCTGCTTGCTCTATTAGGACGGTTTGTTCAGCCTCCCTCCTACGAGACTCACTTAACTCGTGCTCGACTTTCTAAATGTGATCCAATCTTGTCTCGGAGAGAAGGCTGATTCTATCCAGCTCAGCCTAAGATTTCTCCACTCTCGACCTAATGGCCTCCAGGGTGACACCATGATTGGCCACCATCGGATCACGATGCTGCAATGCTGCGGTTGCCACAAGGACCTGCAAAGACTACACGACGGTAATGACACGTAAGGGAAGCTAGAGAAAAAATTACCTCGGAGCTAGTATGGATGGCTATCGACGCAATCCGCTCATAAAGTACACTTTCTAAATGTCTAAAGTTAGAATTCTTTGTGACTTACCCCCGATCCATGCTTCGATCATGCGGTAATTCCATAAAGCACACTATCTTAATTTCTAAGGTTAGAATACATTGTGACTTACTCCTGATCTATGCTTCGAGTATGCGGTTTTCAATTAGTACATAGTTTACCCAAGTAGATGGTCGTGTACTACAACCATCTAAGTTGAAAGTTAGCGATGTCGTACGTTCAAGTCAAAGTTGATCTGCAGTTGATTCGTTTCCTATTTAGTTAGGTCTCTAGTCATCTGTTCAAGTCAATAACTATTCTAAGACTAGATGTCATGTCCTAAGTTCATAGGAGTACACTAGCTAAATTTCTAAAATTAGAATTAGAGTGACTAGCTATCAAGATCGTCGTAGTAAGATGAAGTTGGAGCTAGATTCTAAAGATGCTGGTGCATGAAAATTGGTACCTGCAAACACAAGAAATCATTAGTTACATGCTACCTTATTTTCTATTTATTTAATTTGATCGTTTTGATTTTTAAACTGATTAAAACGGTGTCGAAAAGCGTTCAAAATTTTTCTATAGGCTAAATATGATGAAAATATTTTTACTTCAGGAGGAAATATTCTTCTGAAGCTTATAGTAATTTTTATAATTTTTTAAATGCTTAAAAATCAAGTAAAAACTAATTTTAATTAAGTAACGTAATTATTCAATAATTTCTCCTGGATGCAATCTGCATCAGAAAGTTACAAATGGGCTGTCAAATTGACCGTCTCGAAGAGTACTACGACATATATTTTTCTCACGTATTAGTGTACGTGAAAATAACAAGTTACGAATGTTTAAATGAAAAAAAGATGTATTTAAGTTTTAGGGTTAAAAATTTATTATGGAAAAACTAAGCGTCTAATTGAGATGAAACCAGCTTCATTGGGTCCAAAATGTCATTTCTGATTTTCTGGAGCTGGCTCACATTTTTCTGATCCTTATATTATTTATTATAAATTTTAAACTATTAAGTCTATTATAAAATATATTTTATATATATGTATTTTCGTATATACTTATATGTATACGTTTTTGTATACGTTTATACGTTCTCACCCTCTCGCATGCAACATCGAGGAACTCCTCGCGTTCGACGGCGGCGGCGTCGGTGCTTCACGGCGAGGGCGTCGGCAGCGAGTGGCGTCAACTGCGGGCGACATCGTCACGGAGGCGGGCAACGGCGAAGGCGACCGAGGCAGCGGTCTGCTGTGGATGTGGAGAGGGGCTCTGTTGCGTCAGACGGGGCGACGCTCAGAGGCGGAAGGACGGGCAGCAGGCGATGGCCTCTTGTCGACGACGGCGGTCGGCGTGGGCTTCCGGCGGTGGTCAAACGTCCGAGAAGGCAGCGACGAGACGACTGAGGTAGAGCGAGGTAGGAGGAGGGGTGCATGTTCGATGGGCTCTAAGGGGTGTTTACTTCGTCGGAGTAGCATCAAGGCAGAGCTCGGAGAGGGAGGCTGAGCTCTCGGCGGCGCTAGGGGCTCTTCGAGTTGATGAAAGAGAGAGAAGGGGTGGTGGAGGGCAGAGAGGTGGTCGGGGACGCTTGGAGCTACGGAAGCGGGGGCATTGGGCTTTGTCAAAGCTTGGTGAAGGGGAAGGCGGCGCTGCGAGGGTCATCGGGGGTCGCTCTGTAGCAGGCTGACGGGTGGCGGATGCGAGCGGAGTTCGAGGTGAGCGAGCGGGCGGTGGGCTTGATGATGAATGGAGGGTGCAGTTGGAGGGTGGGGTTCGGCGACGGTGAGGGCATGGGTGGCCCTGGGAAGAGAATGAGAGAGAGAGAGAGAGAGAGAGAGAGAGAGAGAGAGAGAGAGAGAGAGAGAGAGAGAGAGATGTGTGAGAGTGCGTGAGTGAGGGTTACGGGGAGAGAGAGGGAGAGAGAGAGAGAGCAGGTGAGGGCCTGGGTTGTGTTTTTCCAACTGGGGAGAAGGATTGGGGGGTTTTATAGTAATTAAGTTAGTAATTAATTAGGTGTTAGGTTAAATTAGTCAACCCTAATTAATATCTTAGGTAAGTATTAAATGTGATTAGGAAAGTCATAAATGAAAATAGGTAACCTTTTTACTAAACTTAGAAAAAAGTTTTGAAAGGTGAAAACATGTTAATCTTTGAGGTTAAAGTAATTAGTAAATGGTAAACTTAATTAGTGAATGTAATTAGAAAATTAGATTAAAGTAATTTGTAACATGCAATTACGATTTTCCCCTACTAGTAAACGTGTCCGAAAAATTACGAAAACATACCCACGGGTCCGTATCGTCGTGAGGATCGCGAATATGAAGTCCGTTTCAGGGTTTGAGATACGGAAATACTAGTTTTAGGCCAAAATGTTTAGGATGCGGGTTTGGGGTTCTCTATTGATTTGACTTCAGAAAATTACAAAATTAATATGGGAGGCCCTAAATGATCATAGAATGTTACCGTAAAAGTTTGAAAACATTTTGATGACTGTATAGAAAATAAATTCGTTAAGCCAAACCGGTAATAATTGAAAATGAATTTTTTATCAGATTATTTAGAGGTATTTGATGAAACCCGAACTTACTAAAATACTTCATAACTAGTCTAAAACTTCAAAATATTTTTATAAGAAATTTTTGAAATCATAAAACTCTTGACGAACCATTATAAAATTGTTTAAAAAATTTGAAAATAGGTTAAATACGTAAATAATTGTATTGATGAAAACATGCCGTTACATTCTACCCTCCTTAAAATAATTTCGTCCTCGGAATTTAAAAGATCTTTCTGAAACAAATAATTGATGTTATGAAGAAGCTCAAGCAAATAAATGAAAGAAAAGATATTATTCAAGTAAATCAGGTTGTAAATAGCATGAAATATAATGTGACATCACAGCATTAAGAAAACAAGAGATATGAATACATACTATTGGCATTACCATAGCTTCCGTATCTAGTTCTGAGACCAGTATCATCATAATAATTATCTTGACTTTTGTAGTTGCCAAAGTTAATATGGTGTTACATGAAAATGATAGTTATTATGATAACATCGGTTCGAACTTGGAACCTGCGGTAATAAGCCAGTAGCAAGCCATTTAAATCACATAAAAACATAAATTTTTCAACTTACGCTAATGATGACTATAGGACCATAACCAAGTAAGTCATCAATATAGCATACAAAAACGTAATGACCGATCCATATGGGTTCGTGCTGTTATACCGTAACCAGCTGAACACAAAAGACGTCAACTCCCATACTACCCAATTACAAACCAACATCCATATCGACACCAAAAGAAAAATATAAAGCCAACTTTCGAGGACCAAAATTATCGCTGCCACTTCTTCCAGCAATCTCCATAATAGCCAACAAGAAGCCAACATCAAAACTGTCCCCCAAATCCAAGCACAAGACCGACATCCAACTTCAGCACCTAAGGCCAATATCAAGCCAATACTCATCCCCAATGATACTCCTTGCCAACTCCACTGGTTGACATCCACTGTCGTCACCATCAACCTTAAACAATTCAACGACCAATAACTCACGATCCAACAAGTACGAAGGAGTGGACCCAAGAAGGAAAAGAAGCAGGGCACCCTTAGGGGCAAGGCCCAGGACAAGATGCTCGAAAAAAAATTTACAAGAACAACGAATTCCCAAGATTTGAACCACACAACAACGACGAGGGTGGTGCCACCAAACTGAAACGACCAGGTTCCCGGGGCCCGTTACTTTTTGATATTTGCGTAGGTCCTGCAGTTAACCAGTGAAAACAAAATATCCATGATGCAGAGATGTACAAAAATACCCTAATAGTGTCCAATTATTACATCCATATTGTACAAATTGTTTCAAATATACATGGAAGAAGAAAGTACATAAAAAATAAATCTGAAAGCTGCGATCTCAGGGTCGAACTCTGGCAATATTAACTCAAGATCATCTTCCTCCATATGTGCGTCGTCTGCGGTGCCACGGAGATGGAACCGTAGGTAAGTCACAACAATTCTAGCAATATAAACAAAGTAGTGCAAAAGTATGGAACAGACTATAGTAAACAAAAGATGGTCATGTAGGTGCAAAGAGTAAAGTATGAGCAGCCATGTATGTAAGAGCGATAAGTAATGTACTGGTGGCTGCTCAAGTGTGGTAAGTAAAGTGTATGTAATACTTTAAGTAAAGGTGACTGTGCAAGTGAAAAAGTAACAATTGTTGTGTGGCATATTGTAGCAACAATGTTTTGACCAACATGCAATGTGATGACAATGGTAAGACAACCAGGTAGATGTAGTAACACTAAAAGGACAAGTAAGTAAAAGTAAAGCTAGAAACTACGTGACTTATATAGGAAGGTAATGAGCGAGCAAGAGGAAATGTATGTCGCTTGACTATCTAATAGTGAAGGCTGGCCTAATAATAAGAAGTCTAGTTTAACTCCCAAATCAGCCAGGCAGTCTGGGCTTGAAGGCATAGGTCACTTCTAAGACCGCAGGACAAGTCCTTTGGTTGACCAAACCCCTTCCCATTCCTTTCTAGACACTGATTCAGTAGTAATTTAAGACCGTTCATTATTATACCATTCTATCACGTTCGAGTAGTCTCGACTTAGTCAGTAGAATAGTCGTATCCAGTCAGCAGTTGTGACGGAAAAATGTTATCAATCAACTTAGTGCAACAACAATCAAACTGTGCAACATCCTTAGCTCGAGTGTACGATATACAACCAGAAGTGCACCCATCCCACGAAGCAACCCGTAGAATATCTACCTACCATCCCACGCAGAGTGATGGTACAGCTTACCAAATAAGGGTGGACCCGGTCACTTCCGCACACTTCGTAGCTCAAGACTACCTCGTATCCCATGTATTATCATAGTCCAATGTTTATACTAGTATTTGTATCAATATGGACTCATGGGCCCTGGTATCAATCAAGCTAATGCAAAATTCTTAGCTCGAGTGTACGATATGCAACCAACAGTACACCCATCCCACAGAGCAACCCGTGGAATATCTACCTACCATCTCCTGTAGGGTGATGGTACATCTTTCCAAATAAGGGTGGACCTGGTCGCTCCTGCACACTTCATAGCTCAAGACTACCCCATAACCCGTGTTGTATCACATTACACATTTACAACCGTACCCGTATCAATATCCGTATCAATATCTGTATCCGTATCCGTATCCATGTCCGTGTCCGTGTGGCCTTATAGGCCCATCATTTCGTACATCCAACAATGTGTACAACAATACATCCAACAACGTGTACAACATTACATACAACAATGAGTACAACAAATTCATGTATATGGTATTTTCTTGAAAAGTCAAGGCAGAAACCTCAACAGAGAATGTCAGTCCTGAGCAATGCTTTGAAGTCCAACAACTATGATACCGATCCATGCTTCAAGCATGCGGTAATTCTATAAAGTACACTTTCTAAATGTCTAAAGTTTTAATTCTTTGTGACTTACCCTCGATCCATGCTTCGAGCATGCGGTAATTCCGTAAAGCACACTATCTTAATTTCTAAGGTTAGAATACATTGTGACTTACTCCTGATCCATGCTTCGAGTATGCGGTTTTCAATTAGTACACAGTTTACCCAAGTAGATGGTCGTGCACTACAACCATCTAAGTTGAAAGTTAGCGATGTCGTACGTTCAAGTCAAAGTTGCTCTGTAGTTGATTTGTTTCCTATTTAGTTAGGTCTCTAGTCATCTGTTCAGGTCAATAACTATTCTGAGACTAGATTTCATGTCCTAAGTTCATAGGAGTACACTAGATAAATTTCTAAAACTAGAATTAGAGTGACTAGCTATCAAGATCGTCGTAGTAAGATGAAGTTGGAGCTAGATCTTCTAAAGATGCTGGTGCACGAGAATTGGTACCTGCAAACACAAGAAATCATTAGTTACATGCTACCTTATTTTCTATCTATTTAATTTGATCGTTTTAATTTTTAAACTGATTGAAACGGTGTCAAAAAGCATTCTAAATTTTTCTATAGGCTAAATATGATGAAAATAATTTTACTGCAGGAGAAAATATTTTCCTAAAGCTTATGTTAATTTTTAGAATTTTTTAAAAGCTTAAAAATCAATTAAAACAAATTTTAATTAAGTAACGTAATTATTCAATAATTTCTCCTGGATGCAATCTGCTTCGGAAAGTTGCAACTGAGCTGTCAAAATGACCGTCTCAAAGAGTACTGCGACATATATTTTTCTCACGTATCAGTGTACGTGAAAATAACAAGTTACGGATGTTTAAATGAAAAAAGACGTATTTAAGTTTTAGGGTTAAAAATTTATTCTGGAAAAACTGAGCGTCTGATTGAGATGAAACCAGTGCCATTGGGTCCAGAATGTCATTTCTGATTTTCTGGAGCTGGCCTCACATTTTTCTGATGCTTATATTATTTATTATAAATTTTAAACTATTAAGTCCATTATAAAATGTATTATATATATATATATTCGTATATACTTATACGTATATGTTTTCGTATACGTTTATAAGTTCTCACCCTCTCGCATGCAACAGTGAGGAACCCCTCGCGTTCGACGTCGGCGGCGTCAGTGCTTCACAGCGAGGGCGGCGGCAGTAGTGGCGTCAGCGGCTAGTTCGTCATGGAGGCAGGAAGCGGCGAAGGAGACCGAGGAGGCAGTCTGCTGTGGACATGGCGAGGGGCTCTGTTGCGTCGGACCGGGCGACGCTCGGAGGCGGAAGGATGGGCAGCAGGCGGTGGCCTCTCGTCAACGATGGTGGTCGGCGTGGGCTTCCGTTGGTGGTCGGACGTCCGAGAAGGCGTCGACGACCCGATTGAGGTAGAGCGAGGTAGGAGGCGGGGTACTTGTTTGACGGGCTCTCGGGGGTGTTCGCTTCGTCGGAGTAGCGTCAAGGCAGCGCTCGGAGAGGGAGGCGGAGCTCTCGACGGTGCTGGGGGCTCTTCGAGTTGATGAAACGGAGAGAAGGGGCGGTGAACGATGGAGAGGTGGTCGGGGACGCTTGGAGCTACGGAATCGGGGGCATGGAGCTTTGTCGGATCTTGGTGAAGGGGAAGGAGGTGCTGCGAGGGTCATCGGGGGTCGCTCTGTTGCGGGCTGTCGGTCAGCGGATGCGAGCGGAGCTCGAGGCGAGCGAGCGGGCGGTGGGCTTGATGATGACCGGAGGGTGGCAGTCGGAGGGTGGGGTTTGGCGACGGTGAGGGCATGGGTCTCCCTGGGGAGAGGGGGGGGGGAGAGAGAGAGAGAGAGAGAGAGAGAGAGCTGTGTGAGAGAGTGCGTGAGTGAGGATTACGGGGGGGGCACGGTGAGGGCCTGGGTTGTGTTTTTCCAACGGGGGAGAAGGATTAGGGGGTTTTATAGTAATTAAGTTAGTAATTAATTAGGTGTTAGGTTAAATTAGTCAACCCTAATTAATATCTTAGGTAAGTATTAAATGTGATTAGGTAAGTCATTAATGAAAATAGGTAACCTTTTGACTAAACTTAGAAAAAAGTTTTGAAATGTGAAAACGTGTTAATCATTGAGGTTAAAGTAATTAGTAAATGGTAAAATTAATTAGTGGATGTAATTAGAAAATTAGATTAAAGTAATTTGTAACATGAAATTAAGATTTTGCTCCTACTAGTAAACGTGTCCGAAAAATTACGAAAACATTCCCACGGGTCCGTATCGTCGCGAGGATCGTGAATACGAAGTCCGTTTCAGGGTTTAAGCTACGAAAATACTACTTTTAGGCCAAAACATTTAGGAAGCGGGTTTGCAAATTCTCAATTGATTTGACTTCAGAAAATTACGAAATTAATATGGGAGGAACTAAATGATCATAGAATGTTACCGTAGAAGTTTGAAAATGTTTTGATGATGTCTGTATAGAAAATAAATTCATTAAGCCAAAACGGTAATAATTGAAAATGAATTTTTTATCAGATTATTTAGAGGTATTTGATGAAACCCGAACTTACTAAAATACTTCATAACTAGTCTGATACTTCAAAATATTTATATAAGAAATTTTTGGAATCATAAAACTCCTGAAGAACCATTATAAAATTGTTAAAAAAAATTTGAAAATAGGTTAAATACGTAAATAGTTGTGTTGATGAAAACAGGCCGTTACAGCCCTCCAGCAAAATCGGCCTGTATTCATCAGGGATGTCCTCAGACAGCCCTACAGGAAGGCACAAACCCCCCAAGGCCAGTAGTCTTGGTGCCTGAGAAGCTCCGGTGGAATCTAAGTCTCCCTCGAATCTTCCTTATGAAGAGTATCACTCCCTGGCTGGGAGACCTGCTCCACGGCTGCATTCGACCTAGACAGCTCCGAGTAGCTGAGAACGATCTTCCGCCTCCTCTTGGCCCCCTCCAGTGCAACTACTTTAAATTTAGAAAGGGACACTTTCTTCTTCTGCTAAGAGTAGGCCACCTGAGCAACCCCCTCAAAAACCGTGGGTTGATTACTGGACAACTGGATTATTGATTTCCTCACGGTCGGCACCCGGGGAGATAGCATGCTCACCTTCGCCTCCTGGATGGAAGCCTCGATGGCTTCCCTCGACGTAGTCCACACTAGACATACTTACGAGAGAAACGAACAAGTTAGGTCGAAGAACAAAGGTCGAACAGCTGGAATGCACGATGGAACCAACCTTTTGTCCACATGGTCTGACGCAGCACATCGTCAGACCACAACCAATTGATCGACCTCATACCCTCTAGCAGGCTCGTCAGAATATGGGCAGCTTTCTTCTCCTTGTAGGTCAACGGTTTATCCCGGCAAGTCCCAATCAGGGCACCCCAACCGGTGCAAAAGCTAGCTCCCCTTGTAAAACAAATAACACGAATTCATCTTTCCACTTCAGATAGGAGGTGGGAAGATCCTCCAGCAGCTTTCTACCTCGACGGGCCATTATCGTATATCACCCCGGGGTCATGAGGGGAGGGATCGAGAAGAAGTGGCTGAATAGACTCAAAGATGGTTCAATCCCCTTCGTCACACACAAAACCATGAAGCCCATCAGCATGCTAATGGTGTTTGACATCAACTGGCAGAGGGAAAGGTTCAGGGTACACAGGAAGTACAACATGAAAGGGTGCATGGAAAAATGGAGGCCTCGCTCGAAGGCTTTGACGTAAATCCCTGCTTTCCGATCGCCAGGACGTGAGCCATCTTATCCCTTCCAGGCAGCCTAAGTTGGTAGTCGAGACGAACATAACTCCTCTGAAGCTCAGCGATCTGATCGGCCTTGACTTTGGACCTCACATTCTCCTGCAAGTCCGGCTCCATGATCCCTTCCCGATTCTTCTGCATGGCCGTGACCAAGTTCTTTCCGAAGGCAGAGATGGAGGATGAAGCCATTACTTTTGAAAGAAGGAGATTCTGAATCGAGATAATGAAGACTGTACCACTGCACTCTATTGCTGGAACCATCTTATATTGGCGAGGCAACAACCGCATGATGGAACACGTGTCAAAGATCCAAGAGCTTAGAATGTCTTGGATTTCGAACCAACAAATCATCTGAATCGACGAGGCAGGCATTTTGGTGACTAGAACTCGAGTGCTATTTTCTCGACTGTTGAGCCCCATTAATGCGATGTAACATCGCTTGACTTCAGCGAATGGATCCTTTAAAGTCGTGCGATGGGGGCCATTGTTGAATCATTAGGCCGACATTCAAGATAACTCGGTCGACAGATGATTGTGGCCTACAAGGCCCACCAAAGAAGCCCAATACCGACTCAGTCAAATCCCAATGGTCAGTCGACATTGGGTCCACCTGACTCGAACGTTGGAGTAAAGGCGGGCTCGTAAATCTCGGGGACGTGCACAACATTTATTCCTATTAAATGGGGCAAATCGTGGCCCCATTATGGGGGGCCATCATCACCCCAACGTCTTCAATGGGACCCTGAACACCTATAAATAGAGGAATGGTTCCCATTTCCAAGGCACGAGGTCTAAGACATAGAACTCTACTTTCTCAACTGATATTTCTTATACATTCGAGCTTGCACCGTCAGTCCTGATATGAACCTCTTTGGGTCGATCTCAGCTGCATCAAGCTCCCTCTCTTCCTTAAATTCCCACACTAACTAAAGCATCGAAGGCGATTTGGGTTAGAACACAGATCCGACCCCCTTAACGTGTCCCTGTAGTGCAGATCAACGGTCATCATCCAACGCAAAGTCGTTGTTGAGCTTCCTAGACCCGAACGATCGATGCAACTACCGCTCGAAGGTCAATCGAACGTCACACCATCATCAACTACCATCACTCGACCATGGTTCTTCCAACCAAGGGTCCCACTCCAACTCAGCATATTGAGTCTACGTCAGCTTGACAACTGTCTCGGTCAATTTTGGCATTAACAAGTAGAGACATGGAAAATTTTCGGAGGCATTGAAACAACTTAGCCGAGTATCCCATTCCTGGATGCTTTAACAGAGATCATGTCTTTTTGGCAAATTCCTTAAGGACTTGTTGAAGAGGAGGAACACATCTACAGTTGCACTCTTATAGGAGTGTAGTGCAGTCTTGCAGAACAAGTTACCTACAAAACTGGACGAACTAGGGAGTTTTTCTATCCCTTGCATAGTCAAAAACATTCCTATCTGTCATGCTTTATGGGACCTAGGCGCTAGTGTCAGTCTAATGTCTCTGTTATTATACAGGAAATTGGACATGGGAGACGGAGCCGACCATGATCATGCTCCAATTAGCCGATCGATCCATCAAGTACCCCGTTAGAATGCTGCACGATGTTCAAGTCGATGTAGAAGGAATCACGATACCATGAGATTTTGTCGTGCTAGACATGGATGAGGACTCCAGAACGCCGATCGTCATAGGAAGACCTTTCTAAGCCACTGTAGGAGCGGTAATTAACGTGAAAACCAGAAGCTATCTGTAACGGCCGGGTTTTAATGATATACATTTTATTCGTACCCTATCTTTGTCGTGCCTTTTTCGTATCCGTAACTAAATACGTATTCGTATTACATATTATTGTTAGGTGATTTTGTACTACGTAATCGTAATACATTCATACTCAATGCGTATGAGCTATAATTATTTTTAATTCTACTATTAAAATTTCATTAAAATAATTATTCCAGATTTGAATTCGAATTCAAATCTACCTTCCTTTTCAGTATGAGAGACTTTTACTCATTCTAATTAGCAATGAAATCCCATTCTTTAAATTGCAATTATCCCTTGTTCTTTCCATATTTCCCCTAGTCTTAACCCCTTCCTATTTTAGCTAAAACCCTAACCCTATTACTATCCCAGCCGCCACTCTTCATTTCATTGCATGAAACTTTTCCAGAATTCCAAACGCACACACACCAACCCGATTTATAAAACCTATCTATAAACCAATCAAACAAGAAAAAGAAAAACCTAGGTCTAAATCTACCACAGCCGCCACACATTCCCTTTCTCCTACAAAACCAAAGGAGGGCATCTCCCTCTCCAAGGCACCAGACGAACCCACTCCCTTTCGCTCTCTGCTCTCTCCCTAACCGCTGTCGGCCAGCCCTCGCCCTACCTCCCGCACGCCACCAGACCCCGTCGGAGTCCCCTTCTTCACACGCTGACCACCGCCTCCAACCCTAGAACCCCTACCGCACCCTCACCACTGACCGCCCATCCGTTTGCCACTCAAATCGAGACGGGGACACTAGGATTAAAATTTGTAAACCGCAAGCGCACGGTGTCGAAGGGTGGCTTGGGGGTCGAACACAGGGAGGCGTGTGTTGTGCTTGTGAACAATCGGGATCCTGATTACCCGTGGTTGAGCTAGCTTAATCGCTTGTTGGATGACACGATAGTAAACTAATGGAAAAGGTGTAAGAGATAAAAAGGGAAACCTAGGACCTTGGCTTCGCCCTTTCATGAGTTCTCACTATTACGACCGAAGGATAGGAATGTGATCGGATTATAGGGTTTAGCGGTGAGACGTTGCCTCTAATAATGGTACCTAGCATCCCATGGGCTCGATATTCCAGTCGATGCCCAGGACGATACGCTAGGTCTACCCGGGTTCGGACGGTGGGCAATCCCATGTCCAACACCGCCCGACTCTGGAAGCACTAAGCTCGCAACGATTGCTCCCGACATTTCATCCAAGCCGTTCCCATGCGCAAGGAATCAATGTCTACGCTAGGGGGTGAGCTGTGGCTGGGGAATCAAACTCCCGTTTTATTTCCCCTTGGCCCGACGGTCAAAGGCGGACTTTCTCCCGCCAGTGACAATAAAACGCCCCCACGTAACCATCTAAATCCTTATATCCTATCGAATCCCTAATCCTATGGTCGTTCCAGGGAGAACCCACGAAGGGGCTTCCACCAATGTCCCAGATTTAAGAACTACTCACTAATCATGTTATGAGATGCAATAAAACAGATTTTAGCCATCAAAATGAGAATCAAGCAATAGATTGCTGTAGCAAATGGTTATATAAATGCAATATTAAAGTATTGAAACGATCAAGAAACATACAAATAAAAATAAATTCAGAGCAGCCAAAATCCCTAAAAACAGTTTAAGAAAATAGGGATTATGTTTTCTTGGAAACCTAGCTCTATTTATACATTTTGGCAAGATGCCATGGAATATTCCCACTAAAAGACAAAAATAGAAGTTCACCCGATCGGTTGAAACTCTAACCAATCGGGTGAGACGATCATTGGACTTTGTATTCGGCTCTGATAAACCTCACCCGATCACTGAACCGATCGGGTGAGCCTTTGAATTCTCGAGCATGGGAAGCAGCTGCTACAGGTGACCCGATCGGTTGACAAGTCAACCGATCGGGTGAACTTTGGCACTCAAAATAGCAACCTGTGTCATATCCACCCAATCACTGAACCGATCAGGTGGAGTTGCTTCTTCTTCGAGTCTGATACTGCTGCATGAACCGATCGGGTGGGACTGTCAAGGTATCGCACAAGCTCTTAACCTGATCGGTTGAGAGCTGATACAAGGTTTCTCTTGATGATTTGTTCTCAGGATCTTGTGCGATACCTCCCGTTGCTCCGGGGACTCATGATGTTGGCCTTGTATGTCCCCTGCGCCAGTAATATCCTGCAAAAGCACACAAACACAACGAAAGTGAAAAGGAACTAAAAATCACAAAAGACGGACTCAAAATAACAAAAAACGACGGGAAATTACGAAGAAGATGTGTGTGAATATATAAAATATAAACGCACGTCATAATCCCCCAAGCTGAACCCTTCCTCATCCTCGAGGAAGACGAGTAAGAATAGGAGCTCGGAGGGGAAAGTAGGAAGAAAGAAACAGAAAAAGGAAAGAAAATCCTAGATCACCCGTTAGAGCCAATGAAAACTAACACGCAACACTAAGCAAGCATGCGATAGGCATAGCACTAACCCCAGGAATTTGAGTCCCTACTAGTGTCATAGGTCCACACGGTGAAGTGCAAGTGAGTGAGGTCGTGAGCTAGCAGACGGTGTAACTATCTAAATTGTGCAATCAAGCACCATATACGCATACCCATGGAATGACCCAAATATCGAATCAATTCGAGTTAGCGGTGAATAATAGTTCAAGCATGCATGAGAATAGTGTAAGAATAGAAACATATCATATGTGAGGGACTCTACTGCTAGAAACAAGGAGATCACCGCACGATTGCCTAGATGATTGCTAGAAAGCTCGTATGCCAACTGTGTTCGAAAACGAAAGGGGTTGAGTAGGTGTGGAGGAGAGCACTTGGTGCAAATTCTCGCCTTCCCTTTATTCATGCCGGATAGGTGTAATATTCACAACATGAATTTTTTCTTGGGTTTTGGATATTTGGATATTTTTTTTGATTTTGGCTATACATGTTCTTTCTTTTCTCCTTTCTTTTCTTCTCTCTCTTTTTTTAATGGGGTAATGAGCATTCTCCAAAAGTGGGAGAACGATGCGCAGGTAAGTGTCAAAACTATGTACTCTCCCAAGTGGAAAAACAGCACATGACGAGGGGATTTGCACCAAGTAAAACGAAAAAGAATTCGAATTCTAAACACTTGGGCAAAAGGAAATTTTTCGCGAATCAGAGCGTAAGCAACATGGGTTATCCTAGTCCTATTGGTAGAGTCCTAACACATGCGATTTGAAGCGTAAATATATAGATGATTCATGCATAAAGAAGCAGAAAGTGGAGGCAATATACCGCATATTCGAAATTGAAGCATGATAGTCTAGGGGTCATCCAAGGACATGCATATAAAACAAAATCACAACGTAGAAGCACACGATCTAGCTAGTCACGACACACAACTCACACAAAAGGGAAAGCGAACCCACGAAGCATAAAATGCAATAGAACTCGGCTTCCTAGTGTTAGTGAGAATGATTATCGTAGGTAAGATAAGTATGCGTGTGGTTTAGTGGCAGTTTCATCATGCGGGGTCATCTCTAGGAGAGGGAGAATAAAAGGATGGGGAGAAAAAGAAAAACACGACGAAAACGACTCAAAAAACGGTGAAAAAGATACGACTGATGCACATAGTGCGACTCCACCAAGCTGAACGTTGCATTGCCCTCAATGCAATAGGAGTAAATGCGGGAGGGCAACGAAAGATGGTAGGGAAGTACACACTGACAAAGAAACAGGAAAGACATGAAAAACACGCAAACATAGACATAGAAAAATAAAGAAAATAAATACCGAAACGAACTATACAAAAGACATACACACAAACAAACAAAACAAACACATAGCAAACAAGTGATACGACGACAATCACAGAATATTGATTTCCCCCAAGCTGATCTCAATAATGCTAGAAAAAAGATGTGATCATAGTGAATCGGAAACATGGCTAGGGGAAATCAGAAAAAAGGGCAATCAACGTGCAGGAGCGAAAGGCTCCTCATCCTCTTCGAAAGAGACTGAGGGGGTGTGGGTAGGAGAGGTGATGGGCGTGCGAAGAAGTGGAGAAAGGAGTGGAGTTGGTGGACGGAAGGGCTCGATGGTGGTCTGAATGATGGGTGGGGTGTCGATGGTAACGGAAGTTGGTAAGGATACGACGACTGATGAGAAGGGTGTGGGTAGTGATCTTGCGTGCACAGCCATCTGTTTCTTGCGACGCGAGTATACAGTGGTGATGGAGGTGAAAGGTGGTGGGAGTGGAGGATCAATGGTAGTGGTGGTGGGAGGGGATGATCATCGAGGAGGCGATGGAGGAGGTGATGGGGGTGGAGATGGTGGTGGAGGACCATGGACATGGGTAAGAAGGCGGCGAATGGCGGAGTCGTTTCACTCGGGAGCGAGGAAACGTGGATGTGATAGGAAGGAAGTAGATGGATCCAAGGAGGTGGAGGAGGATACGCCAGCATGTAAGGCAGTAATCTCGGCCTCGAGAGCGAGGCGAGCTGAAGTAGCACGACGCATGGCAGAGTGTGTGCCGGCAGCAGTGGTCGTGTCGACATGAGAGGCCAGGCCATGCGGGGCCGTGATCATGGCCTCGGAAGAAACGGAAACAGAAGTCGGGGTGGTGACACTAGGTCCAGCCCCGGGGTCTCCACTGAACTCAGGGATATCCTGCTCGCCCAAGTGGATGGCAGAAAATGTGGTCTAGGAGCATCAGGGAGAACAAATTGAAGGTGTAGCCACCGCCCACAAATTCAGGATCTGGTGGAAAAGACCAATCTCTCGGAAGCTCGATGGTGACACAGTTAGGGTTGGGGAGAATGGTGTAAGGAGTAGGGGGATGGCCATAATGGAAAGCAAACCGACCGCCGCCAAGCGGTTTGATCATATGGGTGTGCCTCAGGACATCAATGTCAAGATAGGTGGATCCTGGGGCACGAGGCAAATCGGCGGGAAGCACGATGTTGAAGGGAGGGTGTCGTGCAATGATAGTGATGAGGCCACCGCAGCAATATTTTCCTTTGTTTGCGCGGCTAATATCAATAAGCTTTTGAATCAGCCATGCAGCGGCATTGATGCGTATGCACGGTGCCTCGAAAGTAATCCTGTCAACACCGGGAATGTAAGGAAAGGTCGTCACCCATAAAATGAATAAATCTAGGATGGTCACAGTGTCAAACTTATCCTGTGGAAAGAAGGTGCTAGAGATAATGCGGTGGGCGAGACATAAGTGTAGGATCCTGTCAAAACAACAAGTTTAGGATCGAATGAAGAGGAGAAACTTACGCTTGCGTACACAGCACCGTAATATCTGAACTTTGCCCTCGGATTCGCCACAACGGGCAATACTTCATCACGGAGGATCGAAGCAGCGTTTCACCGCCTAAATCTCTATTTAGAAGAGGATTTTAATGGAAGGGAGAAGAAAAACACAAGTTGCCTTATGCAAACTTATGGCATGGTTAGATTAGTGTAAATGCCTTACCCTTGGGTCATATTTATAGGCTTTAGGGGTAGTTATTGTAGGAAATAACTAAATATAAGCTTATTAGCCTATATTAGCACATTTACTTATCCTCTTCTTCATTCACTTATCAAGTGCCTTTATGCACTTATAAAGTGACTTTTTCCACTTATCGAGTGGTTCTTTTCACATGAGAAAAGGTTTCCTTTGTGCACGCTTTCGTGCACGCGACATCTGAGGTCTATAGGCCCTCATACATCCCCTCATGGGTGTATATATGTCGTCTATATCCAACATCTCCCACTCACACTTGAGGGGATTGTAAGGAAACATATTTTCCTTTAGCTCTTCTGTTTATCATACCGAGAAATAGACCGTGTGACTGTCATGCGCATAGAGTCTACTGTTGTGCACTTGTTAGAGATACACAACACTCCTCGAGGTGCAAAGTTGAGTAGATCAATGCCTGCTTTACCCTAGATTATTTCTTCACATTTCTTATACTTTATATTCAACAATTGAATCCCATCTGGATTACAATTGGCTGGCCAGCTTTGAATCTCTAAAGTCCAAATGTGAATATGAAATTAATCTTCCTCTTCTTGCGATCCTTTCGATCTTGACTTGACTTGCTTTTCTAACATGCCATGCCAGACCGAATTGACCATAGTCCATAAGCAACATGCTAAGATAGCAATCACCCAGTCAAATCTAAAGGAACCAATTAAAGTCCATAAGGGTAATGAGTTAAGACCCATGTGGTCTTTGGGTCTCACATAATAGTAAACACAATTACTATTCTAACCCAATGGTCAAATGCATACGTAGTATGAATATGTATTACAACATCACTCCTTTCCCAGGGAGCGTATGTCTTAATGATGTTGTAAGGATGATGATCAGACAACACAATGTCTGAATTTGAGTCCCTTTTACTACTCAAATAATCTTCTGGACCCACATCCCGCATAAGACAGATAGGATTTAAGAATCCTCTTAGATCTTTTGTAAGCATCCATATGAGGCAGATCTTTCATACGACCATTTTGTTTAAGTCAGGACTCTAAATCATCCGTCTGACGATTTTGACTTTAAACAGGTCTCATCTTTATCTTATCTGTCTGATAAAATAAAGGTGGTTGCTCATGTGAGAGAGCCAACCTCAATCTGTCCGACATACTAGAAAACATATCTGAGATTAAAAGAAAATGTACACAAACATTTTCAAGAAACTCATATGCAATGTCGAAAAAGAACTTATTCTTTATTAAATTTGATCTTTCATAGACATGTGAATATACATTGATACAACTCAGCTCTTACGCAATCCTTGAGATGATAAGTGTTTGTAAAAACACATCTCTGGGGATCGCCTTCGTAAGCGGATCCGCTATCATCTCATGCGTAGATATGTATCTTATGTCTACCTTCTTGTTCTTATCATAGTCTTTTGCAAAATTATCCTCTTAACCGCTTTCCAGTGTGTTTGCCCTGGATAGGATTTGTAACGACTAACCATTCCAACGGCAAAACAGATGTCCGGTCTTGTACACATCATAGCGTACATAAGACTACCAACTGCACTGGAATATGGAACTTTTTCCATAATTTCCTTTTCTCTTTGGTTCTTAGGACACATCTTCAGACATAAATTATCGCATATGCTTATTGGAATATCAATGGACTTACAGTCCTGCATATTAAAACGTTCTAGAACTTTCTTTATATAAGTCTCTTGTGAAAGAGAAAGAAGTTTCTTCGAACGATTCCTTCAAATCTTAACTCCAAGGATATATGCGGCTTCTTTCATATCTTTCATCTCAAATACTGATGAAAGCCAAGCCTTGATATCCATCACAAAGCCCTTGTCATTTCCGGCTATTAAAATGTCATCTACATATAGAGACATAATAACATACTTGCCTTTGATCCTTTTGATATATACACAGTTATCTTCATCAAGCATGGTAAAAACCATTTGATAAGACAACTTCTTGAAATCGTATATACTATTACCTCGAGGATTGTTTAAGACCATGTATGGACTTACGAAGTTTACAAACCTTATGTTCGGTTCCTTCTTTTTACAAACCCGGTTGGTTGTTCCATATATATCTCCTCGTCCAATTCTCCATTGAGAAAGGCAGTCTTTACATCCATTTGATGTAATTCAAGGTCTAAGCAAGCTACAAAAACCAGAATCAAACGAATCGAGGTAAAACGAACAACAGGTGAGAAGGTCTCTTCGTAGTCTATCCCTTCCTGTTGCGTAAAACCTTTCGCGACAAGGCGAGCTTTATATCTGTCTGTAGATCCATCAACCTTATGCTTGATCTTGAGAACCCATTTGTTCCCAATAGCTTTACATCCTCTGGGTAAGTCAACCAAGTCCCAGACTTGATTAACTTTCATGGATTCTAATTCCTCCTTCATCGCTTCTATCCATTTGTCTTTTGCAGGGCATGATACGGCCTGTTTGAAATTAGCAGGCTCGTCATCTTCTTGTAGTAAAGTCATAACGGTTTGTGGGAATTCATCCTCAAATCTTAGAGGAGCTAACCTTGTACGACTACTACGTCGTATTTGAGATTCTTCAAGTCCTTGTTGACTCGAATTTAGATCAATTTTAATATCACTCCCACTTGGAATGTCGTTAGAAATGCTCCCACTTGGATCATTATTTCCGTATGGAATAGGATTCGCATTATTCGTATCATCCATTGGTGAAGGTTGAAATGTAATTTCATCTTCACCAAGAATTCTCCCACTCGAATGAGGTAATCCTTCTTGATCATAAATCTCAAATAGAGATAAGTCCTGACTTATCTCGCCCTATCTTGAAAACTCATTTTCCAAGAAAGTGACATCCCTCGACTCAAATTCAATTAGTCCTCCATTGTCTTCCTGACCAATGAAAACATAACCTTTGGAGTTTTCTGCGTATCGTATAAAGATACATTTCCTCCCTCTTGGCCCAAGTTTGCCATACTTATGGGAGGAAATATGTGCGTAGGATGCACATCCCCAAGGTTTTAAAATGTTTAAGTCAGGAGACCTTTTGTTCCACAACTCATAAGGAGTGGAGCTAACTGATTTCAAGGGTACGCGATTCATAATGAAAGCAGCCGTCAATAATGCATCACCCCAAAAGGTGATTGGCAAGTTGGCTTGCGTCATCATTGAACGAACCATTTTCATTAAAGTCCTATTCCTCCTTTCTGCAACACCATTTTGTTGCGGAGTATAAGGCATAGTAACCTGATGAACTATGCCTTTTTCATCACAAAGTTCCTTAAAACTTGTTGATTGGTATTCACCGCCTCTATCGGTTCGCAAGACCTTAATCTTGCGATCTAATTGATTTTTCACCAAACTCATATAGTTCTTTAAAGCAGGTTAATGCTTCACTTTTGTGGGATATCAAATAGATATGACTGAATCAGGTGAAGTCATCAATAAAAGTGATGAAATAGGACTTCATACGTCTTGTCTTGACATTCATCGGACCACATATGTCCGAATAGATGAGCTGTAATGGAACCTCAGCCCTTGTGCCGGTTCCAAATGGCTTGAGACAAGATTTTCCTACAAGTCAATGTTCGCAAGTCGACATTTCGACCTTTGAAACATTGGATAGAATGCCACGTTTGGCAAGTCTATCCATTCGTGTTGGTCCAATGTGACCAAGCCTTGCATGCCAACAAATTACATCTGACTTATTATTTGATGAATTTGCAACAAGGAAATTTTCATTATAAAATGAGGAATCATACATTGTATTTAATACAACAAATCCTTTGAAAACAAACCCAGAACCAATAAAAGAATTATTACAAGACAAGTCCACTTTACAACTATGAAAGAACCAACTATAACCAAGACCCATTAAAACAACCACAGATATAATATTCCTTCGAATATCTGGAGCGAAGAGGACATCATATAGTAAGATAGTATGGCCGTTGTCCAAGACGAGCTTGCAAGTCCCAACGCCTTTCACTTCAACACGTGTGTTGTTTCCTACATATATCCGCTTTGTTCCTTGGGGTATCCGGTGATACTCCATGAAGGACCGTCTGTGCCTTGCTATGTGGTCGGTGGCACCTGAATCTATTATCCGAAATGGATTAGATTCTACAAGAAATATTGAACTAGGAACACATATGTAACTAGTATTACAAGTTACCTTGTCACCTCCAACCGTACAAGAACGGGCATAGTGACCTAACTTGTTGCACTTGAAGCACTTGATCCTCTTCAAGTCTTTCTTCTTGTGCCATTTCTTGTGCCCACCCTTATGTTTGGGTTTCTTGGTAGACTCTGATTGCTTATTACGTTCATTAGTAAACTTCGAATGATCTTTCCGTTTCTTTCCCCCGTGTGAGGAACTAGCAACCATGTGCCCTTCTGCACTTGGTTTGGCGGCCGCAAGCCGCTCTTCCTCTAACTCGAGGTGCTTAGAAACATCGCTGAAGTTCTTGATGCTCTCATTATGAGTGAGATGCATCTTCATTTGGTCCCACACATTTGGTAGGGAACGTATGACTGCTTGGATTTGTTGCTCGTCAGTGAGCACATGACCTGCATCCTTTAACTCTGAGATGAGATTCGCCATATGTCGCAGATGTTTCCCCATGGAATGATCTGGACGTTTCTTGTATGAATCAAATCTTGTAGTTAAATAATGAAGTTTGGACACCGAGGTGCCACCAAACTTCTCCTCAAGCTTGGACCATATGTCCATGGCTAGGTCATGCTCTCGGAAGATTCGCATTATGTCGTCTACCATACTTGACAGCAACGTAATGCGAGCAATCTTGTTCTTCCGAGACCAAGCATCAAAAGCTTCCTTGTCTCTTCTGTGTTGGGCCGTAGTGCCCAACTCTGGTTCAATCATTATGTCCTTCAGAGTTTCGAGCACTTCTTGCTCCTCTAGAACATATTGTATCTTGATGGACCATAGTGTGTAATTATCGCCGTTGAGATTTTCACCTTTGTTTAACTCAGCGACGATGTTCTTTGAAGCGAAAGACATTTTAACTTTAAAATACTGCAAAAGACACAAAACCGAAGGTTCGATCAAAAATCATTGCATAAAAATTCTTATACATAAATATCACTCCCACTTGGAATATCCCACTTGGAATGATAATTTTACATTTGATAAGTTACTTTCGAAAAATATTGAAGATGTTGCTCTAGAATAGGAAAGGTCTCTACAATTCCAATCACCATCTAGAACAACTTTCAATATTTCCCCCTCACTTATCAAACGATAGTACTCTTATAGTACTTACAGCAGAAAAGCGTTTTTGAAAACGTATTTTTCAAACGTATTTTGCAAACGTATTTTGCAGGGCCTACACCGAATATTTTTACAATTCCCAGGCCATTGCCGAGGTTGTGCCATGGCCGTGCCAAGGCCGGATTCCTTCTCCAAAGAGAAAATTGCCATTGCAATTTTGGCCAAGGCTAAACATCCCTTGAGGCGAGTTTTTCTGCAAGTCACTGTCGTCGGCTCCCGTATGGATCCAGGCGCTTCCCCCCTACAGGAGAATTTTGCCGCAGACAACTGCCGCCGGTCCCGTATGGGCCGACCATACAGGTGGCCGAGGCAGAAACCGACAGTACCTTAGGGCTCCTCGACGTGGCCATCTCCCCTCGGCCTGGTCGAGGCCGGCCAGGGCCTCTGCCCTTGCTGAGGCCGGCCAGGGGTTCCTGGCCTTGCTGAGGCCGGCCAGGGCCGGCCAGGGGTTCCTGGCTGGTCGGCCAGGGCCTCTGCCCTGGCCGGCCAGGGGCCCTGGCCCCCCCGGCCAGGGCCTCTGCCCTGGCCGAGGCCGGCCAGGGGGCCCTGGCCCCCCTGCCCTGGACGAGGCTGGCCAGGGCTGGCCAGGCCCTGGCCTGAGGCCAGGGCGTCGGCCCTGGCCTCTGCCAGGGCCGGCCAGGCCGGCCAGGCCGGCCAGGCCCAGGCCTGAGGCCAGGGCGCCGGCCATGGCATCTGCCAGGGCCGGCCATGGCCCTGGCCTCGGCCAGGCCGGTCATGGCCTTTGTGCATGGCCGGCCCTGGCCAGCCCCCCTTCCTTTGGGGTCCGGTATGCACACCCCCCCTCTCGGAGGGGTTTTCATGGTTGTCATTGGCCGTAGCCAACCCCCTCCGCATGGGGATGGGGGTGTATTGCCTCCATGGCCCATATGGCCTTGGCGATCATGCACCAAAGAGGTCATCTTCTTCGTTGAGAATTTTTGTAACCACCATTGTCTTCTCCGATGAAACACCCGTTCGTCAAGAAAGTAGTTATTCTTTAATGGACGTGTGCCAAAATGAAAAATAACACACTTTCAAGGCCGCAAACTTCACGCTCCACATGAAGAGAGTTCACATTCCCTATTGAATGGAGACTCAGCATCCATGAAGAGTGCGAGTTTGGCGAGATGAACGGTCAGTTCTTCCCGTCACGGAGAGTTCCTGCCATATCCGTAATGACAGAAGACCCTAACGTGAAAAGAACAACTGCTGCGATTCTCTCCGTCATGATGCGCTCCTACCATATCTATAATGGTAGGAAACTCATTCGTGAAAAAGACAACGCCTCGTTCATCGGTTAGACCGGGGCGACGGTTAGACCGGGGCAAACCCGTATGGCTCAGATACCAATGTAGGATCATGTCAAAACAACGATGTTAGGGTCGAATCAAGAGGAGAGATTTACGCTTGCGTACGCAGCACCGTAATCTCTGACCTTCACCCTCGGATTCGCCACAACGGTCAGTACTTCGTCACGGAGGATCGAAGCAGCGTTTCACCGCCTAAATCTTTATTTAGAAGAGGATTTTAATGGAAGGGAGAAGAAGAACACAAGTTGCCTTATGCAAACTTATGGCATGGTTATATTAGTGTAAATGCCTTACCCGTGGGTCCTATTTATAGGCTTTAGGGGTAGTTATTGTAGGAAATAACTAAATATAAGCTTATTAGCCTATATTAGCACATTTACTTATCCTCTTCTTCATTCACTTATCAAGTGCCTTTATGCACTTATAAAGTGACTTTTTCCACTTATCGAGTGGTCCTTTTCATACGAGAAAAGGTTCCCTTCGTGCATGCTTTCGTGCACGCGACATCTGAGGTCCATAGGCCCTCATACATCCCCTCATGGGTGTATATATGTCGTCCATATCCAACAATAAGACCGGGTGGATAATAGAAGACGCCTTGGCCTTGCCCCTATGATAATGATCGTGTAATGTGAGGCGCCTCCAAAAGAAGTCGACATCAAAGTTGGCATGCAATTCATTGGGGAGGGTGCTGCCCTCAAGATTGGGGAAATCGAAAATATCGTTGATGGTGGTCAATGGGGTACGAAAGTTTCGGTTTCGAAGGTGAAAATCGATATTTGACCCCGTCTTAATTTTGATAGTTGAGAGAAATTCTAGTGTGAGAACGGGGTAGGATAGGGCATGTGAGTGGAAGAAACCAAGCCAACCTAAGTTTGCGAATATGGATTCGACTTCGATGAAAACACCGAGATCGTATAGGGTTTGAACATGTGCGAACTTGGTGGCTAGGTGAGAACGTCAGTTGAGGCGAGAATAGAAATCTTTATGTGCTTGGCTTAGAAAACGAACTCCCTGCGGTCCAAGCAGTGAGTCTACCACAGGTACGACAGGTTGGGGTTATGGTTGGGTAGGCTATGGTGGAGGAACATGTCCATGCGTAGAATGTGTGGATCGTTGTCTCTTGCGAGACGGCTCCACCACCACCATGGGTTACTTACCCTTATCTTTGTCTTTTGCCATGATGTTGTGGCGATTTGGTGTGATATGAAGGATGATATATGGATGCATGCAACAAATGACAAAGTGACAAAATAAAAATTCATGGGCAATGTAAAAATCAAGCTATGGAGCGAGTTTACCCAGCAATAATGCGACTCCTAGATCCCAAAAGATCCCGCAATGCACGAAGGAGTGATTCGGGGAGCCGCCGCAAGCCAATCCAAAGAGAACAAAAATTTTGAAAATTGGGGGATTAGGGCTAGGGTTTTGAGTGATTTGCGGTTTGAACGTGGTCAATGGGAGGGTTTCGATGGTTGGAAAGTAGTGGAGGAAGTGTGGGAGTACGATTAGGAGTAGCGGGAGTTATGTGGGAGATTTTTTTGGAAGAAGGGGAAACGAACCGTTCGAACGAATTTTCTGGAGGTCGGGTGAAGTGAAGTCGGGTGGGGGGGCTGTATATGTAGGGTTTGGACAAACCGATCGGGTGAAAATCACCCGATCGGGTGGATCAATTTTCAAAAATTTCTGTTTGATCAGCTGCTATAGGTCACCCAATCGGGTTAGATCTCACCCGATCAGGTGACCGCTCTCCAAAAAACATCCCAAGCTTCTGTTTTCATCACCCGATCAACGACCCGCTTGCCCACTTTATCACCTGATAGGTTTACTCTTCGACTGAAGCTGGCCACTTACTGAAACAAGCCACCCGATCGGTTGATGTATGACCCAATCGGGTGGGGCTATTCCGGCACAAAAAGTATAAATCCTCTAAGTGTCCCGAAAAAAATCCCCAAAGCAGTATTTATTCACAAAAATTAGTAAACTAATCCTATCTAAAACCGACAGAAGTTTAGAACATGGGTTGCCTCTCATGAAGCATTGTTTTTATAGTCGTTTACTCGACTCCCGATATGATATTCAGGGGGGCTTGTACGGGTGACGCTCAACGGTCGGCGTCCTCTCAGCGGTTGGGGCAGAAATCTTGATTGTTGACAGCGGTGACAAATGGATGGTCTCAATAACTCCCCCACTAGTGATATCCGGGGGTTTCTCTTTTGTGCTGGCGACAGTTACCACTCTCTTCAAAATTTGAACTTCATCAGCGGTGAGCGTCAGATGCTCTTTCCACTTGCTCTTCGTCCAAGCTCTCTTTCCAGGTCCGCGGGGGGGGGGGGGGGGGGGGGGGGGGGGGGTTTGACTGTGGACACATTCTAGCGTAAGAACTTTCTCTCCATCCAGCCTAGTGTGCTCCTCGATTCCATCTAAGTCTTCAGGGGGGTTCCTTGAAAGAACTTCCCAAGCTCCTGGTTCATTTACCCTCTCTTCTTCGATTTCCAGAAGGTTGCATTTTTGTTCCTCTAGTGGTAACTTCATTGACAGCGCCAAGTCAAATTCTACTGTTTGATATCCGACGTTTAAGGACAATTTCCCCTTCTTTACGTTGATGAGCTCACCGACGGTTTCCATAAAAGGTCTTCCGATGATAATCAAAGTTTGATTGTCCTCGGGCATATCCATAACCACGAAATCCACCTGCACACGCACACCACGAACATTGACTGGCAAGTCGTTTACGACTCCCATCGGGTACTTCACTGATCTATCTACGAGCTGCAGGGTCATCCCCGTGGGTTCCAATTCACCCATATTGATCCTTCTGTACAACGATAGGGGCATCAAACTTACACTCGCTCCCAGATCGACAAGCGCTTTATTTATAGATACATCCCCTATGGAGCACGTGATAGAGAAACTTCCTGGGTCCTTGAGTTTCGACGGATTTCCTCGTTGAATTAGGGCGCTACATTCCGCCGTAAGGACCACTTTTTCCTTTCTTGTCCCCTTCGTTACCAGGTCCTTAAGAAACTTCGCGTACGAGGGGATAGTCTCGATTGCTTCTAGAAACGGGATTTGCAGACTTAGGTCCTTCACCATTTCGAAGAACTTGCCATACTTTTCATCAATTTTGGCCTTGGCAAGCCTCTATGGAAATGGTACTGAAGGTTTGAAAACCATCGAGTCATCGCCCTTATTATTCTTCTTCTCCATAGAATCTCCCTCCGGAGTCACGGGGCTTGATGTAGAAGCTCCATTGTTGTCCATTTCCATATTCAGTTTCTCATTTACAAATGGTTCTTCATCATCTCTCTCGGCGTCCTGCGCCGGAATCTTCTTCCCACTCATCATGACAATGGCGGAGACATTCGCTTGACCGTGTGTCAAGGCTAGCGTTTGGCTTGGTCCCCTAAAGTTCACCTCCGGTTGACCCAGAAGTTATCATTGTGCCTTCTGGATGTTGGCCACTTGTAACCCCAAGCTGTAGTTGCTGAGTGACCTTCTTTTGATTCGCAATGTACTGAGTCAGGATGTTCTCAATTGGAGAGACCACTTGTTGTTGTTGGGGCGGAGGTTGCTGATTTCGAGGAGGATACTACTGATACATTTGTTGTTGAGGCGGAGGAGGCTGATATTGTTGTTGCTGATGAGGATGCTGAAGTTGCTGGTTGGGTGCCCTGTAGCTGAAATTTGGATGGTTCCGGTTGTTGGGAGAATATCCAGGATTGGAACTCGTCCTCGGTGGATAGGGCGTATTTCACGTGAAACAGGGCACTAGCTTGATCCACGGGTGTCGAGATGTCTCCAACATCGAAGTCTCCCATTACTTCAGTTTCTACTGCCGCTACATGCTGTTGGTTAGCGGCACCGGCTCTAACCATGAATGCTGAAATCTGAGTCGAAAGCAAATCGAATTTGCTTGACGGCTTATCTACTTCCTCAACTCGATGCATTCCTCCAGCTTTTGTCGTAGCATACTCGTCGCTCCACCTCTCATTGTTGGATGCCATATTCTCCAAAATATTTCTGGCATCCACTTCATTTCTTGCCATGAAGGTTCCACTCGCAGCGGCATCCATGGAGGACTTCAAGTCGTCCCTAAGTCCATTGTAAAATAAGTTGATGATATGCCAGTGGGGGAGCTTGTGGTGAGGACATTTTCTCTGCATTTCCTTGTACCTCACCCATGCTTCATTCAGGGACTCATGGCTTGCCTGGGAGAAAGAGGAGATTTCGCTCCTTAGCTTCATCGTCTTCCCCAGAGGAAAGAACTTGTTCAGGAATGCATTTGAGAGCCGTTCCCAGGTTGTGAACGTGTTGGGGTCCTTCCCCCTCAGCTATTGCTTTGCCTTGTCCCGTAGAGAGAATGAGAACAATCTCAACCGAATAGCCTCGGTTGATACGTCATTGATCTTGAACGTCTTGCACTTCTCAAAAAAAGAGTCCAAGTGCTCGATCGGGTTCTCCATAGGAGCTCCAGAAAATTGGTCTTGCTGGATCCAAGCCACAAGTGATGGCTTCAGCTCAAATTTTCCGGTCGTAATGGCAGGAGGTTGAATGCTGGACGTGGACCCAATGGATGTCATCAAGTACTCTAGCAAAGACTTTTGAGGAGTGATATTTCCTGCCATGGTGGCAATTTCTTCTCTTCTTCTCCGCTCTGCGTTTAAACGCCTCAGGGTGGTGTTGATCTCGGGATCTAAAGGAACTAAGTCGTCAAGACTTCTTGGATTACTGCGCATGAAAAATCAAGATATACCGTGAAGCGCGTATGGTATGATGCCAAATAAAAACAAAAAATAAAAACAATAAAAATAAGGAATAAAAATTAAAAATAAAAGTGTAGAATGTGAAAATTATTACGAGATAAGGATGTGAGCTAGTCTCAGGGATTACGGGGTCATAAATGTAGCAAGCACGTTGCCTCCCCGACAGCGGTGCCATAAAGCTTGACCGCCCGTCCGTTTGGCACTTAAATCAGGACGGGGATACTAGGATTAAAAATTGTAAACCGCAAGCGCACGGTGTCAAAGTGTGGCTTGGGGGTCGAACACAGGGAGGCGTGTGTTGTGCTTGTGAACAATCGGGATCCTGATCACTCGGTGGGTGAGCTAGCTTAATCGCTTGTTAGATGTCACAATAGTAAATTAATGGAAAATGTGTAAGAAATAAAAAGGGCAACCTAGGACCCTGGCTTCCGTCCTATCATGAGTTCTCACTATTACGACCGAAGGATAAGAATGTGATCGGATTCTAGGGTTTAGCGGTGAGATGCTGCCTCTAATAGTGGTACCTAGCGTCCCATGGGACAAATATTCCGGTCGATGCCTAGGATGATACGCTAGGTCTACCCGGGTCGGATGGTGTGCATTCCCATGTCCAACACCGACCGACTCCGAGAGCACTAAGCTCACAACGATTGCTCCCGACATTTCATCCAAGCTGTTCCCACGCGCGAGGAATCATTGTCTACGCTAGGGGGTGAGCTGTGGCTAGGGAATCAAACTCCCATTTTATTTCCCCTTGGCCCGACGGTCAAAGGTGGTCTTTCTCCCGCCAGTGACAATAAAACGCCCCCGCATAACCATCTAAATCCCTATATCCTATCGAATCCCTAATCCTATGGTCGTTCTAGGGAGAACCCACGAAGGGGCTTCCACCAATGTCCCAGATTTAAGAACTACTCACTAATCATGGCATGAGATGCAATAAAATAGATTTTAGCCATCAAAATGGGAATCAAGCAATAGATTACTGTAGCAAATGGTAATATAAACGCAATATTAAAGTATTGAAATGATCAAGAAACTTACAAATAAAAATAAATTCAGAGCAGCCAAAATCCCTAAAAACAGTTTAAGAAAATGGGGATTACGTTTTTTGGGAAACCTAGCTCTATTTATACAATTTGGCAAGATGCCAGTGAATATTCCCACTAAAAGACAAAAATAGACGTTCACCCGATCGGTTGAAACTCCAACCGATATGGTGAGACGATCGTTGGACTTGGTCTTCGGCTGTGATAAACCTCACCCGATCGCAGAACCGATCTGGTGAGCCTTCGAATTCTCGAGCATGGGAAGCAGCTGCTATAGGTGACCCGATCGGTTGACAAGTCAACCGATTTGGCACTCAAAACAGCAACTTGTGTCACATCCACCCGATCACTGAACCGATCGGGTGGAGTTGCTTCTTCTTTGGGTTTGATACGGCCGCATGAATCGATCGGGTGGGACTGTGCACCCGATCGGTTGAGAGCTGATACGAGGTTTCTCTTTAAGATTTGCTCTCAGTATCTCGTGCGACACCTCCTGTTGCTCTGGGAACTCATGATGTTGGCCTTGTATGTCCCCTGCGCCAGCAATATCTTGCAAAAGCACACAAACACAACGAAAGTGAAAATGAACTAAAAATCACAAAAATATGGACTCAAAATAACGAAAAACGACGGGAAATTACGGAGAAGACATGAGTGATATAAAATATAAATGCACATCAACCACTGACCTACAACCCCTCCTCAACCCCTGGCGTCCCCTCCGAAGCCATCTTCCCCCAAGCTCCACGACGGCATCGCCTGAGCCTCTCCTCTGTTCAAAAACTGAGCAACGCCGCCATTACCCTCTCCCCTTAGCCTCCTCCAGCAAGTCCACCTCTCCCCAAGCCATCTTCCACCACTCTGACCAACCTCAACCCGACGACACCTTCTTCCTCCTCTTCGAGATCTCTCCGGCACTCCTCCTTCCCAACTTTGGCAGCATCAACTTCGCCTTCAACCTCTCTCTTCTCCTTTATTGTCAGCAACACCCTCTCCTCACCAAGCCCACGGCCTTCCTCTGTCATCCCTCTTCGAGTAGCCCGCCTCCATCGCCACCGAAATCGCAACCGCCTGCCATCTCTCCGACGCCCAGCCTCCCGCCTTTGCCTCTTCCCTCCGACAGCCCTTCGGTAACATCACCGAAGCTGATCCCCTCCTTTGTTTCTCCTCTGCCTCTCCCCTTCTTCAGGCCACAAGCTCCCTCGTTCCGTCGACCACGCCCACTGACCCGACTCTCCTCTCAACCCCCACAACATCTCCGAACCCTTCTTCTCCTTCTTATCTCCACCTCCTGACCCTCCACGGCCATCTCTCAACCTCCGTCGATCCCACAGCAGCCTCCTCTCTTCGACAAACCCGACAGTCGTGCTCCATCATCTCTTCCTTCTGACGACCCTAGCACAGATCCACCCGTCGTGCAACCGCCGGGACGCCGCCTCTTCTGCTGCCACCACTCGATGTTTTCGTCGGCTGGACCCCGCAGCAGCACCCTGCCCCACTGTTGTCGGAGGTCCTGCCAAAACCTAGTAAAGCATCAGAGGTTTTTAAAACAAAACAGATGAGTAGTGAATGATATGAATACCAAGTCAGTACATGTTGGTATATTTTAGGATATATAAATATATAATAATTGTTAAGCTATTTTGTTAGTGTGTGTGCGTGAACAGTATCCTTTTTTAATAGATTGTTATGATATCAATAGGTATGAACATAGTAATCTGGGAACAATGACTTGATATGCCTAATATAGACATTTATATATGAGAATAGATGTAGCTGTATACCATAACGTGTTAATCACATAAATATAACTTATAGATTAGGTAATTTAGTTTGTGTTAACACATTAGTATATATGTATAGACAGTATTTGTATAAGTTAGACTTTAAAATATTTCATTAAGTTTAAACACGTTTAGCTTATCATTATAAATCTAACGAAACAGATAAATCACATCTTCCACCACAATCACCTGGACACCTGAAACCAGCTACAACAGGCATGTGTGCAACTTTAAATAAATTATTGAAGTTTTAATGTTTTAATTGCATTTTGTCATATGCACATGCTGATTATTAATATGTCATCATGCTTTACTTCATGTTGTACATTACACTTGTTAGAATTTGCTCTTTTGATATATTAAATTGCTTAGCAGTATGGACATTGACGGAACATATTGAACATCTTGAATTCGTTAACTCATGCCCTCGTAGGCAAAAATCTTGAATTCGTGAACTCGTACACATTGATTAGGCTGGCTCGTGTTCCAGCACAACTTTTGGGTGGGGTTAGGGTTGTGCGGCCACTAAGCGTATGAAATGGTCCTCTCTTCAAAAGCACCACATAAACAGTGGGTTGGCGTCAATCACGATTATACACCCATGAGAAGAAGCGATTCACTCATCACGTCTTAAAGGCAAGAACCCTATTCCTAATAGAAAACATTGACATGGAACTTGAACTTATTATTGTTATCTCGGTTGTATACTAGAATTGACATGTTAATCGTATTATTCAAATTGTAGAAATGCATGTTCAATTAATGTTCATTTTTAAATTCTTTAGAACTCCCATGCAAGAAGTACCTTGCCAGAATTGCCATGCTTATAGCCATGCTGCTGATTAATTATATAACTCTGTTAATACTTTATAATCTGTTTAAAATTTGCATACCTTGCCTTGGGTCGACTCACCTTTTACTTGCCAGACCCTTGCGGACATACATTCGTGTTTTGGAATGTATGTCAGATCATGAGACAGGTTACTATGACCAGGAGTTGTTTGAGGCAGTTGACCCAGTGAGCCAGGAGTTGTTGACCCGGAGTCGCTCCCTACGGAAGACTAGAGACCTATTCTGTTGCTGCTTAGATTTTTCTTTAGTACTATGTAGTAAGAATTTGTACCTTGTTGTAGTTCCTTTGGCCATGCTGAGGCCATCATGTTTTTATTTCATGTATGAACTTCTAGATGTGGCTTTAAATATATGAGTGTTTTTATTGTTCTGATTGCATGCAAGAACTAGCTATGTTATCACAGACGCTTAGTGAACTCAAGCTTCACCGCTTCAGTTCATGCGGACCTTAGTAACGTTCTCGTTTCCATTGCTTTTGGGAAGCGGTGCGTTACAGGTTTTAGTGGTAGCCCTTGCAGGTTGTGCATTTGCAAACTTCAAAACAATAGAAATCCTATCATTAGCCAAAACGTCTAGGATTACCTCGTACACGAATTTAACCAAGTATCTTGTCTCAACATAATAGGGAGACCCAACACCAGGATTATAGGAAGATTTAGTTAGACACACATGCTCGTTAGTTAGACACCTTTGCTAAGACTTAGTATTATCACCTTAGGAGTCACCTTAGTGGTGTCTCACCCACCTCTGACCTTATTAGGTTTTAGAGTTTCATTTCGTCGTTCGCTTGGACATATCAAACTTTGGGCCAAGTAGAACGTAGTTATCGTCGCATCCGTGCAAGTCGAACCTGAGAAGCCTTCGATGGTTAGGGACTTCGAAGATGCATTTTCGGAGGATATTTCTAGATTTTTTTACTGACCTTTCTTTTAAAGTACATAGGATATAGGTATAGTAGATCCATTGGTATTAATTGTGATGATCGTAGTGTATACGTAGATAGTGTGTGTGGACCCATGTGTATGGATCTCTGTGTCCCACTCTTGTATGAGTATGCCTACCCTTAGTATATTAGTATATTGTGGTTGTCTATTGTGCTATATATGCATATACGGTATTATACATGACATATATATAGTTAGACATATGGTAGTAAGCGTCATACTTGTGACCCCCCGTCCCCCCCCCCCCCCCCCCCGGGCGGCTGCGCGCTAGATGTGCACAATGATGCGAATGGGGGCCTGATATTTAAATATTTGTAACCGCAAGCGCACGGTGTTGTAGTGTGGCTTGGGGGTCGAACTCAGGGAGGCGTGGATGTGCTTGTGTCAAAGAGGATCAAAATCACCCCATGGGCGAGCTAGACCAGATCGAATGATGGGTTGTCACGGTAAAGGAATGCAAGGTATATACAATATGAAGGAAAAACCCGGGACTTTGGTTTCCACACCAACGAGCGACTCTCGCCGATACGGCCTACGGGTAGGATAGCAATCGGAATTATGGTCTAAAGGTGAGACGTTGCCTCTGAAAGTGGTACCGGCATCACATGGGCCCGATATTCCGGTCGGTGCCCAGGATGATACACCGGACTTCCCGTGTTCGATCAGTGGGCACTACCGTGTCCATTAACACTGATCGACTCTGGGAGCACTAAGCTCTCAACAATAACTCCCAACGTCTCATCATGCCGCTCCCGCGCGCTAGGATTCGGCGTCTACGCTAAGGGCGTAAGCTATGGCTAGGGAGTCAACCGCAAAGTTTATTCCCCCTTGGCCCAACGGTCAAAGGCGGTCTTTTTCCCGCCGAAGATAATAAAACACCCCGCGTAACCGTTAGATTCCTAATCCCTATCGATTTCCTAGCCCTATGGACGCATCGGGAAGAGCCCACGAAGGGGTTTCCGCCAAAATCCCAGATTTGGTAACTACTCACACATATTTAGTAAAAAGCGATCTAAACAGAAATCGACCGTAAAAATCATGATCAGACAATAGAAATGCAATGGTAGTAAAGCAATTAAGATAATACTAAAGTTTGACAAAGATCCGAAAACTTACAAAAACTGGAAAATTACAGCCGTCACAAAATGAAGAAAACAGCAAAAAATAACCAACTCCAGAATCTGGGAAACCTAGGGTTCTATTTATAGAAAACGACATCACACGATCAGGTGACAAGTCAACCGATTGGGTGAACCGCTTCACAGAATTACAGCGCAATGCAGGATTTCACCCGGTCAGGATGAACCTGTAATGCCCTACCAGCTACTGCACAAGTACTAGAGGGGGGGTGAATAGTACTTTAAAATAATAAGGAGTATAATTCCAAATTAAATTGCAATCAACTACCAAATCAATTTGCGGAAGCTTAAATTGAACGACGACAACGAAATTGACAATGCTAACAAACGATGTTAATGGGTTCGGATCCACCCAAGTCTCCCCGACTTGTTCCCGGTGATCCTACGTCCCAACCACCCGGATCCCCTCCAGATACTTGAGTTAGAAACCCTAACTCAAGATTTCCACTATGAATATCTTGTGAAAACCTTCACAAGATCAAATCATACATGCAATGGCAAAGTGAATCCCACAACCCGGGATCACAAACTTCTCTCACAACCGAGAGAACCAATAAGCAATATAAAAGAGTTTATATGAAATAAACAAGCTTACCACAAAATCCTATACCTTGAGTTTTTCTTACCCAATAGGTGGAATGAAGGATTTGAGGAAGATGAAGTTACCAAACCCTAGCACCAAGGAAATGAGCAGCAATGGGTGCCTAGGGATGATTTGGAAACTTGAATCAAGCAATAGCTTGAAGAGCTCACCAAGAACAAGCTTCTCTCTAGATCTAGAAATGAGAGAGAATGGGTTTCTTGTGAGGAAGAGAGCTTTAGATTTGAGGGAGAATAGCTATCTCTTTAGAACTCAATGAATCTCTTAATGGCAGCTCTATCTCTGATAGAAATGACCTAGGTTCGTATTTATAGGGTCCCATAAAAACAAGTTAGGTCAATCTCCAACGGAAAGAAATCTGTGAGACTTAGTCGGTCAAAGAACAGTCACTGACCGACTAGATCATCAACTAGTGGGTCAGTCACAAAGCATGGACCGACTAAGAGCAGATCTGAGAAGAGATAGAATTTCAGACCTAGAAAACTAGTCGGTCCAAGAAGACTATCTGACCGACTAGTTTCACAACTAGTCGGTCATCCAATGAACGTAGACCGACTAAGAGGCAAAACAACTTAGTCTGAAGGCAAGTTGACTTAGTCGGTCCAAGAACAAAAGTTGACCGACTAGATTGTCAACTAGTCGGTCACCAAACGTTCTTAGACCGACTAACGGTAAACAGTAGCTTAGGAGAAATTTAGAGTGAACAGTAAGTCACAACTAGTCGGTCAAAGAAGCATCACTGACCGACTAGTTCACAAACTAGTCGGTCGGTGAGTCAACGTAGACTGACTAACTGTAAACAGTAAAGTCCAAGAAATTAAGGAATCAAACTAGTCGGTCCAAGAACAGTTGCCGACCGACTAGATCACCATCTAGTCGGTCAGTACTTGTTCTTGTACCAACTAACATGCACAACAAAGTCCGAATCGAAGCGCGACGCTTCGAGGAAGATAGAATGAACTTGTGCAAGAATCCTAGAGCTACAAAATGAGCGTAATGAAGATAGAAACGTAAGATATACTCAAGGCTTAACATTCTATCAATCGAAACTAAAAGACTATAAATAAAACCTTAATAAACGGTCTTTGAGAGCTTCGATTGAATCTTCATAACTTCCAAAGCGCTGCAGGAGCTTCAACGAAGCTTTAGGCTTGAATACGAGCTTTTGGAAGTGTTGAGATGTCGCTTTGAATATTCTCGTGAAATTGGCGACGATCTCCAATACTGCGCTCACAAATTGTTAGTTCATGAATTATTTATGTTTGCTCATCATCAAAACCAAATCCGGGGAGTCCAATATTCAACATTCTCCCCCTTTTTGGTGATGACAAACCAACATAAATAATAATCAAAAATAATAATTCAAATGTAAAATACTTACTCCCCCTGCATTGATGACACGTTAATTCCCAAATGAATATATATGAATTGCATCAATCAGACGAGTAAGATATATAATGAGAATTGATTTTTGAAATATCGGATTTTGAAAATCCTTATATGTATCTTAACTCCCCCTGAATCTAACATATCAAACTAGATTCTTGGAAAATGAGTTAAATTTTTCATTTGCGCTATTTATTATCATTATCTCTCCCCCTTTGGCATTATCCCAAAAATGGGGGGCGTACAACGACAACAATTAGGAAATGTAAAATCCAACATCGGGAGTCGTAGACAAAGACGATGGAGCTAATTGACACCAAAGGAAAAACGATTAAATCAAATCAAAGTGTGCCAATTGTCCATTATCACAAAGTGAAAATCAAAATCATCAAAAATACCAAATAATTATTCATTTCTTGAATAAAGAAACATACTCTTCAATATTCAATATTCTTGGTTAAATTTGTGCATGGAAAACAGTTCTATACAATTATAGAATTTAAATCTATTTAACCAAGTTTTCATGCGTCGAGCGACGAAATCTCATTTCAAATACATTCAACGAATATTAAAATTTTGCACGACGAATAAAAGACAAAGTGAATGACGATGAACATATATATATGCAGAGACAACATGAGTATATCCAAAAAAATATCACATCGAATATATGAGATACATCATATCAAGCGCTACATATCATCAAAAAGAAATACATCAACATCATCGATACAATATACCCATCAAAATGAAATACACCATCATCATCATCATTCTCATCAAAATAAATACAGCAGCAGCGACGACATCCAAAATACATCAAAACATAATAACCCTCATACCCTATCCTAACCCATAATACTCTCGCTAAGATATATCATCCAAAGCGTATATGGAGAGTCCTCGGAACAACGATCACGAGGAGGAGGCAGGATCTGCAGCGTCCGTGGGTCCAGTCGACGGAGTGGACTCAGGCTCTGCAGGGAGAAGAGGCGTCTCAACAGATGGAATCGTCGGGGCAGGAGTCGAGATCTCAGGAACAGGCTCTACAGCAGCAAGGGTCTCGACAGCAGAAGTGTCAACTGGAATATCAGCAGGCTCAGCAACAGGGTCAACAGCAGGCTCTGAAGACTGAAGTGCTGAAGCAGAAGGCTCTGGAGCACCGGAAGAGGTGCCAACTCCAGGAGCAGAAGTGGAAACACCAGCAGCAGCAGCAGTGGCCTCATCGCCACGGGCAAAAGAAGTGACAAGCTCGTCAAGCTCCTCATCGTCCATCTCCTCGGCCTCAGACACCGAAGGAGGAAGCTCAATCCCCATCATACGAGCCATACGACATACGACCTCCTCAGTACGAGCCAAACGGGAGTCGTGCTGACGAAGTAGACGTACGACATCGTCCAAAGTAGCAGGGGAAGAGGAGGCTGCAGCGGCTGACGGAGTAGACTGAGAAGCAGATGCGGTAGACCTCTGCACGTGACGAAGTGCCGCTAAAGATTTCTTCACGGCCGTCGCGTTCAGAGGCGTACCCAAAGGACGCTCATCGTCAGGTGGGAGAGGAACGCGAAAATGACGGAATACGAGTGTCAATAAGCAGGGGTATGGAATGTGCGCAGACTTATTGGTCTTGCGTATACACTCGAAAGAATCCATCTTATCGAATATCACGCGAGCCCAATTTATCTCGCACCCTAAGAAAAGAGCGTATATGAGCTTCAAAAACGGCTGAGAGGGAAGTGAAGAGGATCCATATTTCGGAAGAAGACATGATTTCAAAATCAGGTTAAGAACCCACGCATTCGGCTTAAAGGATTTCGAAGGAACACCAATGGATGCGGAGGGGATAACCTGGAAAATATCTGCAAGAATAGACTGATCCAAGGAAGAAATGTCGTCTACAGAAATGTCCGAGGGGAGGAGACCACACGATGCACAACCAAGGATCTCCCCCAAGATTTCTGCCGTGAGAACTATAGGAGTTCCCAAGACAGTCGTCTCAATGGAGTGGCTGGCGTCGTACTGGCCTCGAAAACGGTTGGCATAGAACAATTTCACGAGGCGAGGGTAAGGTTTGGGATTGGCCTTGGGGTCGTATCGGAGATAATCTAGAAGGCCACTATAAGACAGAAGATCAGCAAGGCCGAGGAAATCAGAGAACTGAACGTAATGCTCTAACAACAGTGGACAGTGTTCTATACGGTTGTACGCGGCGAGACACTGAGGGTCATCGCGGCACAACGATATGTCTACACCGCCAACTGGCATAGGAGCTTTACCCTTGGCCTTACGGGTCTTCGGAGGTGGGGTAGGTTCCCTAGTAGGCTCATCCTCAGGGATAAAATCAGTATCGGAATCGGAATCGGGAGGAGTAGCCGGAGTATGAAGAATAGGCTTTTTGGTCTTGGATTTGCGGGGCTTGACGGTGGCAGTCCTAGGCTTCTTAAGAGGAGGCGACGAAGGAGAGGCTTGGGTAGACTTGGCACGACGCTTAGGCTTCGGGGGATTCCTAGGGTCGGAAGGCCCTACGGTCATAGGAGAGGCCCCGGAAGAGGTGATCGGAATACGAGTCTTAGCCATAGTTCTAAGAGCACAAGCAATCGAAGATTAGGTCACTAACAACCTAGAGATCACAAGCAAACAACCCTAGAGATCAAGAAAATTCGAAAATCACAAGCCCTAGGTTAGAAATTGAAACCCTAGGACCTAGAGCTTGAAATCAAGGAGAGACAACCCTAGAATAGGAAATCGACCTAGGAGAGGGAGGGAGATACCTAGGAGGTGGAGTCGACGGCGGCGGACGGCGGCGATCGACGGAGAAACGGCCGGAAGACGAAGGGTTTCGAGTTGAGGGTTTTGGGTTTTCGGGCTGGAGCAAGTGAGAAGACCGACTAAATGAGAATTTAGTCGGACGAGATCGAGTATAAGTCGGTCGGGATGCGAAAAGACACAGCTGCCCTAACACACTTAGTCGGTCACAGTTCAAGTACTGACCGACTAGATTACGATCTAGTCGGTCGGTCAATGAGCTTGAACCGACTAAGTCGAAACAGTAGCTCAGATGAATTTCTAGGGCAAGAATTAGTCGGTCGCAGTATATTCACTGACCGACTAGTTTTCAATCTAGTCGGTCGGAAAGTATACTATGACCGACTAACGATAGAAAAAGATAGGAGATGGATATTTGCATGATCTAGTCGGTCTGAGTTCATTTGCTGACCGACTAGATGAGCATCTAGTCGGTTGACAAGTGAACTGAAACCGACTAGAAGAGTCCAAAAGTAGAAATTTGATTTCTCTTCACAAACCACTTGGATGATACATCCAAACTCACTCATTAGTCATCTAAATTACCCCATAAAACGTCGAAATCTTAAATACGACATTGAAATACGAATTCGAGCAATAAATTCAAATAATTCACATAAAATTCCCAAAAATTCAATTAATCTAGCATGAATGAAATATCGCGAAATATATTAGCATGCAAGATGATTGAATTAAAATATGAATCCTATATCTCGGATTCACCCATAATCCCCAATTCTCGACGCAACCGCACAAAGGAGTCCTCCTTTAGGGGTTTCGTGAACATATCGGCGATTTGCTTTTGGGTTTCAACGTACACTAAAATGATGTCCTTTTTAGCAACATGATCATCTAAGAAATGGTGTCGGACATCTATGTGTTTCGATCGGGAATGGTGCACCGGATTCTTTGAAAGACAGATAGCACTTTGGTTATCCACCATGATAGGGCTAGTATCACAATGAATACCAAAATCCTTCAATGTGTGTCTCATCCAAAGAACCTGGGCACAAGCGGCACCGGCGGCAATATATTCCGCCTCGGTGGTTGAAAGTGAAACCGAATTTTGCTTCTTGGAAAACCAAGAGACAAGAGAATTTCCTAGAAAATGGCAAGTGCCACTAGTACTTTTCCTGTCGGATTTGCATCCCGCATAATCAGCGTCACTGTATGAGACTAACTCATACGTGCTAGATCTCGGATAAAGTAATCCAAAATCTAAAGTGTAACTTAGATAGCGAAAAATACGTTTTACCGCTACTAAGTGAGAATCCTTAGGTTGAGACTGATAACGAGCACATATACATACGGTAAACATAATATCGGGCCTACTTGCGGTAAGATAAAGCAAACTACCTATCATACCTTGATATAGACGAATGTCTACATCCTTACCGCCCGTATCCTTGTCAAGATGCGAAGTCGTGCTCATCGGAGTCTTTTTCCCGGAGGCATTCTCCATTCCAAATCGCTTTAGCAACTCCACCGTGTACTTCGTTTGGTGGATGAAGATTGCATCGTTCATTTGGCGAATTTGGAGACCTAAGAAATATTTGAGTTCGCCCATGTGGCTCATCTCAAATTGTTCCTTCATAACATTAGAAAACTCTTCGCAAAGAGTGAAGTTAGTAGCACCGAAAATGATATCATCAACATAAATTTGAACTAATAAAATATCATTGTTCGCATGCTTAATAAAAAGTGTTGAATCGGCTTCGCCCATTTTAAAATTCAAATCCAAAAGAAAATTCTTTAGGCGATCATACCAAGCTCGAGGAGCTTGTCTCAAACCATAAAGAGCTTTCTTTAGTTTAAAAACGTGATTTGGAAATTTGTCATTTATGAAGCCCGGAGGTTGAGAAACGTAAACTTCCTCAACGACATCTCCGTTTAAAAATGCACTTTTAACATCCATTTGAAATAATTTAAAATTCTTATGGCATGCAAAAGACAAAAGTAATCTAATTGATTCTAATCTAGCTACCGGAGCGAAATATTCTTCGAAATCTATACCTTCCTCTTGACGATAGCCTTGAGCTACTAACCGAGCTTTGTTCCGGACGACGACTTGGTTTTCGTCGGTCTTGTTCTTGAAGATCCACTTTGTCCCTATGACGGTGTGGTTCTTCGATGGCAATGGAACAAGCTCCCAAACTTCATTCCTCTCGAATTGAATGAGCTCCTCCTCCATGGCTAAGATCCAAGCGCTATCTTCACATGCTTCATTAATATTCTTTGGCTCTATCGATGAGGCAAAGGCACAATTTGCGAAGTGGTGAACTTGCGATCTCGTCTTGACACTATCATAGATATTGCCAATGACTTGCTCATGGGGATGGTCACGAACCGAATGAAGCCGTTTGGGAATACCTTGATCACTTGGAACATTCTCAACAACTTCATTAGTTGGGTTAGTCTCAATAGAATCAATAGAATCATTAGACTTAGAATTTTCAAACGAATCACATAAAACATCCATAGAATCATTATCATTTGAAATTCTAGTTGGAACAAATCCTTCATTAAATGAGACATGAAGCGACTCCTCGATCGTTGAGGTTCGTTTGTTGAATATCCGGTAGGCTTTGCTACGCGTAGAGTATCAAACAAAGATCCCCTCATCGGATCTTGGATCGAATTTGTCCAAACTACCATATGTGTTCTTAATAAAACATTTCGAACCGAAAACACGAAAATGTTTAACTTGAGGCAACCTACCAAACAACAATTCATAACAAGTTTGTTTAGTGCCGGGCCTCAAAAGTATTCTATTAAACACATAGCAAGCGGTGTGTACCGCTTCCGCCCAAAATTGATGGCCAAGTTGGCTATCATCAAGCATAGTGCGAGCACACTCCACTAGCGTCCTATTCTTTCTCTCAACTACACCATTTTGAGGCGGTGCACGAGGGAAAGAGAAGGTGTGAGTAATACCAACTTCATCACAAAATGTCTCAAAAGACTCATTCTCAAATTCACCTCCATGATCACTACGAATAGTGACAATGGTGGTTCCTAAGAGATTTTGTACTTTCTTAACAAAAATTGTGAAGTTGTCAAAAGCTTCATTTTTATTGCACAATGAAAATACCCAAGTGAATCTTGAATAGTCATCTACGATGACAAGTCCATACCTTGCATTTCCTAAGGAAGCTACTCTAGTTGGCCCAAATAAATCTAGATGTAATAGCTCTAGTGGCCTTTTAGTAGAGATGCTTTTCTTAGGTTTAAATGAAGATTTAGGAAGCTTGCCGCGTTGACAACAATCATAAAAACTTTTCTTTTCAAAAACTAGCTTCGGAAAACCTTTAATAGAATTCAATTTTGAAAGCTTATATAGTGTTCCAAAGTTCACATGTCCAAAGCGTCGATGCCATAAGTGTTGTTCACTTGTGTTGGCAACGAGACATTGTTCATATGACTTAGGAAGATCCAAAATATAAATGTCTTTACGACGAGTTCCGGAAAATAATAATTTTTCATTATCCTTTCTTAAAATATGACACAATCCTTTCGCAAAGCTAACTTTGTAACCTTTGTCACAAAGTTGGCTTATTGAAATAAGATTATGATTTAAACCACTAACAAGATAAACATCACTAATTAATGGTTTAGAGGGGTTACCGACTTTACCAACACCTATGATGGTTCCGCTCTCGTTGCCTCCAAATACGACGCGGTTTCCATTCGCAATGGGAACCACTCCGGAGAGCAATCGAGCGTCACCCGTCATGTGTTTTGAACACCCGCTATCGAGTATCCAATTCCCTTTGGAGCTAAATTTAAATTTGTTGCTCCTTTCCTTTTTCTTTTCCTTGATTACCTAAAGATAGAAACTTTCATATCATGGTACCCAAGGTCATTGGGTCCAAGGGGTTAGACCTTTGGAAGCCAAGTCCAAGTGGACTTAGACTTCCCCACATAATTCTTACTATGTACAACATCCGAAAAATAAGCATTCATGTACATTTGTTTTTCGTCCATGCTTGTGTCCGTTGGGCTCCAAATAGTAAATATTTTGGGAGCCATCATCCTATTGGGTGCATGCATGCGACGTTGATTTCTACGTGATGTATGTTGTGGATAGGCATATGGGACATGATGGAATGGTGCACGACGAGAATTATTCATATGATGCGGTGGGTGAACATATGCATGTGTGGGAACACGTGCGTGAGGGTGTCTCACATGGTGTGCACGTGCCCGAGAATGTGTTGCATAAAAATCATCATATGTGTGAGATGGTGGAGTAGGACGTGTGTTCCTACGTGGCATGTTATTGGTGTACATGTAGGCATGCCCCTTCTTTGGAGGTCCACCCAAGGTGGGTTTCTTTCCAAAAGAGGGCGTGGACGAGGTGGAAGCACCATTGGTAGATGAACTACCAATAGAGTGTTTGCTACCACTCGTAGAGTCACCGGAAGTTGGCCTAACAAAAGTAGTGGCCGCTTTGGATGGACATCCCGTCGTATACCCCAAACCAATGTGGTGATTGGCTGGAAGTAAGTCACTTAGGATTTTATCCAAATGGTCCTTACCTTTGTTGAATTTGTTAATTCGGCCCAATGTGTTCTCATATTTCTCTTTGAGAGAACGCAAAGAAGTATCCAAAGTGGATATTTGCGAAGTGAGCACATAAACACGAGATTTAAGATTCTCGTTCTCAATACTCAAAGTCGAGTTTAGAGAAGTTAAATCCACTATCTCATGTTCTTCCGCATCCTCGATGCTAACATGTTCAAGTTTAGATTTGAGATTAACAATCTCATTTCTTAACTCTTCAACAACGGTGTCGTTGTTGGTGATGATAGTCTTAGGCGATGTTTGAATGCTAGCTAGGTCATCTTTTACCTTAGTATATCTATTTACTAACTTAGTGTATTTTGACCAAAGTTGAGATTTAGCATTTCTAAGATCATCCATCGTTACCTCATCGCTTTCGTCATTACTATCATCGGAAGAGGAGGATCCTTGATCGTTCTCCTCTCTTGCCATGAAGCACATATGTGCTTGCTCCACTTTCTCATCATCCGACTCTCCGCTTGAGGAATCCTCGGAGTCGGTGAATGTTGCTCCGACAAGTCCTTTCTTGTACCCCTTTTTGTATTTCTTGGACTTATCGAATTTTGGCGCCTTCCACTTCTCCTTGTGCTTATTGAGGGGACACTCCGCTTTCATGTGTCCCGGCTTATTACACTTGAAACACAAAGGAGAGGAAGAGGCGTTAGTAGAACCAAATTTAGCTTTGTTCTTGAAGTTACCTTTTCGGAAGAAACGGTTGAACTTCTTGGCCATGAGTGCCATGGACTCCAAGTCCAACTCGTTTTCCGAGTCTTCATCATCGGAAGATGTGGATGAAGCCGCCTTGAATGCAATCGCCTTTTTCTTAGGCGCATCTAGGTTCAAATATGACTTCATCTTTTCTTGTAGCTTCACCTTGCTATCTTTGCGTACCTCGTATGACATCAAAGTACCCATTAGTTGAACTACGGTATATTTGTTCATGTCATTACCTTCCTCGATGGCGAAGGTACGTTTTTCCCAAGAAGAGGGAAGTCCTTCAATAAGCTTTAAGCACTTCTCCTTTTGAGTGTAGATCTTGCCGAGGGCCTCTAACTCGTTTATTATGTCAACGAAGCGAGCGTAATATTCTTTCATCTTCTCGCCCTGTTGCATATGAAACATTTCGTAATCTTTGGTTACGACTACGAGTTTAGAGTCTCTTACCCGACTCGTCCCTTCATGTAGTATGAGGAGAGAGTTCCAAATTTGATATGCACTCTTACATGTGCATATCTTATTGAAGTCCTCGGGCTCCAATGCGCATTGCAAGGCGTTCATTGCCTTGGCATTGCTTACCTCCGCGGCGACCTCCGCGGTAGTCCATTTCTCAAAATCTTCTTCTTCGGGCTCGATGTACTCCTTCATTGTAGTCCTCCATAAAGATGCACTCCGGAGGAAAGTCTCCATCCGGCACTTCCAGTACCCGTAGTTGGTACCGTTGAAGAATGGAGGCCTCGTAGAGGAATGTCCTTCCATCACCGATGACGCTCCTTCACGGTTCCTGAAGGTGTCATAGTTGGAGGGTGGAGGCACGGTCTTGTTGTCGTTGGCAGACATAGCTGTGTATCTGGCTCTGATACCAAATGTAATGCCCTACCAGCTACTGCACAAGTACTAGAGGGGGGGTGAATAGTACTTTAAAATAATAAGGAGTATAATTCCAAATTAAATTGCAATCAACTACCAAATCAATTTGCGGAAGCTTAAATTGAACGACGACAACGAAATTGACAATGCTAACAAACGATGTTAATGGGTTCGGATCCACCCAAGTCTCCCCGACTTGTTCCCGGTGATCCTACGTCCCAACCACCCGGATCCCCTCCGGATACTTGAGTTAGAAACCCTAACTCAAGATTTCCACTATGAATATCTTGTGAAAAACCTTCACAAGATCAAATCATACATGCAATGGCAAAGTGAATCCCACAACCAGGGATCATAAACTTCTCTCACAACCGAGAGAACCAATAAGCAATATAAAAGAGTTTATATGAAATAAACAAGCTTACCACAAAATCCTATACCTTGAGTTTTTCTTACCCAATAGGTGGAATGAAGGATTTGAGGAAGATGAAGTTACCAAACCCTAGCACCAAGGAAATGAGCAGCAATGGGTGCCTAGGGATGATTTGGAAACTTGAATCAAGCAATAGCTTGAAGAGCTCACCAAGAACAAGCTTCTCTCTAGATCTAGAAATGAGAGAGAATGGGTTTCTTGTGAGGAAGAGAGCTTTAGATTTGAGGGAGACTAGCTATCTCTTTAGAACTCAATGAATCTCTTAATGGCAGCTCTATCTCTGATAGAAATGACCTAGGTTCGTATTTATAGGGTCCCATAAAAACAAGTTAGGTCAATCTCCAACGGAAAGAAATCTGTGAGACTTAGTCGGTCAAAGAACAGTCACTGACCGACTAGATCATCAACTAGTCGGTCAGTCACAAAGCATGGACCGACTAAGAGCAGATCTGAGAAGAGATAGAATTTCAGACCTAGAAAACTAGTCGGTCCAAGAAGACTATCTGACCGACTAGTTTCACAACTAGTCGGTCATCCAATGAACGTAGACCGACTAAGAGGCAAAACAACTTAGTCTGAAGTCAAGTTGACTTAGTCGGTCCAAGAACAAAAGTTGACCGACTAGATTGTCAACTAGTCGGTCACCAAACGTTCTTAGACCGACTAACGGTAAACAGTAGCTTAGGAGAAATTTAGAGTGAACAGTAAGTCACAACTAGTCGGTCAAAGAAGCATCACTGACCGACTAGTTCACAAACTAGTCGGTCGGTGAGTCAACGTAGACCGACTAACTGTAAACAGTAAAGTCCAAGAAATTAAGGAATCAAACTAGTCGGTCCAAGAACAGTTGCCGACCGACTAGATCACCATCTAGTCGGTCAGTACTTGTTCTTGTACCAACTAACATGCACAACAAAGTCCGAATCGAAGCGCGACGCTTCGAGGAAGATAGAATGAACTTGTGCAAGAATCCTAGAGCTACGAAATGAGCGTAATGAAGATAGAAACGTAAGATATACTCAAGGCTTAACATTCTATCAATCGAAACTAAAAGACTATAAATAAAACCTTAATAAACGGTCTTTGAGAGCTTCGATTGAATCTTCATAACTTCCAAAGCGCTGCAGGAGCTTCAACGAAGCTTTAGGCTTGAATACGAGCTTTTGGAAGTGTTGAGATGTCGCTTTGAATATTCTCGTGAAATTGGCGACGATCTCCAATACTGCGCTCACAAATTGTTAGTTCATGAATTATTTATGTTTGCTCATCATCAAAACCAAATCCGGGGAGTCCAATATTCAACAGAACCGTTCAGTTGAAACATTGATGCGGTCGGTTGGATCTTGGTGCCGACCGAGTGAGGAGACCGGTTGGATCATCGTGTCTTGGCTGTTGGAATTCAGATACAGGTGAACCGATCGGGTGAAGGTCACCTGATCGGTTGGCAATCAGCTTCGATTTCCAGAGAGTTTGAGTTTTTGACCCGGTCACTGAACCGACCGGGTGACTTCTCGTGAGCTCTAAGCTGCGTCCGGGGTGGTGCACGCGTGCATCACCCGATCGGTTGAAGATGATCAACCGACCGGGTGAGGGGCTGAAAGATGCAATCTTCGTCGTTTGACCCCCTGGATCACGCGTGACTCCTCCCGTTGCTCCAGGGACACATGATATCATCGTTTAATGCCCCATATGCCAGTAAATTCCTGAAAAATACGGAAAACACGGAAAGGTGAAAGAAAACAAGAAAACACGAGAAAATGAATATAGGAAGGCGGTAAAAAAAGGAAAAACACGGAAGAAAACGCGCGCAAATATATGAAATATAAACGCACGTCAAAATCCCCCAAGCTGAACTCTTCCTCGTCCTCGAGGAAGACGAGTGAGAGTCGGAGCTCGGAGGGGAAAAATAGAGAGAATGAGAGAAAAAGAAAACTCTATATCCTAGATCGCCCGTCAGGGCCAACAAAATAAAAAACGACACACCAAGCAAGTAAATGCCAAATCACATCACTAAACCAAGGAGTAAGAGTCCAGACAAGTGCCGTGGGCCCACGCGGTGAAGCGCGAGTGAGTGTGGTCGTGCGCTAGCAGTCCGTGTCACTATCTACGATGTGCGATAAAGCTCGATATACACAAATCCAGGAAATGACCCAAATATCAATTCGAATTGAATAAGGCAGTGAATATATGTAGTTCAAGCATGCATGAGAATAGAGAGAGAATCGAAACATATCATGCGTCAGGGACTCCACAACTAGGGTTAAGGAAATCACCACACTAAAGCCTAGATTATAGCTAAAAAGTTCCTAAGCCAAGTGTTTTCGAAACCGATGGGGGTTGAGATGATGTTGAGAAGAAAACTCGGTGCAAATTCTCGCCTTCCCTGTATTCTCGGCAAGTAGTAAAATATTCACACTGGAATTTTTTGGGTTTTGGGTTTTTGGTTTTTTTTTGAAGTTTTGGCTATACAATTTTTTTTCCTTTTTTTTTCTTTCTTTTCTTTTCTCTTCTTTTTGGGTTTTTCTTTTCTTTTCTCCTTTTTTGGATTTTTGGGGGTTTGGCTATACACATGTGTACTCTCCCAAGTGGGAGAACGGTACACGACGAGGGGATTTGCACTAAGTAAAACAAAAAAGAAATCGGAATCTAGACACTTGGGCAAAGGAAACTATTCTCGCATACGATATGTAGCATGTGGTAAATGGGTTATCCTAGTCCTTAATTGTGGAATCCCGACACATGCGAAATGAAGCATACGATATGTATATAATCATGCATACAGAAAAAGGCAAGAGTGGAAAATACCGCATTATTCATATCGACTCGTGATAATCTAGGGGTCATTCCTGGACAAGTATATAAAGTAAAATCACAAAGCAGAAGCACACCAAACAGCTAGGCACGACACACGACTCATAAAAAAGCTAAGTGGACCCACGATGCGTGAAATGCAAGAGGACTCGATATCCCAGGGTTAGTGAGTGTGATTATCGATGCTATGCTAGGTGTGTGTAATTTTGTGGCAATTCATCATAGGGTTCATCTCTAGGAGAAAGAGATAAAAAAGAAGAAAATAAAAATTAAAAACACGATGAAAACAACACAAAAACGAGAAAGAAAGACTCAAATGACGCACAAAGTGCGACTCCCCCGAGCTGAAGCTTGCATTACCCTCAATGCAATAAGAGTGAGTACGGAGCAAAGGAGTAAGAATGGGGGGGGATACGCACTGACACAAAAAGAAATGAAAAACAAGGAAAACACAGATACGAAAAATGAAAATAAAGAAAAATCAAAATCAAACCACACGACATAAAAATAGAAAAAGAAAGAAAGAAAATGACATGACACACAAAAATAAAACAAGCACACTGATCACTCCTTATTTTACACCTTTTTTACGTATGATTGCATGCCATTTAGAACGCCTAAATCACGTTTTTCACGATATATCGACAAAATTGCGATGCTTTTCACGATTTGTTGTTTTTGTCGTATTTCAGGAGATTTGGAGCGATTTGGAGTGATCCCCTGATACACCTACTCCAGAGTGTCACCGATGACCTCCCCAATGGGTATTTACTCATTGGAGAGGAGCGGAAGAAGAAAGAACGTCGCAGGAGCGACGAGGAGGCCAAAACAAGCTGTTTGGGCATTTTTGGTGTCTCACTCGGCCGAGTGAAGGAGTCACTCGGCCGACCAGCGAGACACCGCTCGGCCGACCTGATCGGACACGTTTTATGTGTGCATTCGGCCGAGCGTCGGAAGCCACATCGGCCGAGAGACGAGACCCCGTCCGCCCGAGTGGCACTCAGACGAAGCCCATCAAAAAATGCCAACTTACTGTTTTTCGTCTGCCTGAGCTTCAGAAGACCCACTCGGCCGAGTGGAAAATGCCGACCGCCCGAGTACATAGAAGCCATCGGCCGAGTGACGACAACTCACTCGGCCGAGCCACCCCCAAAGTGAAGACCCCCGAAGACCCAGACTTACTGGAAATTCTCAGGGTTTGTCACTCGGCCGAGCGACTTTTGTCACTCGGCCGAGTGCGACGCGCTGCCTGTAGCGAAAATTGCGATTTTCAGGCTGCGCAGGGGCATTTTGGTCAGAGTTTTTTGGACGATTTTGGGGGGTATTTAACCCCTGTTTTTACCCTAGGTTAGAGTGCTTTTCTCTTTACTTTTTACAGCTTTTTAGATTAAACTTCTTAGCTTTAGATTTTTGTGATTGGAGAGGAGAAGAAAGTTGGTTTTTGTTGGATTCTTGGAAGAACTCTATTGGTTTGTCTCTCTCTCCTTTAAAAATACTATTTTTATTGCTTATTTGAATATTGTGATGAATTCTCTTGTGATTTCCATTGTTTATTTTTGCATTTGTGATATGAATTGTGAGTAGTCTATACGTCTTGGGGCGTGGGGATGAACCCTACGAGCCCAATTTCAGATTTGTGATGAATTGGTAGAAATATTGCTAGAATTGCTATTAGGGTTAGATTGGGATCGATTTACTACAGATAGCTAGGTGTTCATATCGATTGGGATTTGCAAGAGATTGGATCCCAATTCGATAGGATACCCTAGAAAGCCGAATTGGGTTGGAGTCGAGTTTCCGTAGTATCGGTTTGCAAGAGATTGGACCGATACTAGGGTTTTCGGTTGCAATTCCATGCCGATACCCGTTTGCAAGAGATTGGATGGGTAGGAACTATCCCAACCTAGGTCGTGGCCCGAGTTTGCACGAGAGTGGGCTCGGGGCGCGATTGAACGATGATGTTGATCATAATGCTAGCTTGCCTAGGCTAGGGTTTGCAAGAGATTAGACCCAACCCTAGGATAGCTATAGACCGGCAACAGCGCAAGAGCGTGAGCTAGGTTTTACATTCAGTTGCAACTAGTTCATCCGAAATTCTACCCTAGCAATGTTGATGCCAACGAATCACATTGACAAGATACGGCGAGTAGCGGGGATTCCCCATTCCCTAGGCGTCTTTATTTGATTTGATATCTTCGTACTTTGTCTGACAATTGTGACAGGATCGCCAAAGGCAAATTCCCTCTTTTCTGTTCTTAATAGCCAGGTTGTTCGGAGCAAGCACTTTCATTCATCCTCCCTGTGTTAGATAACCCGCTCGCCGCTACACCGTGCGCTTGCGGTAAAACTACACGGTCGCACTTTTGGGTTACATTCCGGAGCGATCAAGTTTTTGGCACCGTTGCCGTGCTAATCACTTCTTTGAAACTTTGTTTTCCCATGCATGAACACGAGATCAACGGCGGACCCTGAAGCTATATTATTTGATCCCGAGATTGAGCGTACTGCGCGGAGAATCAGAGCGGAGAGAAGACAAGATCCGGAAGGGAGGTTTATGACCAACCCGGAAACTACGGAACAATTAGCGGCAAGAATGGCGAGGATTATTTCTATTCGCGATAGGCTTCGGCCTAAGACCACTTGTACGACCTCATCCATTGCCATGCCGGAGTTGGCGGCTGACAAGAATTTTGAGCTGAAGACTGGACTAGTGGTTCTGATGCAGCAGGATCCATTCCATGGGAATGCCCATGAAAATCTCCACTACCACATCCAGTTATTTTTGTCGAAGTGCGCCACATTTCAGATGACGGGGGTCTCCATCGATGCCATCAGACTGTGCCTCTTCCCCTTCACATTAAAGGATAAAGCACTTTATTGGTTGAGGACGCAAGCTGAGAGAGTCTTTACCACATGGGACGGTCGGCGAGTAGCGGGGATTCCCCATTCCCTAGGCGTCTTTATTTGATTTGATATCTTCGTACTTTGTCTGACGATTGTGACAGGATCGCCAAAGGCAAATTCCCTCTTTTCTGTTCTTAATAGCCAGGTTGTTCGGAGCAAGCACTTTCATTCGTCCTCCCTGTGTTCGATAATCCGCTCGCCGCTACACCGTGCGCTTGCGGTAAAACTACACGGTCGCACTTTTGGGTTACATTCCGGAGCGATCATACACACAAGAACAAAACACGACAACACACCCAAAATAGACTTCCCCCAAGCTAGATGTGACAATGCTAGCAATGAGATATGATCGTGAAAGTGCAGGGATATGCAAGGGGGATGTCAAAAAACAAAGTGAAATGAAATAGAAATAAAAAGGAAACGGTTCGACACGTGAATGAGTCCTCCCCCTAGCAGTGGTAAAGCAGGGCCCCGCAAAGACAGATGGGAACTAGAAATAGGGGGACAAAAGCATGATGGGAAAATATCAAGCAGAGGCACCACCCTCTGGGGGTGGTGATGGGGGCCTGTGCAGGGGACCAGTAGTGGTGGGGGGTGAGATGTGAAGCTCGGAGACTCCGGGTGGGTCAGTGCGAATGTGGCGAATGAAGCTTTGAAGAAAGGGCAGGTCTCGGTCGATGGACTCCTGAGTTATCCGACCACCATGTCCAGCTAGGAGGATCATGGCAGCGAATCGGTCGGATTGGTCGTCATCTTGGAATGACGCATCGCCAATGTAAGCGGGGGAAGTGGTGTGGGGGGTGGTAGATGGATTGGTGGTGGTGGATTGAACATGGGGTTGTGTGCGACGAGCGCGACGGGTGGGCCTAGGGTTGGAAGAGCTAGCGTCGGTGGGCTTAGCACGGCGAGGAGGCATTGTGCAGGAGTCGTGTGTGTGTGTGTGTATGCAAATTACGATTAATAAACACAAACACGGCCAACGAGCAAGATGAAATATTTAGGGCAGAATAAAAATTGAGCTAAGGAGCGAGATTACCCAAATGAGATGATGATCGTTGCTCGTAGACGTCCCAATGCTACTCGACAGGAGCACGTGTGAAGCCGCGGCAATCCCTTCAGCAAGTTTCGAAATTGGAGGAAAATGGGTGAAAGTTAGGGTTATGTGTGCGGGCGAAATCGAGGAGGATAGAGAGAAATCGATGGAGAGATGGATAGGGAGAGGGGGGCGATTGGGGTTGATTTAGGGGAAGAACGAGGTCAGGCGCAAGAGGGGGAGTCGAAGCGTCGGTCTAGGATTTGAAAATGGGCGAGGGCGGATCGAACGGGCGGGGGCGGCCATTTATAGGGATTTAATTCGACCCGGTCGGGTGAGTTGTCACCCGATCGGTTGACTTCGTGGTCGAAGACTTTGGCCAAAGAGTTGCTACAGGTGAACCGGTCGGGTGAGTTGTCACCCGATCGGTTGACCGCTCCACACATTTTCCCGAAAGTTCGGGGTTTCTCAACCGGTCCCTCAACCGGTCTCTCATCTTGTCACCCAATCGGTTGGGGCCTTGTTTTCTGCAAAAACCCAAAAATCGCCTAAGTTCCACGACGGAAGTTCTTGCGGCTGGATTTATTTATTAAAATAGATAAAATAAATTTGTAAATAATCCTAAAAATTGAAAAAAAAGTTTAGAGCATGGGTTGCCTCCCATGAAGCGCTTTTGTTTAACGTCGTTTAGCTCGACACCCGTGGATGATGTTCATGGTGGGCGATACGGGTGATGCCCAAAGTCCGGCATCTCTTCAACTCCAGGGCTTGTGGCTATTGGTGTAGTCGGCGATTGTAAAAAGATTTGCTCAACTACCCTCCCTTTGTCGTCAGGATCCGGGGGCTTCTCCCTCAAATTGGCGTCTACCGCCATCTTTTTCAGGATCCGGACCTCATCACCGGTGAGGTCCATGGGTTCTTTCCCTTTTCTCCTCGTAGGAGGAAACTTAGGGAATCCGGGAGGGATCACATGTCGCGCGACCGCCTCATTAGCAACTTCATTCTTTGGGGAGCCAACTTGCTCTCCAAGGTCCCCCAAGCTATCGGGGGGATTCCTCGAGAGCACTTCCCAGGCACTTGTTTCAACAGCTCTATCTTCTTCGTTCTCCAGCATACTGATACTAGGATCGTCCGGGGGATTTGGATGCTTCATCGACAAGCCCAAGTCAAATTCGACTCTTTCTTGGCCCACATTGAGGGAAAGCTTCCCATTCTTCACGTCTATCAAAACTCCGGCGGTTGCCATAAAGGGCCATCCCAGGATAATAGGGGTATGCTTGTCTTCCGGCATGTCCATCACCACAAAATCAACCGGTACATGTACTCCTATCACATCGACGGGGAGGTCGTCCATTACTCCCACCGGGTACTTGACCGAACGGTCAGCAAGTTGTAATGTCATGCCGGTGGGCTCTAAGTCTCCCATCCCTATTCTCTTGTACAGCGATAGGGGCATTAAGCTGACGCTCGCTCCTAGATCGACGAGCGCCCTCTGGATTTGCACTTCCCCAATAGAGCAAGGGATGGAGAAACTTACTAGGTCCTTGAGCTTGGGTGGATTTGCACGCTGAATGAGGGCGCTGCACTCCGCCGTTAACATGACCTTCTCTTTTCTAGATCCCCGTGTCACCAAGTCTTTCATAAATTTGGCATATGAGGGAATTGTCTCGATGGCCTCAGGGAAGGGTATTTGTAATTTCAAATCTTTCACCATGGCAAAGAATTTGCCATACTTCTCATCGATTTTGGCCTTGGCAAGCCGTTGTGGGAAAGGCACAACGGGCTTGAACACTCTTAGGTTCCCTTCCTCATCCTTTTTCTTCTCCTCTCTATGAACTCCCTCCAGAGTAGTTGGCTTTGGTGACGAAGCACCGTCATCATTGAATTTCTCAATTGGTCGTTCCACGACCAACGGTGCTTCCGGTCCTTTGGGGGGCTCTCTCGTAGGTATTTGCGTTCCGCTCTTCAAGACGATGGCGGACACGTTCTCATGCTCATGTGTGAGCGCCAAGGTCCGGTTTACCCCCTAGGGTTCATCTCAGGCTGTGGCGGTAATAAATTCTGCGGTCTCTGAAGGTTCGCCACTTGCAACCCCAGCTGGGTCACCTAATCAGTGAGGACTCTTTGTCCCATATCCAGCTTCAGATTTATTTTCTCCTGATTGGCGATGTATTGAGTCAGGAGGGACTCAACCGGAGAAATGACCCTCTGCTGGCCGTATTGCTGCTGGGTGGGCTGCTGATTCCTAGGAGCATACTGTTGATACTGTTATGGAGGTTATTGCTGCTGAAATTGCTACTGCTGAAACTGCTGCTGGGGCCTAGCCGGCTGATATACCTGCTGTTGTTGCTGCTGATATGGCGCCCGGTAACTAAGGTTCGGATGATTTCGGTTGTTTGGAGAGTAGGCTGGATTTGAGTTGGTTCGTGGTGGAAAAGGCACATTCCCTGTAGGATTGTAAAATAATGCACTTGCCTGATCCAACGGTGGTGAGATGTCACCACCGTCGAACTCTCCAAAAACTTTGGATTCCACTGCAGCAATCTGTTGTGTACCGGCTCCACTGGCGCCTACCATCAATGCGGAGATCTGGGTTGACAGCAAGTCAAACTTGCTTGATAATTTGTCGACGTCTTCGACTCTATGGATGCCCCCAGATCTTGGCGTGGCTCTCTCGTCACACCATCGCTCGTTGTTAGATGCCATATTTTCTAGAATCTGTCCGGCATCTTCTTCGCTTCTTGACATGAAGAACCCTCCAGCCGCGGTATCCATGGAATATTTTAAATCGTCTCTCAACCCATTATAAAACAGATTTATGATCTGCCACTTGGGGAGCTCATGGTGGGGACATCTTCTCTGCATCTCCTTGTATCTTGTCCAAGCCTCATGCAAGGACTCGTGGCTGGCCTGAGAGAAGGAGGAGATCTCACTCCTCAGCTTCATGGTCTTCCCCAGGGGAAAGAACTTCATCAGGAAAGCATTTGAGAGCTTCTCCCAGGTGTTGAATGTATTCTGGTCCTTCCTCCTAAGCCACAGTTTGGCCTTATCTCGCAAGGAGAAGGGGAACAGCTTCAGTCGGATCGCCTCAGTTGTGACACCGTTTATCCGGAAGGTGTCACATTTCTCCAAGAAGGAGTCTAAATGCTCAATCGGGCTCTCCATGGGTGCACCCGAAAATTGATCCTGCTGGATCCACGTCACCAAAGACGGCTTAAGCTCGAAGCTTTGGGCCATAATAGCTGGAGGACGGATGGCAGAGGTGGACTCGATCGAAGGCATCAAGTACTCCAACAGAGACTTGTGAGGCGGGGTGTTCTCCCCCATGGCTTCAGGATCCTCTCTTCTTTGCTTCTCGGCGGCCAAACGCCTTAGGGTGGCGTTTATCTCTAGATCAACAGGGATCAAGTCGTCGAGACTTCTTGAACTCCTGCGCATGAAAAACAACAAACACCCGTGAAGCGAAAAGTGGGAAAGAAACAGATAAGATAAGAAAAAAAATAAAAATAAAAATAAAAATAAAAATAAGAAAAAAAAAGGGAAAAGAAGAATGCGAAAATTATCACGAGGTAGGGATGAGAGCTAGACACAAGGGTTCATGAAATCCAAAAATAACAAGCACGTTGCCTCCCCGGCAACGGCGCCATAAACTTGACCCGCCCCTCGGGCGGCTGCGCGCTAGATGTGCACAATGATGCGAATGGGGGCGTGAGATTTAAATATTTGTAACCGCAAGCGCACTGTGTTGTAGTGTGGCTTGGGGGTCAAACTCAGGGAGGCGTGGATGTGCTTGTGTCAAAGAGGATCAAAATCACCCCATGGGCGAGCTAGCCCAGATCGAATGATGTGTTGTCACGGTAAAGGAATGCAAGGTATAGACAATATGAAGGAAAAACCCGGGACTTTGGTTTCCAACCCAACGAGTGACTCTCGCCGATACGGCCTACGGGTAGGATAGCGATCAGAATTAGGGTCTAAAGGTGAGACGTTGCCTCTGAAAGTGGTACAGGCATCCCATGGGCCCGATATTCCGGTCGGTGCCCAGGATGATACGCCGGACTTCCGGTGTTCGATCAGTGGGCACTCCCATGTCCATTAACACTGATCGACTCCGGGAGCACTAAGCTCGCAACGATAACTCCCAACGTCTCATCCTGCTGCTCCCGCGCGCTAGGATTCGGCGTCCACGCTAAGGGCGTGAGCTATGGCTAGTGAGTCAACCACCAAGTTTATTCCCCCTTGGCCCAACGGTCAAAGGCGGTCTTTTTCCCGTCGATGACAATAAAACACCCCGCGTAACCGTTAGATTCCTAATCCCTATCGATTTCCTAGCCCTATGGACGCATCGGGAAGAGCCCACGAAGGGGTTTCCGCCAAAATCCCAGATTTGGGAACTACTCACACATATTTAGTAAAAAGCGATCTAAACAGAAATCGACCGTAAAAATCATGATCAGACAATAGAAATGCAATGGTAGTAAAGCAATTAAGATAATACTAAAATTTGACAAAGATCCAAAAACTTACAAAAACTGGAAAATTACAGCCGTCACAAAATGAAGAAAACAGCAAAAAATAACCAACTCCCGAATCTGGGAAACCTAGGGTTCTATTTATAGAAAACGACATCACCCGATCAGGTGACAAGTCAACCGATCGGGTGAACCGCTTCACAGAATTACAGCGCAATGCGGGATTTCACCCGGTCAGGATGAACCGGTCGGTTGAAACATTGATTCGGTCGGTTGGATCTTGCCGACAGGGTGAGGAGACCGGTTGGATCATCGTGTCTTGGCTGTTGGGATTCAGCTACAGGTGAACCGATCGGGTGAAGGTCACCCGATTGGTTGGCAATCAGCTTCGATTTCCAGAGAGTTTGAGCTTTTGACCCGGTCACTGAACTGACCGGGTGACTTCTCGTGAGCTCCAAGCTGCGTCCAGGGTGGTGCACGCGTGCATCACCCGATCGGTTGAAGATGATCAACCGACCGGGTGAGGGGCTGAAAGATGCAATCTTTGTCGTTTGACCCCCTGGATCACGCGTGACTCCTCCTGTTGCTCCGGGGACACATGATATCATCGTTTAATGCCCCATATGCCAGTAAATTCCTGAAAAATATGGAAAACACGGAAAGGTGAAAGAAAACAAGAAAACACGAGAAAACGAATATAGGACGGCGGTAAAATACGGAAAACACGGAAGAAAACGTGCATAAATATATGAAATATAAACGCACGTCAACTTGTACGTATGTGTGGGTAACTATATCGCCATAGGAATATCTGTGTGTATTAGAATTGGTGTTTGACTACCTACTAGGGGTGTATGTGTTGAGTATTGATTCCCCGGATTTGGTTTTGGATGATGAGCAAATATAAATATCGTGTACTAACTGTTTGTGAGAGCAGTTATGGAGATCTTCGCCAAAAGAATACGTATATCAAAAGAGACGTCTCAAGACTTCTCAATACGCGTGATTATGTGCCTGAAGCTTCGTTGAAGCTCTAGGAGCAATATTGAAGTCAAGAAGAATGAAGATTGAAGCTTCGAAGATGGTTCGTCATATATTATTTATTGTCTTCTAGCTTCATAGATTAGAATGTTAAGCCTTGAGTAGGAATTACATTATTATCTTCATTTCGCTCATATCTTAGATCTAGGTTTATCATAGAAGCCATTAGAAACTTTTCCGAAGCTTATCGCTTCTTCCCTCGGCTTCTAGTGCATCTTAGTTTGTTCAAGTAGAGTCACCAACCGACTAGATGATGATCTAGTCGGTCGGCAACTCTTCATGAACCGACTAGATGTCCTAACTCATTTCAACTCATTCCATGTTGATCAATTAGTCGATCAAAGAAGAGTTACTGACCGACTAGATGACGATCTAGTCGGTTAGGAATTCTTCTTAGACCGACTAGTTGAGCTTGCCTCGGTACAGCCTGAGTTACTGTTTATAGTTAGTCGGTCCAAGAATATTCATCGACCGACTAGACGTGAAACTAGTCGGTCAGCATTTATTCTTGGACCGACTAGTGTAACTTATATTCAGCTACATGCATTTCACTCTTAGTCGGTCAAAGAACACTCACCGACCGACTAGTTAGCAAACTAGTCAGTTGGAAAGTCTTCTTAGACCGACTAGTTCATGTTGCCTCGAAATCACTCTTTTGGCTGTCGAGCTGTTAGTCGGTCCATGTTGAATCACCGACCGACTAGTTGATGAACTAGTCGGTCAGTGATCCTTCTTTGACCGACTAGTCTGCTTCAAAATAGAGCCGTTGGAGCTTTAATTGAAGCGTTTTTGCCTCTCTCTCTCCGCCATCCTATATATACTTGGAGGGGATCTTTCATAGGATTCAAGGCTGATTATTTGATATATTTGAGAATCAAAGAGGAGCCATTAAACTCAATTCCTAAGCTCTCTCTTCCTCACTAGAATCTCTCTCTCTCACTCTTATTTCAAAAGAGAGATTCATTGATTGTGAGCCTTCCAAGCCAAGGAACTTGATCCAAGGTCACCAACATCCACCTAGAACTCCATTGCTGGTCAATATCTTGGAGCTAGGGTTTGGTGCATTCTTCTTCCTCAAAATCCCTCTTTGCCCTAATTTGGTAAGTTATACTCAAGGCATAGGATTTTGCGGTAAGTGTTTCTTTATTTCATTTCAATTGTTATTTGAATTGTTCTCTTGGGTGTGATCCCGGTTTGTGGGAGTCACATGTCATTTGTATGATTTGATCTTATGAAGGTTTTTCACAAGAATTTCATAGTGCTAAATCTTGAGTTAGAGTTTCTAACTCTAGTATCCAGAGGGGATCCAGGTGGTTGGGCCGTAGGATCACCGGGAACAAGTCGGGGAGATTTGGGTGGATCTGAACCCGTTACATGTTTTGTTTGCGTTTGACTATCTCTTGTTGATTGTTGTTTATTCCGCATTGTCGTTTGTTTCTTGCACAATAATTAGGAATAACTATCTTGATTATTTTAAAGTACTATTCACCCCCCCTCTAGTACATGTGTAGTAGCTTCACAGGGCACTACAATTGGTATCAGAGCCAAGGTCAAAGCTACATAATTTGAGCCAGAGTTCAAAGCTATGACAAACAACGACTACCGCGTCTTCAAGGATCGTCAAGGATCTTCTTCAGTTATGGAAGGACAATCCTCTGTCAGGCCTCCTCACTTCAACGGTACCAACTATGGGTACTGAAAATGCCGGATGGAAACCTTCCTCTGGAGCGCTTCACTTTGGAGAGCCACGATGACGGATTATGTCGAGCCCGTCGAAGAAGATTTCGCGAAGTGGACTACCGCGAAGGTAAGCGCGGAGGTAAGCAATGCCAAGGCTATGAATGCCTTGCAATGTGCGTTGGAGCCCGAAGACTTCAACAAGATATGCACATGTAAGAGTGCATATCAAGTATGGAACCAACTCCTCATCCAGCACAAAGGAACGAGTATGGTAAAAGATTCTAAACTCGATGTCACTAACAAAGAATTCGAGTTGTTTCACATGGAACATGGTGAAACTATGAAGGACTACTATGCTCGCTTCGTGGACATATCCAACGAAGTGGAAGCTCTTGGGAAGATCTACACCCAAAAGGAGAAAGTCGCGAAAATTATTGACGGACTTCCTTCGTGTTGGGAAAAGCGTACCTTTGCCATCGAGGAAGGTAATGATATGAATAAATATACTGTCGTACAATTAATGGGTACCTTGTTGTCTTACGAGGTACGCAAGGAGAGTAAGATAAAGATGAAGGAGAAGATGAAGGCGTACATGAAGCAAGACGAGCCAAAGAAAAAGGCGATTGCATACAAGGCCGCTCCATCTACCGATGATGAAGAATCGGAAGACGAGTTGGACATAGAATCCATTGCACGTATGGCAAAAGAGTTCGACCTATTCTTCCGAAAAGGTAACTTTAGAAATAAATCTAAAGTTAGTTCGACTAATGCTTCTACTCCCGTGTGTTATAAATGCAACAAGCCAGGACACATCAAGCCGGATTGTCCTCTCAACAAACACAAGGAGAAGTGGAAGGCATCCAAGTACGACAAGTCAAGAAAGCACAAGAAAGGACTTGTCGGCACATTCACCGACTCCGAAGAGGACTCCTCAAGTGGAGAGTCGGATGATAAACAAGTGGAGAAAGAACACACGTGCTTCATGGGAAAAGAGGAACAATCTCAAGAGACCTCCTCCGATGAAAGCGAGGATGAAAGCGAGGATGAAGGCGAAGAGGTAACCATGGATGAACTTAGATTAACCAACGAACAACTTTGGAATAAGTTTTCTAATTTGGCTACTAGATTTATTAAGACTAAAAATGAGTTAACTAGTCTTCAAACCTCGCATAAGCCTATCATCGTCAACAACGACACCATTGTTGAAGATTTGAGAAATGAGATTGTAAATCTCAAATCTCAACTTGAGCATGTTCATATCGAGGATTCGGATGAACATGTGATAGCAGATTTGACGTCTCAAAACTCAACTTTGAGTATTGAGAATAAAAATATCAAATCACGTGTTTGCGCACTCACATCGCAAGTGTCCACCTTGGCTGCTTCGATGCATTCTCTCACCAAGAAGTATGAGTGCACATTAGGCCGAATTCATGAATTCAATAAAGGTAAGGGCCATTTGGATAATATCCTAAATGACTTACTTCCGGCCCATCATCACATTGGCTTGGGGTATAAGATGGGAGAGTCATCCAAATCGTCCGCCACCTTTGTTAGGCCAACGTCCGATTCTTCTACTAGTGGGAGTAAACACTTCATGGGTAGTTCTTCTACCAATGGTGCTTCCGCTATGTACACACCCCCATTTGGAAAGAAACCCACTTTGGGTGGACCTCCAAAGAGGGGTCATGCTTTCATGTATACCAGGACACGTAGGAACACACATCCTATTCCACATGTTAGCACATATGATGATTTTTATGCTCCGCCTCCACGAGCACGTGCACACCATGTGAGACACACTCATGCACATGTTCCTCCACATGCAAATGTTCATCAACATTTTCATATGAATAATTATCATCTTGCACCATTCCATCATATGCCATATGCTTATCCACGACATGCATCACATAGACATCAACAACGTATGCATGCTCCCAATAGGATAGGACTCCCAAGACATACACTATTTGGGGTCCGAAGAACACAAGCATGCATGCTAAGGATATGTATGTGAAATCGTATATTAATGATATTATTTTGAATGATGATTATGTTGGGAAATCACGGTCCTCGTGGACTTGGTTTTCGAAGGGTTAGTTTCCTTTGACCCTTCATTGCTTGGTACCATAAGTTTAATTTCATTTTATGGGTACCAAAGCAATTGTGGTAAGAACTGGTTTATTTTCTTTTTATTTGCATATTGATCTTGGATGTGCATGTTTATTAGAAACCTAGATTCATATTGAATTTGAATTTAGTTGGGCTATGGGTTACGTTAATTTGAATTTAGTTTGTTAAATTTGTTGCCTAACCCATAGGATCCAAAAGGATTTTTGGATACCAAAATGATGATTTCTAGGTTCAATCCATCATGGGATACCAACCCTACCAACTCATTGATTTGCAATGAAATCTCATTCAAATGGAGTTGATGGTGCTTAAGAGATGCACCAAAGTAGGGGGAGCTTAATGTTGTAAGTATATTCTTACAGTTGATATACATTTGGTATCCATGTGTGTTGATTGCATGCATTGTTAGAATATCTGCATTGGTATCATTTTGTTTCAATTTGTATGCTAGAATTGTGTATGCCATAAGTTTTTATGAAGTTAATATCTATTTTTGGCATAACACTTTTGCATGCTACATTTGGTTTTCTCTATGGATTTATGTCTCTGATATTGATTTTGTCGTTCGACGATTTTGTGAATTAAATAGATTTGCTTCGATGAAAACATAGAATTGTTTTCCATGCACTATTTAACTAAGAATGTTGATATTGGAGAGTCTGTTCCATAACTCAATAAGTGAAATTAATTTGAGTTTTGGATATTTCGTTTTTCGATTTTCGCCTATGGTTTGATGATTTCGTTTTTCGATTTTCGCCTATGGTTTGATGATTTCGTTTTTCGATTTTCGTCTATGGTTTGATGATTTCATTTTTTGATTTTCACCTATGGCTTGATGATTTCGTTTTTCGATTTTCGACTATGGTCACGTTGGCACGCTTTGAGTTTCTTCGGTATTTTACATTTGGTATTTTACTTTGTTGTCATTTGGACCGTGGTCGTATTCTTAGACTCTCTTGCTTTAATTTCTTAGCCATTGTAATCTTGTCGTTGTTCTCCTCCCGCTCTTTTTGCTAATGCCAAATGGGGAGAGAATTAATAATGACAATGTGCTAATTGATATTCAAAGCAATTTACCATGAATCGAATTTGATATGTTAGATTCAGGGGGAGTTAAGATATAAAATGGATTTAGATCCTAAATTGCAATAATATGATCCATATTTTATATTGCCCTCGTCTGCTTGATGCGTATGAATATTATTGAATACGGAACTAACGTGTCATCAATGCAGGGTGAGTAAGTAAATTTCTATTGAATCATTATTATTGATTATTATTTTTGTTGGTTTGTCATCACCAAAAAGGGGGAGAATGTTGAGTATTAATTCCCCAGATTTGGTTTTGGATGATGAGCAAACATAAATATCGTGTACTAACTGTTTGTGAGCGCAGTTATGGAGATCGTCACCAAAAGAATACGTATATCAAAAGCGACGTCTCAAGACTTCTCAATACGCATGATCGTGTGCCTGAAGCTTCGTTGAAGCTCTAGGAGCAATATTGAAGTCAAGAAGAATGAAGATTGAAGCTTCGAAGACGGTTCGTCATGTATTATTTATTGTCTTCTAGCTTCATAGATTTGAATGTTAAGCCTTGAGTAGGACTTACATTATTATCTTCATTTCGCTCATATCTTAGAGCTAGGTTTATCATAGAAGCCATTAGAAACTTTCCCAAAGCTTATCGCTTCTTCCCTCGGCTTCTAGTGCATCTTAGTTGGTTCAAGTAGAGTCACCAACCGACTAGATGACGATCTAGTCGGTCGGCAACTCTTCAAGAACCGACTAGATGTCCTAACTCATTTTAGCTCATTCCCTGTTGATCAATTAGTCGGTCAAAGAAGAGTCACCGACCGACTAGATGACGATCTAGTCGGTTAGGAATTCTTCTTAGACCGACTAGTTGAGCTTGTCTCGGTACAGCCTGAGTTACTGTTTACAGTTGGTCGGTCCAAGAACATTCATCGACCGACTAGTTGTGAAACTAGTCAGTCAGCATTTGTTCTTAGACCGACTAGTGTAACTTATATTCAGCTACGTGCATTTCACTCTTAGTCGGTCAAAGAACACTCACCGACCGACTAGTTGGCAAACTAGTCGGTTGGCAAGTCTTCTTAGACCGACTAGTTCATGTTGCCTCGAAATCACTCTTTTGGCTGTCGAGCTGTTAGTCGGTCCATGTTGAATCACCGACTGACTAGTTGATGAACTAGTCGGTCAGTGATCCTTCTTAGATCGACTAGTCTGCTTCAGAATAAAGCCGTTGGAGCTTTAATTGAAACGTTTTTGCCTCTCTCTCTCCTCCATCCTATATAGACTTGGTGAAGATCTTTCATAGGATCCAAGGCTGATTATTTGAGATATTTGAGAATCAAAGAGGAGCCATTAAACTCAATTCCTAAGCTCTCTCTTCCTCACTAGAATCTCTCTCTCACTCTTATTTCAAAAGAGAGATTCATTGATTGTGAGCCTTCCAAGCCAAGGAGCTTGATCCAAGGTCACCAACATCCACCTAGGACTCCATTGCTGGTCAATATCTTGGAGCTAGGGTTTGGTACCTTCTTCTTCCTCAAAATCCCTCTTTGCCCTAATTTGGTAAGTTATACTCAAGGCATAGGATTTTGTGGTAAGTGTTTCTTTATTTCATTTCAATTGTTATTTGAATTGTTCTCTCGGGTGTGAGAGAAGGGTGTAATCCCGGTTTGTGGGAGTCACATGTCATTTGTATGATTTGGTCTTGTGAAGGTTTTTCACAAGAATTTCATAGTGCTAAATCTTGAGTTAGGGTTTCTAACTCAAGTATCCGGAGAGGATCCGGGGGTTGGGACGTAGGATCACCGGGAACAAGTCGGGGAGACTTGGGTGGATCCGAACCCGTTACATGTTTTGTTTGTGTTTGACTATCTCTTGTTGATTGTTGTTTATTCCGCATTGTCGTTTGTTTCTTGCACAATAATTAGGAATAACTATCTTGATTATTTTAAAGTACTATTCACCCCGCCTCTAGTACATGTGCAGTAGCTTCACAGGGCACTACATTATGAACTTTAGATGTGATTGTCAATGTTTGTATTTATACGCTAGCAAAACTATGTGCTTCATTATAGGTATCTATACCTGATTTATAAATATGTGTGATTTACGTATAATAGTAGAATTATCATATTGTATTACTTTCTCTACGGGATGATGTATGTGCATGTGTATACCTGGAGGTATACATGATTGAATGTTTATAACTATGTATGGATGGGTCTACATAATAGTATACTAGCTCTATGTAGATTACTATGGTCGTGTGTACTTGTATGAACATATAGTATGTATGTCTGAGTTTTGTGTAGATATAAGGTAGGTGTGTAAATAATGTAAGTATGGATATGTATGTAATGTGTATACGTGTATTTATATGTGTGTGACTGTATGATGTATGTATAAGTGTATGAATATGAGTGTACATTTTTTAATAATGAATGTATGCCTGGGGTAGAGTGACCTTAACCTCTAAGTGTGTCATCCATAAGTTGACACTATTCAAGGAAGTCCGAGGATGGACTTGATCTTAAGGTGGTTAGATCGTGACAACTCTAGCACTATAAATATAGTAGGGCATGTCTACTTTGTGTATTGTGTATGGTATTGTGTGCATATATACACGTGTAGTGATATGTATTATGTTGTGTATATAGTATTATGTAGTATGTAAAAGTGATTATACTATTGAGGTGTTATTTGACTGAATATGATCATACTTATGTATTATTATTGAGTATGATATTTATACGACATGTAGTACTTTATGATTGAGGATTATGTTTGTATACATATGGTGGTGCATGATAATAATGTGGGTGTGATTGCGTATTATGATATAGTGTATATGTATAGACAAATGTATGCTTGATGTGTAGCATTAATGTATTTAATTAGTAATGTATAGGTGTATAGTAAAGTGCTACTATTTTTCTTAATTCAAATATTGGTTTTTAGTTGTATTGTATGATTATATTATATGGATCTTGTTATGTTTTAGTTGTAGTATATTAGTATTATTATTGATATATAATTAGTGATGTATTTGTGCGTGATAATATTATTATAAGTATGATTGTTAACTAGTGTTAGTAGTAGTATTACTACTACTAATATTATTAGTGTTAATAATAGTAATAGAGCGTTTAGGGATGATGGTCTGATTATTATTTATGGGTAGTGCGTAAGCGTAGTAGAGAGTGTGGTGCATGTTTATTGAAAGGGAAAGTACGCAATTACCATCCTCACGTATTCACCGCATCTTAGTTGATAGAAATTGTTCTTAAGGCGGGTAGAATGTAACGACCGATTTTTAATGATACACTTTTTATTCGTACCCTATCTTTGTCGTGCCTTTTCCGTATCCGTAATTAAATACGTATTCGTATTACGTATTATTGTTAGGCGGTTTTGTACTACGTAATCGTAATACATACATACCTCAATGCGTATTAGCTATAATTATTGTTAAATCTAATATTAAAATTTCATTAAAATAATTATTCCAGATTTGAATTCGAATTCAAATCTACCTTCCTTTTCAGTATGAGAGACTTTTACTCATTCTAATTAGCAATGAAATCCCATTCTTAAATTGCAATTATCCCGTGTTCTTTCCATATTTCCCCTAGTCTTAAACCCTGCCTATTTTAGCTAAAACCCTAACCCTATTACTATCCCAGCCGCCACTCTTCATTTAATTGCATGAAACTTTCCCAGAATTCCAAACGCGCACACAACAACCCTATTTATAAAACCTATCTATAAACCAATCAAACGAGAAAAAGAAAAACCTAGGTCTAAATCTATCACAGCCACCACACATTCCCTTTCCCCTAAAAAACCAAAGGAGGGCACCTCCCCTCTCCAAGGCACCCGCCGAACCCCCTCCCTTTCGCTCTCTCCTTTCTCGTAGCAAACACTATCACCCAACCCTAGCCCTACCTCCCACATGCCACCAGACCCTGTCGGAGTCCCCTTCTTCACACCCTGACCGTTGCCTCCAACTGTAGAACCCTTACCGCACCCTCACCGCCGACCTACAACCCCTCCTCAACCGCAGGCATCCCCTCCGAAGCCATCTTCCCCCAAGCTCCCTGACGGCACAGCCTGAGCCTCTCCTCTGTTCAAAAACAGAGCAACGCCGCCATCACCCTCTCCCCTTAGCCTCCTTCGGCAAGTCCACCTCTCCCCATGCCATCTTCCACCACTCCGACCAACCTCAACTCGGCGACACCTTCTTCCTCCTCTTCGAGATCTCTTCAGCGCACCTCCTTCCCAACTCTGACGACATCTACTTTGCCTTCAACCTCTCTCTTCTCCTTTATTGGCAACAACACCCTCTCCTCACCAAGCCCACGGCCTTCCTTCGTCATCCCTCTTTGAGAAGCCTGCCTTTATCGCCACCGAAATCGTAATCGCTTGACATCTCTCCGATGCCCAGCCTCCCGCCATCGCCTCTTCCATCCGACAGCCCTTTGGCAACATCACCGAAGTCGATCCCCTCCTCTGTTTCTCCCCTGCCTCTCCCCTTCTTCAAGACACAAGCTCCCTCGTTCCACCGACCTCACCCACCGACCCGACTCTCCTCTCAACCCCCACAACATCTCCGAACCCTTCTCCTCCTTCTTCTATCCACCTCCCGACCCTCCACGGCCATCTCTCAACCTCCGTCGATCCCGCAGCAGCCTCCTCTCTTCGACAAACCCCACAGCCGGGCACCATCATCTCTTTCCTTCAGACGACCCCAGCATAGATCTGCCAGCCGTGCAACTTTCAGGAAGCTGCCTCTTACATCGCCACCACTCGACATTTTCGTCGGCCGGACCCCGCTGCAGCACCCTGCCCTGCCGTTGTCGGAGGTCGCGCCAACACCTAGTAAAGCATCAGAGGTTTTTAAACGAAGCAGGTGAGTAGTGAATGATATGAATACCAAGTCAGTACATGTTGGTATATTTTAGGATATATAAATATATAATAATTGTTAGTCTATTTTGTTAGTGTGTATGCGTGAACAATATCCTTTTTTAATTGATTGTTATGATATCAATAGGTATGAATATATTAATATGGGAATAGTGACTTGATATGCCTAATATAGACATTTATATATGAGAATAGATGTAGCTGTATACCATAACGTGTTAATCACATAAATATAACTTATAGATTAGGTAATTTAGTTAGTGTTAACACATTAGTATATATGTATAGACAGTATTTCTATAAGTTAGACTTTATAATATTTCATTAAGTTTAAACACGTTTAGCTTATCATTATAAATATAACAAAACATATAAATCACATCTTCCACCACAATCACCTGGACACCCGAAACCAGCTACAACATGCATGTGTGCGAATTTAAATAAATTATTGAATTTTTAATGTTTTAATTGCATTTTGTCATATGCACATGCTGATTATTAATATGTCACCATGCTTCACTTCATGCTATACACACACTTGTTATAATTTGCTCTTTTAATATATTAAATTGCTTAGCAGTATGGACATTGATGGGACACATTGAACATCTTGAATTCGTGAACTCGTGCCCTCGTAGGCAAAAATCTTGAATTCATGATCTCGTACACATTGATTAGGCTGGCTCGTGTTCCAGCACAACTTTTAGGTGGGGTTAGGGTTGAGCGGCCACTAAGCATACGAAAGGATCCTCTATTAAAAGCACCACCTATATGGTGGGTTGGCATCAATCACGATTATACCCCCGTGAGAAGAAGTGATTCACTCATCATGTCTTAAAGGCGAGAACCCTATGCATAATAGAAAACATTGATACAGAACTTGAACTCATTATTGTTATCTCAGTTGTATACTAGAATTGACATGTTAATCATAGTATACAAATTGTAGAAATGCCATGTTCAATTAATGTTCATTTTTAAATTCTTTAGAACTGCCATGCAAGAAGTACCTTGCCTTAATTATTTAGAATTGCCATGCTTATAACCATGCTGCTGATTAATTGAATAACTCTGTTAATACTTTATAATCTGTTTAAAATTTGCATACCTTGCCTTGGGTCGACTCATCTTTTATTTGCCAGACCCTTGCTGACATACATTCGTGTTTTGGAATGTATGTCAGATCACGAGACAGGTTACTAGGACCAGGAGTTGTTTGAGGCAGCTGACCCAGTGAGCCAGGAGTTGTTGACCCGGAGTCACTCCCTACGGAAGACTAGAGAACTATTCTGTTGCTGCTTAGATTTTTCTTTAGTACTATGTAGTAGGAATTTGTTCATTGTTGTAGTTCCTTTGGCCATGCTGAGGCCCGAATGTTTTTATTTAATGTATGAACTTCTAGATGTGGCTTTAAATATGTGAATGTTTTTATTGTTCTGATTGCATGCAAGAATCTGCTATGATGTTGTTTTCACAGACGCTTAGTGAACTCGAGCTTCACTGCTCCAGTTCATGCGGACCTTAGTAACGTGTTGATTTTGGGAAGCGGGGTGTTACACTATCCTTCAGAAGCTTGATTATGAATTTAGAGAGAGTTTAAAGACGCCCACACTTAAAGAGTGCCTTAGCATCGATACGTGCGAGGCCCCCAAGGAAGAGCCTAAGAAAGAGTCCACGAAGGGAGTATCATCTAGTCCTAACCCACGATGACCATAATTTCAAATTCTTGCTTGCCTAATTTTTCATTCTTTAACCCCTTCTCATGCATGAAGGGTATCTTCACGGCGAGCAAGGGCAAGCGCCCCAACGCTACAACCAACCCCTTCGCAAGAAAGAAATTGAGAACGAAGAATGCTACTGATGGAAACGTTAAGAAGGAGCCACTGAATGATCACCAGGGTGTTGCCAATGGTGCCCCTGAGATAGGAAAGAAAGTTTACGTCCCTCCGTTTCGACGGTTGGGATATGTTGGAGGGGCACCCGAGAAGCCGGTCGTGCCGATCGCCTAGTAATTGCGAAACGTCGAGCTAGCGACGTTAAAAAAAGCTCTTAGTGGGAGGAAACCCACTTCTCTAATCCCTACTTTAGCATAATTTTTATTTTGTTTTAGGTAAATAAAAACTGTTGAATGTTTTGGAGAGGTGTGCGATTGATAATTTTTATCCGATTTCTGTACATGTGGTTGACAGGACCGTGCTAGAATACGCACGGTCGTGTCACCTAGAAAAACACGGCCCCAGGAAAAAGCAGCGTCCTCACGGCCGTGCTGTACAACCGTGCTGACAGAGCAGAAATCGGATAGAAGGCAAAGAAATTGCACGGACGGTGCACGGCTGTGCGGACCGAAGAGAAAAAGGGAGAAGTTACGCAAGGTGTGACATGGCTGTTGCGCATATCGACACAGTCGTGCAACCTACAGGCGAAGCTTCGAGAAGTCTTTGACCAGGAGACACGGCTGTGCGAAAATGGCGCATGGCTGTGCACCCCCACAAAAATCCCCAATTTTAACCCTTGGCCCACCTTCTTCCCCACTTCGTGCCCTTATCCATTCAAACCTTCATCTCCAAAATCTCCTCTTACCCATCTCTTAAAACCTTTTTCCTCACCTTCCTCAACCTCCCACCACCCCTAAAACTCCATCAAATATCCAAATCCTCACAATCTCCACCCTCTCCACTAACCCCCAAATTCCATACCACACCACCAACTCTCCACAAAATTGGGAATGATCTTCATCGTGGACAGCTTGGGGGAGCTTGGTCAACCCCAAGGAGCCGAGTGAAGGAAGATCCTTCAAGATTTCACCGGATTTGGGTAATATACTTCTTTTTCTCAATTTTAGAAAGCCTTATTCTAAATTTTTGTTTCTTTTCCTCTAGATAATTGTGATTAGTGTGTGTCTCACCCCACTCCCATCATCACCACGCATACCATGTCTAAGTGGCCTGCTATGAAGATCCCTGCCCAAAGGCCAACCCGCCCCCGAAGGGGCACATAGTCGACTCAACCGAAGCCCATTGCACCTCCCACTTTTGCACTTCATGGAATCACACTTAAGGACGAGCCAAACAGGAAAACCATATCTAGACTCTACCCGAGTCCAATTTCCGCAAAGAAGTTCACAAACCTCGATGCCCTCCTATCCCTCGGAGTTCTAGAGGGAGTCGGAACCCTGTTCGAGAACTTTGGCTGGACTACATTTCTACATACATATGCTGATACATATGTGCGCTTGCCCCTAGATTTTCTTAGCTCTTTGCATCACACAGATGACAGGATCACATTCTGCTTATGGAATGTAGATCGGGAGCTGACTTTTGACCTACTGGATGACTTATTTGGTTGGCCCGCCAACGGAAGCGTAAGCCCTGATGAGAGTATGTCCCCCTGCAGATTCAATGCATGGATGTTTTGGAGTGAGATCACAGGTTCAGGGACATTTAATCCGAGGACGGCCAAGGCCTCCTTAATTGTTCACCCATGTCTTAGGGTTGCTTATAGGATCCTAGCCTGCGCTGTGTTTTCTAGGACCGATTGTGGTATAGTGAACCATGCCGAGCTCCTATTCCCGTGGCTCATGACCCAGCTCTGATTTTACGATGCAAACACGGGCCTATACACTCCCCGCTACCACTCTGGAGCTCGAAGTGGATGGTTGCTAAGCTCACGGAGGTCACCACTACACATACATGAGAAATTTATTGTGGATACCTCATCACTCTGATTGCACAACACCCATCCCACCAGATTGAGCTACCTGACAACCTCCTGCGTGCCGTCGGCCCTGCGTCACCTGACATGAACGACTTTATTAGGATGTTCTTGATCAAGATGTGGGGAGAAAGGGGATATATTTGGCTTTATGGGCAGCAGCACACTGATTATACCATTCTGCCCAATCCCATCTGCTCCCGCGTGGATGCGGCCACAAACTAGCTTTTTGAATCCGATATTGGCAGTGAGCATCGTGCTCGTGACATAGAACCCGAGATCCCTGTGCATCATTCACCCCGGCATCGCCCCTCCTCACACTTCGAGGAGGGCGGCACTTCAGAATCCCAGGGGCACCACTGCCCCCCGGCGAACTTTGACGCCTGATTCACTCGTATGGAGCGACTCGTTGAGGGCTTCCTCCAATTCCATATTAGAGAGCATCAGTGGTACGACCCTGACTTCCCCCCCTCATCCCCCTGAGAGAGGAGACAAGTGATCCCTCCCTAAACCATACCATTGCCACAGTCACCTCACTTAGACACTTTTGGGGCAATGTGTGATTCTAGCTTGGGGGAGACATTTCACTAGCTTCACCTCTAGTTTGGGAGAGTCAGTTGGGTGCATGTCGAGTTCTTGGTGCCTGCATTTGTCATTCATGGATGGTTTATTGTTGTTGATGATAGTTTGTGTGCCTGTCGGTGCAGTTGTCCTATTTTCTTGTTGTTGATCTATGATGTCACCACTTCTGATTGTTGTTTTGTGATATTACCCGTTGTCGGTCCCTTTTCTCCTTCATCATTTGGTGGTCGAGCGACCAATTTCTTTTTGATTCTCCCATTCTTTTTAATTTTCATTCTTATTTTTGACCGCCCTCCTTTCCACTTTTTTTATCCTTTATTTTATTTTCTGCCACCCTTTTTCCTTTTTCCACTTTTTACCCTTATGTTTCACCTTCCCTTGTATAGTTTATCGATATGATCCCTCTAGGGGAACCTTGATCACCCATTAGTTTTGTACACTCTTGGCTAGAGTCGATTTTTCATACACACACTCTCGTTACCTCTCGGTGGTAAGACTTTCACACTACCACCCTTACGATTTCATTTCTAATCACCTTCCGTGGTTTTGAGCTAACACCCGTTTCACCTTAAATGAGATAAAATAGTTGTTTTACTAGTCCTTTGAACATGCAAACCTAGGCTCCTCCGATAGCATGGTGTAAGTTTAGTCTCGATAGGATTTGGCTTTGGATTCGGACATACTCCCCTTGCCATCATACCTACATGTATATTTAAAAAGGGAGTAATTGCACCGTTCCCCTATCTCATCGAGTAACAGAGTCTTCCGGACTTAGGAATCTCTAAGATTCACGCCGAAAGATGAGTTTGGGGGAGTGCATAGAAATAAAGGTTTTTAGACGGTTCGAGAGACTAGTCACGAGGGGTCCCATTTGACCTAATGCCATAGACCCATCTGGGTCGGGAGTCATTGACCGAAACCTCGCTACATGAGTTGCATAAGACCAATATTAAAATAAGTGTACATATCTAAATATACATGCCAACCACCATAGTTTAGGAGGAGTAACCATGATATCTCCAACCCAGGAAAGACTTACACCATATCACACACCCTCGTGATTTTTGCCTTGGCAAGCGTAAGATTAGGGTCGATTTGCACTAGCCTATGCCTACCAGGAGGACCTTTTCGGGGTTAGCTTCACATGGATGAGTGTGTTAAACCCGATGTCTTGAGGAGGGTAGTGTTTTAGTCCTCTGCCACATTAGGTAGACGTTGTGTGTGTGTGTGTGTGTGTGTGTGTGTGTGTGTGTGTGTGGGCGCGCGCGCGCGCGCGCGCGCACGCGTGCGTGTGTAAGAATTGACTTTTTGCCTTGACGTGTACACGACTCGTGAGTGAGTGGTTCGATAGGTAGATCGTCAAACTTTTCCACCCCGTTCCTCCCCATTCTTCATTTCTAGTCTTGCTTGGGGATGAGAAAGAGTCTAGCTTGGGGGAATTTGTTAGACATGTTTTCCACCCATATTTTCCACCCTTTCCCCGTGTTTTCTCGGTTTATTTTGTACCATCGCCTTTATTTTCACAGCCTTTCATTTACTTTTGCCACTTTTATGCTCGAGGTACTCTTCTCTGTGTGTTGCAGGTGATCGAGCCCAAACCGATGCATTTTAGGCAGTATTGAAGCCGAAGGAGGGAGGGTGAGGAGTGGTAAGGACTTAGTCGAGCTTTGGAGGCCAAAAGGGAGAGAAGAAGGGTTGGCACGGCCGTGCGTGTACTTGGACGACCGTGTAAGTGCACCTGATGCCAAAGAGAATCTGCAGAATTTTGGCACGACCATGCTACATGGCCGTGCTTATTATTTCAGAGAGCTCAGAAGTTGCATAGACGTCTTGCACGGCCGTGCCAAATTGGGGCAGCTTGGCGTAGATTTTGGATGACACGACCGTGTCGATTAGCAGCACGACCGTGCAAGCTAATGAAGACACACCCTAACCCTTGGTCTTTGGCCTTGGCATGACCATGTTGCTTATCGGCATGGCCGTGTGCAAGCTTTTCTATTTAAAGAAAACCATGTAACGAAATATGTGTGCTGTTTTTAATTCAGAACTTCTTTTGGAGTGTTTTTTGGGCGAATTTCCTGAGCTGTTTCTTGTTGTAAATTGCGGCTCTTATTGTAAGAATCCTTATGCTTAATCTAGATTAATTAATTGCTAATAGCTCATTCTTGCATTGTGATCGCGTCCTGATATATACCCGAAAAATGACTTGTAGTTTTACCACAAGCGCACGGTGTAGTGGCGGGCGGGTATCGAACACAGGGAGGACAATTGACAGTATCTCACTTTAATTACCTAGCTATCAAGAAAGTAAGAGTAGATTTGGGGTATAGTCACAATCGTTCAATAGCAAGGAATATCAATATAATAAAGTGTCTAGGGATAGGAAATCCCCACTACGAACCGTCTCTCATCCTTGTGAATCATAGATTTCATTGTTGCTAAGCTTGAATATAGAAGAACTAGTCGCAACTTAATGTAGAACCAAGCTCATGCTCTCGCGCTATTGTCGGTCTATAGAAAACCTAGGTTAGGGCCCACTCTCATGCAAACCCTAGCCTAAGCCGCTAGCGTGAAGAACGACATCATTGTCTAATCGCATGTCGAGCCCACTCTCGTGCAAACTCGAGCTACGGTCTAGGTTATGATAATTCGTATTCGTCCAATCTCTTGCAAACGAATATTAATATAGACTCATAATTAAAAATCCTAGATTTGGTCCAATCTCTTGCAAACCAAGTCTAAAGAAATTCAATTATTGATCTAAATCGAATATCTAGGCCTTCCTATCAACTGGGATCCAATCTCTCACAAATCCCAATCGATATGAATTCCTAGCTACTCGTAATATATCAATCATAACCTAACCATTATCAATTCTAGCAACAAATCCATAAATTGATCACAATTCAAAAGATCGGGTCCATATGGTTCATCCCTAGGCCCTAGAATGACGGAACTACTCACTAATCATCATGAAAATCTCAGAATTAACAATAATAATTATGGCAAAATTCATTGCAAAAGAGAAATAATTCATAAAAATGAGTTTTTTTATAAGAAAGAACAAACCATTGATGTAGCCAATGATCTCCAGCTGACATTTTTCCAAAGAATAGCCGTCAAAAACCTAAAAGAACTCTCTAAAAAATAATCCAAGTCTCTCCTTAAAACTAGGGTAAAAACAGGGCTTAAATACAAGCCAAAAACGTCCAAAAAAAATCGTGACAAAATTGCCCCTGCGCAGCCCAGAATTCGCATTTCTAGCAGCAGGCAGAGAGGGTCACTCGACCGATTGACCCTTGTCATTCTCCCGAGTGACAAACCCTGTAAAATAACAGTAACTTCGGGGTTTTCAGGGGGCCGTCTCTCGGGGTGGCTCGGCCGAGCAGTCTTCTTCATTCAGCCGAGTAGCAATAATGCTCGGCCGAGTGAGCTTTCTCAGATTTTCCAGTAACTTCAGCTCTTTTCTGTCTGAATTCCCTGACTGACTCAGGCGAGTGAACTTTCTTACTCGGCCGAATGGAATTCCTTGCTCGGCCAAGTGAACGTCTGAAATCTTTGGTGTGTATCCGTTCCACTCGGTCGAGGGTGATCCTTCACTCGGCCGAATGACCAGTCTTGGTCGGCCGAGTGAGGTGCTCCTGATCTTATTTCTTCTCCTTTTCGCTCCCTCGTCGCTCCTATCAAATTCCTTCTTCTTCCGCTCATCCTCCATCACTGATAAGTCCTCAAATAAGCCATGGGCGACACTCCAAAGTGCGTGAAACTCTTTTGATCTCATTTTCTCTCCAAATCACTCCATATTTCCTGAAATACGACAAAAACAAGAAATAGTGAAAAGCATCGTAATATCGTCGAATAATCATGAAAAACCAATATGGGCGATCATAACATCATGAAAACATGCAGAAAAAGGGTGTAAAATATGGAGTGATCACATTGTGATTGTTTAGTATTGTTTGCCTCTTTTAGCTTAATTTCATATTGTCAATCATGAGTCCCATTTTGTTATTACCCTTCATCATAGCTATGATTAGCGAGTAGTTAATTAGGCTAGGGCCATGTAGATCCCAATTGCATGAATTGATTGCAATGGATCATCCCAAATATTGACCCAATAGAGATTCTAGTCCCAATATAGGATTGGATGATGTACCGAATTCATTCCATTCCGTTAAGGTGCTATATAATCCTAACCAACAACTAACCCTTAGGGTTTTGATTTGACGCCCCTAACGGATGATTGATTATCTAGTGACCGGCATCGACGACCAATCGGGCATACTCACTTGTAATACTAATATCATGGCGATCGACTAACCATCGGAACCACAATAGGGATCCAACCTATCCTCCAAGTCTCCTATCTTACGGTTAGACGTCGAGGGGATGAGAATTGAGGCTTAGCCCTCATCTGTGACTACAATTCTTGTGTTGAGAAGTTAGATCCATCACTTCAATTTATACAATAGTGGTGATACGCTAGCCCTAGCTCCTTCTCCTATCGAGTTTTCTCTTTGGTAATTGCTTCTCACTTTCGACATACACATTCCCACGGCTACAAAAAACCCGACATCGATCCTAGATTCAACCCTTCGCCTCCTCATGTTTGACACCCGCTACACATGATACCATGCTCTTGCGGACACATATATTAGAGCACACAACATGTATCATTTCAAAAGTTTTGTTTTGAAAGTACATTATTGTATGATTCATGAGGAGTTCATTCTAAAAATTGGTTTCAATAAAATTGATTGACTTCATTCTTCACCTTTCTCTATGTGTATCACCATTTGTTTCATGCCTAGTGTATTCATATATGTGTTGATCTCCATCATGTGATACACATATCATTAACTTGCATTGATGATTCACTTTTCATATGATTAATTGGACTAAATTATTTGGCATCAATGCAGCGGGAGTAAGTATTTTAAATTCAAGCATAATTATTATTTATGGTTATGTTTGTTTGTCATCATCAAAAAGGGAAAGAATGTTGTATATTGGATCACCCAATGTGGTTTTGATGATAAGCAAACATAATTACTTGTGACTAATTCCTATATTTTGTAGTTAATGAAAGCATCATCAATATAGATAAAGTCTTATCAAATGAAGACGATGAGTTAGATCATTGAAACAAGGACATCAATCAATGAAGCATGGAAACCAAGGAATAGACACAAGGAAATAAAAAGTTGGACTCAACTAGTTTAATGGAAGTCTTCAAGGAATTCAATAGGAAGTGAAGATGATTAATGTGCAAATATTTTTTTCATTACTTCATTGTTGAATTAGCATGTTAAGCCTTGAATAGACGTGATACAATCACCTCCATGACACTCACAACACTTTAGATCATATATCATTGAGTCTCATAAGGTTAGAACTTGCATAAGCTTGAAGTAGAGCTTTTCAGCCTACCCAGGCGCCTGGTTGTTGGTCTACAGTCATTTCTCCAAAACCCCACATATTACAAATGCCTGATGTTCTCATCCCAGACGTCTACACAAGTGTGTCAGACGCCTGGATGATGAACTCTAAACATCTGGATAATTCAAGCCGAACTTCCAGTAACTCAGCATCTGCAGTCTGACTGAATTAGGAATTTGAAGATATATTACCCGAGATCTACATAGTATGTCAAGCACTTGGATGATATACATCAGACGACTGGTAATTTATGAGAAAAATTTTTAGTGGTGCAATCTCTGCAGTCAGTCATGATCAGGCGTCTGAAGTTGTGTTGTCAGATGTCTGTTTAGTTGATCAGACGTGTGGATGATGAACATCAGATGTCTGGGTATTCAGACAAAAATTCCAGTAACTAAGTTCTTCATTGTCAGTATGATCAGGCACCTGATGCCTTTAAGCCAAATGTCTAGGCAGTGGACCAGGCGTATGGGAATTCTTCTTCAAATGTCTGCCAAGTGTCCGTTAGACTGCATTAATGACCCAGTCAGAATAGTATAGCAGGCGTCTGGTCTGTCTACTTCAGGCGTCTGGTGACTAGGATTTCTTCATGTTAATAGTTGTTTCCATCATTCAATGCGAGGAATTTTCTATGATTTTGGACAGATTTCGGTGGCTTATATAGATGGATCTAATGTCTTGACTTGAGAACTCTTAGACACACCATTGAATACATTCCCAGGTAATTGGAAGACATTCATTCTTCTCTAGAGCATTCAAAAGCATCCAAAGCTATTCAAGCTCATGCTATAAGTGTAAACTTGTCTCCAAAGCCTATAAGACCAAGCTTCTAGCATTCATTGCTAATCATCTTGAGACAAGTAGTAAGTGCTCATTCTCTCATCCTTTAGAGCACATTACACACACCTTTTTACCTCATTCTTTAAGGTATTATTCAAGGCATAGGTTGTGTTAATTGTTTCATATTAGACATTTCGATTCTCTCTTCTCTTTGATATTTGAGATACACTCTCAGGTTGTGAGGGTGATCCATTCCTCGGTTGTGGGAAGTGGAAGAAGAAAGTGTATTATTTTACATTTGTCGGTTTTGGAAAGTGGGTATTAGTGGAACACTAATCACAAGCAGGTTGGCTAGTGGGTTGCTGACGTAGGATTCAAGGGAGTCGAGGAGACTTGGTGAATGCGAACCGGGGTAAATATGGTGTTTGTGTTTGCATTCTTTATGTTGTTGTTCTCTCTTTTCTATCCTGCACTAAGGTTGCATAAGAGTTTTATAAGTTGGAGTAATTTTTTTATTATCGTTATAAAACACTATTCACTCCCTAGTGTTTCTCCCTATAGTTTCTGATCCTACACTAGGTACTTACTGAGTATAGTCTGAAGTGTATAAGAAAGCTGATGGTCAAGACATGATTCGTCTCCTCTAGTATTGGAGGTTAGTGTCACAAGGCGTTAGTATGGATCCATAGCAAGTCCTTGGCCAAAGAAAAATGGAGAAATGTCTTGGTCTAAAAAGTTTGATCCATCGACTATGATATCACATACATAACTCACGAGATTAAGGTGTTATTGGGATTTAATATATGTCTTTACCCCAAGCACCTTAGCAACATAGTTATGATGAATAGACCAGACTACATGGTTGCTGTCACTGAAATGCACAGATTTTGTTTGGAGGAGGATCCATTTTTACACAAACTACCTAATGACGACGTCAAAATAGGTGGTCTTCATATACAGTAACATTAATGTCATATCTATGTCTTGATTGTAGAGTATGATTGTGTTACTGTCGAAGTAGGATCGAGCTTTTAGAGTCTCAAAACGATGATGGCTCGTCATAAAAATCGAAAGGAAAACAATTTGGCATAAATGAAATATACACGAACAATCATAAGAAGTTGTGATCAACTTAAGTATGTCAGATGGTTTGCAAATGCTAGTGATCGATAGCGTGGAGTTGTAATCAACATGGTTCACACGCGCGCGCGCACGCACACGCGCGCGCGCGCGCACACACACACACACACACACACAGAGAGAGAGAGAGAGAGAGAGAGAGAGAGAGAGAGAGAGAGAGAGAGAGAGAGAGAGAGAGAGGAGCACATCGCAAAGAGTTATGAGTGCATGCAAGAAAATTCATTAAGAGTTACGAATTCCTTATCCTAAAAGAAAGATGAAAACCATGTCAAAAACTACATCGATGGTATCACCAGTGATGAAGCAACTCATTGAAGGAATAGCCAGCTAGTGGATAGTCGGCTAGTGGCAGTAGCTAGGTGGCTGCAAGCTAGTTGTAGCCAACTGGTAGGTAGGCTGGCTAGTTACGGACAACCAACTAACTAGTTGGCTGGCTGGCCATGGCAAGCCAGCTAATTGAGAGTCTACTACCTACTGTCTATTTGCTGTACCCAGCAGCCATTGGAGGCATCCACAGCCATTGGTAAGCGGTGTTCGATGATGTTTTGTGGGTCCAGTTTTTGGATCAGCTTTGGGTGTGTGTTTGACTCAATTATTAGGTCAACATCCAACCAAAATACAAGGAGATTGACTCAAATTAGAATTCCTACAGGTATTAGGTTTTCCAGGAATTCTCTCTTTAATCTTACTTGGTTATTAGATAAAGTTTAACTCTAACTAATACTCCTAAAGGATCAAAAGGATTCATGAGACATTTCTTTAGTCCTATGCGTTCAAGGATATGGGGTGAGCCTAATAAGAGTTCCTAAACTTAATTGGCGTTCATGGATCCCAAGCACTATATAAAGGGTGCTTTTGTCCCTTTAAAGGCACCAAACAATCTAACAACTCAAGAGTTTCATGTTTTTATGCTTTTAAAAAATAAATATGGTTAAAGATTACATTTTGTGTATTTTAATTATTTAGTGTATGAAAATTTTTAATTGTAATGGTTAGAAAATTTAAAAAGATGCATTTTTAAGTTGAGTCTTTTATTTACATATTTTTTGTTATTAGATAACAGTTTTTTATGTAAATAAATTCGTGAAAAATTTTATGTGATAAAATAAGATTTGCTAGAATTATTTTAAAAGAGTTTAAAATTATTCTTTGTTGATAATTCTTATTAATCCATGCTTTTGTAATTGATAACAATTGAGATGTTAATTAATTCATGAAAATTATTTATATAAATTAGGTAATTAAAAAAATTGACAATAATTTTAATTGGAAAATTTTATTTACAAGGTATATTGTAAATTATTTTTATACAATAGAATTTATTTTAATGCAACCATTATTTCATGTGATGAGATTTATTAGCTACAATAATTTTAAAAATGTTTCAAAATTACTTTAGTTGCAAATTAAAAATTTATTCATGCTTTAATTGTTATGAGATAATATGTTTAGCATGCTTTGCTATGAGATAATATGTTTAGCATGCTTTGCTTTATTGATGTTTTCTTTATGCAATAATTAGATTATATGCATAATAATTTTAAGGATCTTGTGACCAAATGCTGTTAGTAATCTAACTTAACAGCATAGGATGTCGTCCCATGGTCTAAGTAATTATTAAGCAAAGTACATGTGATTAGATTTTTCTTTCTACAAATAATTTAGATTATATGCATAATAATTATAAGGATAATCTGGCCGCTCTACTATTACTTATCCAAGCTAACAATTTAGGATGCTGCCTCGTGTCCAAGTAATTATTAAGAATATTTTTGTATGATTAAATTTTTCTTGCTACATTCATATAGCTTATATTACAATACCTACGTAATTGGATAAATTAGCAAATGTATGTTTAAAATTCTTTTAAGATTATTTGTATCTCTCTGTTATTTAAAAAATATCGAATAATTAGTATAAGTCTATGGTTATTGATGGAGGTCAGTCTAGTAGAAATTACTACTAAGTGATGCACTTTTGCTACTATAAGATGGATTCGATAGGGTTGATTATGGCCTTATTGGTTGAGGTCAAGGACACATATATATCTCCCTAGCTGAATAAGTAATGCATGAGATGAACTTGTATAATAATTTATGATTTGTTGGTGGAGGTCACGATCATAAAGGATTTGGGGGCAACAACCATAATTGAGAATTCCAAGGAGTTGTAATTGACAAATAGTTTGTCTATCTTCAATGTAGTAAGATAACTTGTTGGTGAATGTTATGATTATCAATCTCATGATAGTTAGATCCCAATTCTCACTATAAAATTAAATTATTATTGTTTGTCTAACTTTATTGTTGTTAAAGATATTCGCTAAAATTAGGAAGAGAAAATAATTAGATAAAAATAATCTAATGAAGCATGAACATTTGCTCTATATTATCGTAAATCTTTTAAAAATATCATTTATTGCATCTTGTCTAGCCTTAAACGTATCCATGACTTGAACAAACTCATTGGACCTAATTATGAAAACTGGCTAAGAAATGTTAAAGTTGCAAATGAAGAATGTTTTTGCCTAAAGTCTGAGCATTGTAATAGGATCTGCAAGGATTACGTGGAGTCTTTAGAGAAGAAGGGTTATGTCGATGCCTGATCTTTGGGTGTATATTGTAAGATCTACTTGCAATGCTAAGAAACACAATATGGGGGTAGCAATTTAATGCTACTTAAAAATTCTTGCAATGCGGAATTATAATGAGTAAGGCAGTTAGTAAACACACAATAAGATCAACATAAACGCGCGTGCATGCGCACACACACGATGTATCTGGTTTGTCTATGCCTACTCTAGTCCCATACTCTTTCCAGAGTCTTGTGGATTTCCACTATATAACCTCTTCCGAAGCAAATACAATCCCTAAAACGAGATACAACACTCTCTTTCGAGATCCCACACTCTATTCCAGGAGACACACAATATATTCTAAGATTGCACACAATCTATTCCAAGATTGCACACCCTATTCTAAGGGCCACACATTGTAATACACTGGAAGCTACTGCACAAGTACTAGAGGGGGGGTGAATAGTACTTTAAATAACTAAGAAGATAATTCCTAATTATTTTGCAAACACAAACAACAATACGGAATATAATGAACAACAAGAAGATCACAACGCAAACAATAGATCTAATGGGTTTGGATCCACCAGAGTCTCCCCGACTTGTTCCCGGTGATCCTACGTCCCAGATACCCGGATCCCTTCCGGCTACTTGAGTTAGAGTCCACTAACTTAAGCTTTCACTAAAAACTTCTTGTAGAAAATACTACAAGATAAATCAGTACAACAATTGATTCGTGACTTTCACAAACCGAGATCACGTTCCTCTCTCACAAACAGAGAGCAAACTTATAATAAAGAGTTAAATGAAATATAAAGGACTCACCACAAATTCCTATGCCTTGAGAAATACTTACGATATTAGGGCAAGGTAGAATGATGAGAAGAGATGATCACGAAACCCTAGCACCAACGAGATGAGCAGCTGGAGACGGCTAGGATGAAGATGATGATTGTGATCCAATTCTTCAGGAGAATGATCGCTCAAAAGCTGAAAATCTCTTGGAAAGAATTAGGTCAAAAATAGAGAGAGATTTTCGCGCGAGAGATAGCCGTGGAAATTGATAATCGATAGATCTAGAATTAGATCTGAATCCTCTCTCATAATAGAGGAATTTCCATGTTTGAAACGTATCAAACATATATGGAAAGAATCAAAACAGAAAAAGAAAAATCGTTGAAATAAAATCTCCAACGGCTGGAAAATTAAAGCAGCTTAATCGGTCTAAGAAGGATCACTGACCGATTAGTTGGTGAACTAGTCGGTCGGTGAACCTTCTTGGACCGACTAGTTTCTAACAGAGAATTGAGTGAAATTCAGAAGGGTAAACTAGTCGGTCTAAGAAGAAACACTAACCGACTAGTTTGAGAACTAGTCGGTCGGTGAACCTTCTTGGACCGACTAATTGTTCAACAGTGAATAGGCTAAGAATCGTAAACAAGACTAGTCGGTTAAAGAGGAATTCCAAACCGATTAGATTTTCTTTTAATCGATTAATTATTCTTCTTAAACCAACTAAGATGCACAAGAAAGCCAAATCAAGGACGATAAGCAATGAACCCTATCTAATGTCTTCTAGGGCATTCTTAGTGATAAGATAAGATAGATATGAGGATAACTAGGCAAGTAAGACTCATGGCTTAACATTCTATGAAACAAAGCTAGAAGACAGTATAAATATACACGACAACCCGTCTTCCAAGCTTCAACATGATGAGTCTGAATCCCTCGACTTCATTAACACCTCCTTGAGCTTCAACGAAGCTTCAGGCACAATGATCATGCGCTCTAAAGAAGTCTTAAGACGTCGCTTGAGATCTACAAAGTAAATTGGCGACGATCTCCATAACTGCGCTCAAAGAGAATTAGTACACAATATTTATGTTTGTTCATCATCAAAACCAAATCAGGGGAATCAATACTCAACATTCTCCCCGTTTTTGGTGATGACAAACCAACATAAATATGAATTAATAATAATGAAACAAATGAAATTTACTTACTCCTCCTGCATTTATGGCACAGTTCCATATTAAATAATAAACAGAAGCAACAAGCAACAGAGAAAAGAATAAAACATGATCCAACTATTGAAATATAGGATCGGAATCCATAGATTTTTATATCTTCACTCCCTCTGAATCTAGCATATGAAATTAGATTTATGGTAATGTTTAAATTAACATTTAGCACTAAATCATTATTAATTCTCTCCCCCTTTGGCATTATCCAAAAAGAGCGGAAGGAAGGCAACGACAACAACCATGGCTAAACAAAAATCCAAGCAAGAGAGTTGAAGAATATGACGACGGTCCAAATGACACCAAGGAAAATATCGAAGAAAACAAGGTGTGTCAGCTAGACCATAGTCGAAAAAATGAAATGAGAAATCATCAAAAATACCATCAAATCATATGATTGATTAAATGAACAATCTCTCCAATATCAACATTTTAGCGAATTGAGTGCATGAAAATCAATTCATGTTTTCATACAAACAAAGCTAGAGATCAACACAGTCGACAAGCGACGAATAAAACAACAGAGACACATCACAACATACACAAAGATATGAATTGCAGTAAGATGTATATATATAACCAACAAAAGAGATATATCCAGCCAACAAAAAATATCTATCATCAGAGACTATTATAAAGTGCACGAGCAGATATCACCAAATGTCACAGCAAACATCAAAATGTAACAAAAACTATAAAACCATAAATACGACGCGTAAATCGAAAAGCCAGGCATAAATCCAGCATAAATAGCGAATATCACAACAAATCCAGCATGAGCTTATGAATATCATTATCATGAAAAATTATATAAAAAATATGAATCCTAAATCTCGGATTCACCCATAATCCCCAATTCTCGACGTAACCGCACAAAAGTATCTTCCTTAAGTGGTTTCGTGAAAATATCGGTGATTTGCTTCTGGGTTTCAACGTACACTAAAATGATGTCCTTTTTAGCTACATGATCATCTAAAAAGTGGTTACAGACATCTATGTGTTTGGTATGGGAGTGGTGTACCGGATTCTTAGAGAGACATATTGCACTTAGGTTGTCCACCATGATAGGGCAAGTATCACAGTGTACACCAAAGTCTTTCAGTGTGTGTCTCATCCAAAGAACCTGTGCACATGCAGCACCGATGTCGATATATTCTGCCTTGGTGGTTGAAAGTGATACAGAATTCTGCTTCTGGGAAAACCAAGAGACAAGGGAATTTCCTATAAAATGGCAAGGGCCACTAGTACTTTTCCTGTCGGATTTGCATCCAGCATAATCTGCATCACTATATGAGATTAACTCATATGTGCTTGACTTGGATAGAATAATCCGTAATCTAGTGTGTGACTTAAATAACGGAAAATACGTTTAACTGCTATTAAGTGTGATTCCTTAGGTTGTGACTGATACCTAGCACAAACACATACGGAAAAAATTACATCTGGCCTACTAGCAGTAAGATATAATAGACTACCTATCATACCTCGATATAGACGAATGTCTACATCTTTGCCCCCCGTATCTTTATCAAGATGTGTTATGGTGCTCATCGGAGTCTTCTTGCTAGAAGCATTCTCCATTCCAAATTGCTTTAGCAGCTCCACCGTGTACTTGGTTTTGTGGATGAAGATCCCATCGTTCATTTGGTGAATTTGGAGTCATAAGAAATATTTGAGCTCACCCATATGGCTCATCTCAAACTGATCCTTCATAACATTAGAAAACTCTTCGCAAAGAGTGAAGTTAGTAGCACCAAAAATGATATCATCAACATAAATTTGAACCAGAATAATATCATGATTAGCATACTTAACAAAAAGCGTTGAATCAACCTCACCCATTTTGAAACCCAAATCCAAAAAAAAGTTCTTTAGGCGGTCATACCAAGCTCTAGGAGCTTGTCTCAAACCATAAAGTGCTTTCTTAAGTTTGAAAACGTGATTTGGAAATTTTTCATTTATAAAACCCAGAGGTTGAGAAACATGAACTTCCTCAACGACATCTCCATTTAAAAACGCACTCTTTACATCCATTTGAAAAAGTTTGAAATCTTTATGGCATGCAAATGACAATAATAGTCTAATAGATTCTAATCTAGCTACAGGTGCAAAAGATTCCTTGAAATCGATACATGCCTCTTGCCTGTAGCCTGGAGCAACTAACCAAGCTTTGTTCCGGATGACATTTTGGTTCTTGTCTGTCTTGTTCTTGAAAATCCACTTCGTTCCTATAACGTTGTGGCTCTTCGAAGGCAACAGAACTAGCTCCCAGACCTCATTCCTCTCAAACTGAATAAACTCCTCTTCCATGGCTACGATCCAAGAACTATCTTCGCATGCCTCGTTGATATTCTTTGGCTCCACGGAAGAGACAAAGGCACACTGAGCGAAGAAGTTGACTTGAGACCTTGTTTTGACACCATCTTCTATGTTGCCAATAACTTGCTCATGAGGATGGTCACGAACTGTTGGAAGCTTTCTGGGAACACCCTGGTCACTAGGAATTTTCTCAAGAGATTTATTAGTAGGGTTAGTTTCAGCAGAATCAATAGCATTAGACTTATCAACAGAATCACAAACTACTTCCATAGAATCATCATCATCGATAATTCTAGGAGGGACAACTTCTTCATTAAATGATACATGAAGTGATTCCTCGATTGTTGAGGTTCTTTTGTTGTATATCTGATAGGCTTTGCTATGGGAGGAATGTCCAACAAATATCCCCTCATCGGATCTTGGATCAAATTTGTCCAAACTACCATACGTGTTCTTGATAAAAAATTTTGCACAAAAAAATCTAAAATGTTTAACTTGAGGTAATCTACCAAACAACAATTCATAGCAAGTTTGTTTAGTGCCGGGCCTCAAGAGTATTCTATTAAACACATAGCAAGCGGTATGTACTGCTTCTGCGCAAAATTGATTGCCAAGGTGGCTATCATCAAGCATAGTGCGAGCACATTCCACTAGCGTCCTATTCTTTCTCTCAACAACACCATTTTGAGGGGGTGCGCGAGGAAAGGAAAAGGTGTGAGTAATACCAACCTCATCACAGAAGTTTGAGAAAGACTCGTTCTCAAATTCCCCTCCAAGATCACTTCGAATAGTGATAATGGTGGTTCCAATAAGATTTTGTACTTTCTTAATGAATACTGTGAAGTTTTCAAAAGCATTATTTTTATTGACTAAAGTAAATACCCAAGTAAATCTAGAAAAGTCATCAACGATGACAAGTCCATGTCGGGCATTCCTTAATGAAGCAACTTTAGTTGGCCCAAAAAGATCTAGATGTGAAAGCTCTAGAGGCCGTTTAGAGGATATGCTTTTCTTAGGTTTGAATGACGATTTTGGAAGTTTGCCTCGTTGAAACGAGTCGCAAAATCTTTTCTTATTAAAAGAAAGCTTAAGGAATCCTTTTATAGAATCTAGCTTGGATAGTTTGAAAAGTGTTCCGAAATTCGTATGACCAAAACGTCTATGCCATAAGTGTTACTCACATGTGTTGGCAATTAGACATTGTTCATGGGAATTTGGAATATCTAAGATATATAAGTCCTTATGGTGTGTGCCAGAGAACAACACATTATTATTATCAGTTCTTAAAATATGGCACATTCCTTTCTCAAAGCTAACTTTGTAACCATTGTCAAAAAGTTGACTTATTGAGATTAGTTTGTGATTTAAGCCTTTAACAAGGTAAACATCATTTCTAAGAGGTTTAGAAGGGTTACCAACTTTTCTAACACCTATGATGGTTCCACTCTCGTTGCCTCCAAAGACCACTCGGTTTTCATTTTCAATAGGTACCACTTCGGATAGCAACAGAGCTTTACCAGTCATGTGTTTTGAGCACCCGCTATCAAGTATCCATCCATTCTTGGAGCTAGATTTAGACTTGTTGCTCCTTTTCTTTTTCTTGAGTACATGAAGATAAAAACATTGTATCATGGTGCCCAAGGTCATTGGGTCCTAAAGGATTAGACCTTTGGAAGACAAGTTCAATTGGACTTAGACTTCCCAATATAGTCATCATTATGCACAACATTCATAAAATATGAGTTTATATAAGCTTGTTTATCATGCATGCTAGTGTCCTTCGGGCCCCAAGTAGAGAATGTCTTGGGTGCTCTATTCCTATTGGGAACATGTACATCTTGTTGATTTCTACGTGGTGCATGTGTTCTACGAGGAAGTGGCCTAGTGTATGCATGACGTGGATAAGCATGCGGCACATGATGAAACGGTGGTGGCAACATATGATATGGTGCATGATGGAAATCAATCATTTAATAATAATGAGGGTGAACATATGCATGTGGGGGAACACGTGCGTGAGTGTGTCTCACTTGGTGTGCATGTGCTCGTGGAAGTGGAGCATAGAAATCATCATACGTGTGAACATGTGGAGTAGGAGGTGTGTTCCTACGTGGCATAGTATTTGTGTACATAAATGCATGACCCTTATTTGGAGGTCCACCCAAATTGGGTTTCTTTCCAAGAGGGGATGTGTACCTAGTGGAAGTACCATTGGTAGATGAACTACCCATGGGGTGTTTACTCCCACTAGTTGAGGCATCGGAGGATGGCCTTACAAAGGTGGTGGAAGATTTGGATGAATTTTCCTTTTTATACCCCAACCCAATGCGATGATTGGCCGGAAGTAAGTCATTCAGAATATTATCCAAATGATCCTTGCCTTTGTTGAATTTCTCAATCTGGCCTAATGTGGACTCATATTTCTCAGTGAGAGAAAGTATTTTAGTATCCAAAGTGGACACTTGCGTTGTGAGTTCACAAACACGTGACTTGAGATTCTCATTCTCAATACTCAAAGTTGAGTTTCGAGAAATCAAATCTGTTATCTCATGTTCATCCGAAACCTCAATGTTAATATGCTCAAGTTTAGATTTGAGATTTACAATCTCAGTTCTGAAGGCTTCAACAACTGTGTCGTTGTTGGTGATGATAGTTTTAGGTGTGGTTTGAAGACTAGTTAGCTCATCTTTTATTTTAGTATATCTATTTACTAACTTAGAATACTTAGACCAAATTTGTTCATTAGCTAATCTAAGGTCATCCATAGTTACCTCTTCACCTGCATCCTCGTTTTCATCTGAAGCGATTCTTGATCAGATTGTTCTCTTGCCATGAAGCACATGTGTGCTTTCTCCACTTGTTCTTTATCTGACTCACCACTTGAAGAATCCTCTTCAGAGTCGGTGAATATACCAACAAGCGCTTTCTTGTACTCTTTCTTGTACTTTCTTGACTTGTCGAACTTAGGTGCCTTCCATTTCACTTTTTGTTTGTTTAGTGGACAATCAACCTTGATGTGCCCTGGCTTATTGCATTTGAAACACAAAGGAGCAGAGGCATTAGTAGAACCAACTTTGGATTTGTTCTTGAAATTACCTTTTCGGAAAAACCAGTTGAACTTGGCCAAAGATTCCATGTCTAACTCAGTTTCCGATTCTTCACTATCGGCAGGTGTGGTAGGGACGGACTTGAAAGCAATCGCCTTTTTCTTCGGCTCTTCTTGCTTCATGAACGCCTTCATCTTATCCTGCATCTTGATCTTGATGTCCTTTCGTACCTTATAAGACATTAAGGTACCCATTAGTTGAACAACAGTATATTTTGACATATCATTACCTTCGTCGATAGCGTAGGTTCACTTTTCCCAACTCGAAGGAAGTCCATCAATGATCTTTGCGACTTTCTCTTCTTGGGTATAGGTCTTCCCAAGAACTTCCAATTCATTGGTTAGATCCACGAAGCGAGCATATTACTCCTTAATTCTTTCACCCTGTTCCATATGAAATAACTCGAATTCTTTGTTAGCAACAGTGAGTTTAGAGTGTTTTACCCTGCTCGTTCCCTCGGGCAAGATGAGAAGTTGATTCCAAACCTGATATGCACTCTTACAGGTGCATATCTTGTTGAAGTCTTCAGGCTCCAATGCACATTGTAAAGCATTCATTGCCTAAGCATTGCTCACCTCCGCGGCGACCTCCACGGCAGTCCACTGTTTGAAGTCTTCTTCAGTGGGCTCAACATACTGCGTTAACGTGGCTCTCCAAAGTGATGCGCTCCAGAGGAAAGTTTCCATCCGGCTTTTCCAATACCCATAGTTGGTACCGTTGAAGTGAGGAGGCCTGTTTGAGGAGTATCCTTCGATCACTAAAGAGGCTTCTTCATGATTCTTGTAAGAGCTGTAGTCGGGAGGTGGTCGAACGGCCTTGTTGTCGTTATTTGTCATAGCTATGAACCAAGCTCTGAGACCAAATGTAATACCCTGGAAGCTACTGCACAAGTACTAGAGGGGGGTCAATAGTACTTTAAAATAATTAAGAGGATAATTCCTAATTATTTTGCAAACACAAACAACAATGCGGAATATATTGAACAACAAGAAGATCACAACGCAAACAATAGATCTAATGGGTTCGGATCCACCTAAGTCTCCCCGACTTGTTCCCGGTGATCCTGCGTCCCAGACACCCGGATCCCTTCCGGCTACATGAGTTATAGTCCACTAACTCAAGCTTTCACTAAAAACTTCTTGTAGAAAATACTACAAGATAAATCAATACAACAATTGAGTCGTGACTCCTACAAACCGGGATCATGATCACGCCCCGGATACACGTCCCGGAGCGACGACGATCGTAGTCTTACCGTAAGCGCACAGTGTAGCGGCGAGCGGGTATCGAACACAGGGAGGCCTAATAACAGTGTCTTCTTCGAATCACCTGGCTATAAGGGAAGTTGGGAGAATGTTCGCAATGTGCGGTCACAGTCGTTTAAATGTATAAAGGAATTAACAAATTAATAAAGACGCTTAGGGGATAGGGAATCCCCGCTACTTGCTGTATCTCATCATTGTGACTCGTAGGTTTCACAATTGCTAGACTTGAAATTTGGGTGAACTAATTGCAACTAAATGTGGAACCAAGCTCACGCTCTCTCGCTATTGCCGGACTATAGCCAACCTAGGGTAGGGTCCAATCTCTTGCAAACCCTAACCTAGGCAAACTAGCGTGAAGAACAACATCATCGTTCAATCGTATGCTGAGCCCACTCTCTTGCAAACTCGAGCTACGACTAAGGTTGGGATAGTTCCTACCCATCCAATCTCTTGCAAACGGGTATTGGTATAGAATTGCAATCGAAAAACCCTAGTTTCGGTCCAATCTCTTGCAAACCGATTCCGGAGGAATTCAATTGCAACCCAATTCGAATATCTAGGGCTTCCTATCGAATTGGGATCCAATCTCTTGCAAATCCCAATCGATATGAATCCCTAGCTATTCGTATTATAGCAATCCGAAACTAACCCTAATCAATCCTAGCAATAGTTTCACCAATTCATCACAATTTCGAAATTGGGCTCGTAGGGTTCATCCCTACGCCCTAAGACGATGAACTACTCAGAATTCATAATAGAATGCAATAGAAATTCACAAATAAAATCAATGGAATTCATAGCAATATTCAAAATATCAACAAAAATTGAGTTTTTGAGGGAGAGAGATACAAACAAATGAAGAACAAGATAGCATCCAACAAAATCTCACTTTTCTCTCCTCTCTTAAAGCTAAATCTAATCACTAAAAAGTTAATCTAAAAAGCTGCAAAAAGTTTTGAGAAGCTCTTCTTAACCTAGGTTAAAAACTGGGGTTAAATACCCCCCAAAATCGCCCAAAAAACCTTGACGAAAATGCCCCTGCGCAGCCTCAAATCCGCAGTTTTTGCTACAGGCAGCGCGGCTCACTCAGCCGAGTAACAAATGTCACTCGGCCGAGTGACGAACCCTGTACAAAAACAGAGAGTTGGGGGTCTCGGGGGTCGTCTCCTCGGAGGTCACTCAGGCGGACGGCCTTCAGTCACTCGGGCGGACGGTGATTGTCACTCGGGCGGACGGCGATTGTCACTCGGGCAGACGACGATTCTGAAATCGACTGTACAGAAACAGTAAGTCTGTGATTTTTGCTGCTGCCGTCTTGATGCCACTCGGGCGAGTGGGTGTCCGTGGTTCGGCCGAGTGACTTGGCGATGCTCGGCCGAGTGCACGCCTGTTGCGTGTCCGATCCGGCCGGTCGAGCGGGCTTACTATGGTCGGCCGAGTGACTCCTTCACTCGGCCGAGTGAAATGCTCAAATTGCCCAAACTTCATATTTTCGCCTCCTCGTCGCTCATACGACGTTCTTTCTCCTTCCACTCCTCTCCAATAGCAAAATACCCCTCAAGAGAGTCGTCGGTGACACTCCGGAGTGGGTGCATCTCAGAATCACTCCAAATCGCTCCAAATCTCCTGAAATACGACAAAAACAACAAATCGTGAAAAGCATCGCAATATTGTCGAAAAAACATGAAAAACACGATTTGAGCGATCAAAATGGCATACAAACATGCAGAAAAAAGGTGTAAAATATGAAGTGATCAAAATCCCCCAAGCTTACCTCTTACTCGTCTTCGAGGAAGATAAGTAAAAAACGAACCCGGTGGATAAAGATAAAGAAAACGGTGGAAAGGTGGAAAACAGAAAACGAAAAACAAAATAGAAAACGAAGAGCGAAGTTGCTAGATCATTTTTCTCAGGACGTGGGTTTTGCTTACTCATATAGCATGCATCGAATATAAAACACATGTCAAAGTCTTTTATTTTGATACCATAGTATAATGATGCATTTGAAATAGAAAACCCAAGAATACCAATATAGCATGAAAAATGGAATAATTCTAAGATTAACATCGTCTGAAGCATCTAAAGCGGTATACAATATCGTAGATCACACACTTTTCAATTGAATGCTTTCTATAAGGAGTATAAGAGATATCACACGATAGAGTAGTAAGAATAGAAAAAGTGCGGTTTTCATGAAATGAATTCTAAGCGTAGATTTCTGGATTTCGTGAAACTTTAGCAATCTCACCGAGTGTAAAATATTACTTAGCCTAGGTCGTCATGCACCGTCAAGTATTCACTCTCTCACACATCATTGGATTCTATCCCCCAAGCTTATCTATAAGCGTGGTGGCATATACAAAACAATATTTACATCCCCGTTTCTTATGAAGCTCCAAAAGTCAAAGAAAACAAAAATAAAAGCCAAAGAGGGAAGGAAGAGATAAAGTATCTGAGATGGGATCGTTTTCGAACTTCTTTTCTCCTTTCTTCACTTATTCTCAAATCTTTTTCTCTTTTTTTGGAATAATTACACAAATGATCCAAAATCAAAGAGAAGGATATACAAGTATTTTTTTCTTTGGATTTTGGGGATTTGGAGCATGTGATTTTAATAACGGGGGAAATGCCAATAATAGAATCGCTAAGGAGAGATTCACCAATGAATTTAAAATAGAGAAATAATGTTCAAGATATGTGGAGAAAGAAATAAATGTATCTCTCAGTTCACTCTATGGGACGTGCACGACAACTTCAGCAGTGTAATATAATCTACTCATTTTAATCTCAAAAAGTAAACTAATCCAGATTTATCATTGCTAGCAACAATTCAATCAACCTGAAGTGAAACGTACAAATCATGCATATAGAAGTGATATGAGAGAAAGGAAAGCAGTACTCCACATATAAGCATCAATGCGTGAATCTTGGTGTGTTTTCTACGATAGCATACATATGAATTATCAAACATCAGCTAATCATAGAATTTCATCAATTTTCATACAGCAAAAGGGAGTGGGTTACTATTTCTAAATGCAAAGCAGAATATAGCATATGATATCAGAAATAAGAGGCTATGACATGACAAGTATAGCATGCATATAGAGAAAAGCTAACACCACGTCATCATCATCACAGAAAAGTCATCTCTAGCAAAAGATGAAAGGAATAAAGATAAACGAAAATAAAACTATTTACAATGCAACACACAAGAAAAATAAGAAAAACTTGATGCATGGTAAAAAAAATGAAAAAACGATGAAAAATGGGTGCGAAAGTGGAAAAACGTGAAAAAAACTAAAAATAAAAGTGACAAAAGCAAAAAGTGTGAGAACGCACTCCCCCAATCTAAAGGGCACAGTGTCCTCAATGTGCGAAGTGTGGCACACCGAGAGACGTGTAATGGGAGGGGGGGTGGGGATGCATGCATGAGAAAAAGAAATAAAAACAACGAAATGAAAAATATGATGTGAATGTGATGTATGCAAGGATAAGAGTGATGCAGATATGTGTGTGTCACCAAAAATACTCTCCCTCACTCCCGAAAAAAAAGGTATCGAATGATATGATCAAAATGTGGACAAAAATAGTGATGGGAGGAGGGGGTGGGCAAAAATCAGCAGGACCAAGCAGAGAATGGGTAGCATAACGACAAAAAATATCGATGGCATCAAGGGTGTGCCTAAGCTGGTGGTGCTACGCCATCTCCGTCCTGAGGCGGAGGTGGGGGTGGTGGGCGTGGAACAGTCTGCTGGGTGGGTGGTGGTCGTGGCAGTCGCTCGAGGATCTGGGTGAGGCAAAAGTGAATGCCGGGAAGTAGCTCGAGGTGGTGCTACATGGCGGTGACTGTGGAAGACAAAGCCCTAAAATCACCCCTGAGTCCACTCAACCCCCCCCTCAAAAGCTCGAACACTCTGAACTAAGGCGTTAGGGGGTGGTGGAGCGGAGGGGCGGACAGGTCTAGGCTGAGCTGGTCGGGGCTGTCTAATACGGGCAGTGTAGGTGATCGGGACATCAGGCATGGGTGGTAAGGGTGCTGTGCTCACTAGTGGATGCCCAGCCTCGGTGCGAGGCTGGGATGAGGTGGGTGCTCAAAGTGCCCAAACTTTATATTCGAATACACGTCACCGATTTTGTCTTCCACTCCCACTACTGCTGCTTCCACCAATTTTGATCACTCCATATTTTACACCTTTTTTCTGCATGTTTGCATGCCATTTTGATCGCTCAAATCGTGTTTTTCACGTTTATTCGACAATATTGCGATGCTTTTCACGATTTGTTGTTTTTGTCGTATTTCAGGAGATTTGGAGTGATTTGGAGTGATTCTGAGATGCACCCACTCCGGAGTGTCACCGACAACTCTCTTGAGGGGTATTTGCTATTGGAGAGGAGTGGAAGGAGAAAGAACGTCGTAGGAGCGACGAGGAGGCGAAAATATGAAGTTTGGGCACTTTGAACATTTCACTCGGCTGAGTGAAGGAGTCACTCGGCCGACCTTAGGAAGCCCGCTCGGCCGGCCAGATCGGACACGCAACAGGCGTGCAGTCGGCCGAGCATCGCAAAGTCACTCGGCCGAACCACGGACACCCACTCGCCCGAGTGGCATCAAGACGGCGGCAGCAAAAATCACAGACTTACTGTTTCTGTACAGTCGATTTCAGAATCGCCGTCCGCCCGAGTGACAATCGCCGTTCGCCCGAGTGACAATCGCCGTCCCCCCGAGTGACTGAAGGCCGTCCACCCGAGTGACCTACGAGGAGACGACCCCCGAGACCCCCAACTCTCTGTTTTTGTACAGGGTTCGTCACTCGGCCGAGTGACATTTGTCACTCGGTCGAGTGAGCCGCGCTGCCTGTAGCGGAAACTGCGGATTTGAGGCTGCGCAGGGGCCTTTTAGTCAGGGTTTTTTTGGGCGATTTTGGGGGGTATTTAACCCCAGTTTTTAACCTAGTTTTGGAGAGCTTTTCAGAACTTTTTGCAGCTTTTTAGATTAACTTTTTAGGGATAAGATTTAGCTTTAAGGGAGGAGAGAAAAGTGAGATTTTGTTGGATGCTATCTTGTTCTTCATTGGTTTGTATCTCTCTCCCTCAAAAACTCAATTTTTGTTGATATTTTGAATATTGCTATGAATTCCATTGATTTTATTAGTGAATTTCTATTGCATTCTATTATGAATTTTGAGTAGTTCATCGTCTTAGGGCGTAGGGATGAACCCTACGAGCCCAGTTTCGAAATTGTGATGAATTGCTGAAACTATTGCTAGGATTGATTAGGGTTAGTTTGGGATTGCTATAATACGAACAGCTAGGGGTTCTTATCGATTGGGATTTGCAAGAGATTGGATCCCAATTCGATAGGAAGCCCTAGATAGTCGAATTGGGTTGCAATTGAATTTCTCTGGAATCGGTTTGCAAGAGATTGGACCGAAACTAGGGTTTTTCGATTGCAATTCTATACCAATACCCGTTTGCAAGAGATTGGATGGGTAGGAACTATCCCAACCTTGGTCGTAGCTCGAGTTTGCACGAGAGTGGGCTCGGGGTACGATTGAACGATGATGTTGTTTTTCACGCTAGTTTGCCTAGGTTAGGGTTTGCAAGAGATTGGACCCTACCCTAGGTTGGCTATAGACCGGCAATAGCGCGAGAGCGTGAGCTTGGTTCCACATTTAGTTGCAACTAGTTCACCCAAATTTCAAGTCTAGCAATTGTGAAACCCACGAGTCACAATGATGAGATACGGCAAGTAGCGGGGATTCCCTATCCCCTAAGCGTCTTTATTAATTTGTTAATTCCTTTATACATTCGAATGACTGTGACCGCACATTGTGAACATTCTCCCGACTTCCCCTATAGCCAGGTGATTCGAAGAAGACGCTGTTATTAGGCCTCCCTGTGTTCGATACCCGCTCGCCGCTACACCGTACGCTTGCGGTAAGACTACGATCGTCGCCGCTCCGGGACTTGTATCCGGGGCGCGATCAAGTTTTTGGCGCCGTTGCCGGGGAGGAAATAGTGTTTGATTCCTATAACCTAGCTATTTTTCTTTTTGTTCTATTATTCCTATGTTTCTTTTACCCTTCCGTTGTGCTAACTATTTTTTTGAAACTCTTTTTTCCCTTGCATGTACACGAGATCCTCGGCGAACCCCGAAGAGATACTATACGATCTGGAGATCGAGCGTACATTGAGGAGGATCCGAGCGGAGAGGAGACCCGATACGGAAGGAAATTTTATGACCCATCCTGAGACCCCCGAAGAATTAGCGGCACGAATGGCGAGGATTATTTCCATAAGAGATAGGCTTCGGCCTAAGACTTCTTCCACGACCACGTCCATCGCAATGCCGGAGTTGGCGGCCGACAAGAATTTTGAGTTGAAGACCGGATTGGTGGTCCTTATGCAACAAGATCCTTTTCATGGGAACTCCCATGAAAACCCACATTACCACATCCAGCTTTTCCTATCAAAGTGCGCCACCTTCCAAATGCCGGGCGTCTCTGTGGATCTTATCAGACTGCGCCTCTTCCCTTTCACACTAAAGGACAAGGCATTATATTGGTTGAGGACACAAGCTGAAGGAATCTTCACCACTTGGGATGAGTTGGCGAGTGCCTTCGTCGACAAATTTTACCCGCCCTCCAAGACGGTGAAGATTAGAAGTGCTCTCATGTCCTTCAAGCAAGGACCTCAAGAGACTCTCTATGAAGCATGTGAGCGTTTCAAGGACTTGCAACATCAGTGCCCTCATCATAGCATTGAGGATTGGGAGCTTGTCCATAGCTTTTATAATGGACTCCAACCGGGGACGAAGCAGATTATTGATGCCACGGCAAATGGAGCCATTTTGTCGAAGAATCCCGATGAAGCTACGGCTTTGCTTGAGGAGATGGCCTCGAACAACCAACAATGGGGGGATGAGCGAGGACATGCCTCATCCTCCTTGAAGCCCACAAGTATCTATGAGGCCAAGGGCGTGGCGGAGCTTTCTAGCAAGTTTGATTCTCTCCACAAGGTTGTGGAGAGATTAGAGAAATTCATTACGGAGCCTCAAGGAGCCACTTCCACATCCAAGCCGACAAATCATATGAGCGATTGGCAAGACCAATCCCAAGCCATGTATGTGGGAGGAGAGCAAGGAGAAGGAGCTTTGGAGCAAATCCAATACGTCGCAGGGGATTCTAGATATTGGGCCAATCCGGCCGCTAGGAACCATCCGGGTTTCTCATATGCTAATAATGATGGAGCATTGAACCCCCCACAACACCAACCTTCTCAAGCTCGAGCTCCACCACCACAACCAAATTATCCACCGAGGGGGCCACCGCAACAAAACTTCCCACCGAGGCAACAAGTGGGACCTTATAGGCCGCCCCGGTACAATCAAGGGTGGAGAAATCCCAACCCACCGCAAGCTCAACAACGCTCAGATTTTGAAGCAAAGGTGGATGAGTTTATGGCGGAACAACGAAAGATCAATGCCATATTGAAGGCGGGACAACATTCTCTCGCCACCGTGGTAGCTCAAATCGAGGAGCAACTTGCGTTGCTCAATAAAAACAATCAACAATTGCCGGCTCAACCCGAGTCGAATCCACAGGGCAACACCGGCCATATTAATACGGTCGTTGCGGTTACTACAAGAGGAGGGAAGGATACCACTCCCCCCATGACTCAAGTCAAGGAGCCCGTGGTGGAGATTCTACAAGAAAGTGAGCCGACAATTGAAGTTGAGAAAGATAAGGAGTTGCAAGGAGAAGTGAAATCTAGAACGGAGGAGCTTATCGATGAGCGCCGATTTCTGCCACCGGTGCCCTTCCCTCACCGGGTAGCTAGAGCCAAGATGGAGAAACAGCTAGCCAAGTTTCTTGAGTATTTGAGAGGGGTGAGCCTCAATATCCCATTCCTCGACGCTTTAGTGGAAATCCCATCTTATGCCAAGTTCTTAAAAGACTTGATCACAGGAACGAAGAGGAAGGAGAAGATAATGCTCACGGAGGAAGGGACTTGGTTCACAAAGAGGGAAAAGGAGCCCGCCAAGCTTAAAGATCCAGGGAGTTTTTAGATTCCTTGCACTCTAGACGGCGTCCCCCTACAAAAGGCATTAGTAGACTTGGGGGCTAGTGTTAGCCTCATGCCCATCTCCATGTTCCGGACGTTGAATACCGGCACGGATCTGAAGCCTACCGACATGCGGATTCAACTAGCGGACGGGAGGATTACAAGCCCGGTTGGGATAGCGAAGGACATCCCACTCTAAGTTCCGGGGGGCATATGTTTACCATGCGATTTCGTGATAATGGACATCAAGGAGGAGGGCGATACATCACTCATACTCGGACGCCCATTCCTCGCCACCGCTGGTGTCATCGTCGATGTGCGGGAGGGGACCCTTACCTTGAACGTCGGCAACATCGAAGTGGAGCTTCATATACCGAAGGAAATGAAGCACATGTTGTATCACGAAGAGCTAGATTACATGGACATCCTTGATGAATTCATTGAAGAGGCGATCCCCCATTCCATCGGCGCACCCCACGAAGATAGCTCCGAAGAAGGCCTAGATTTGGCTGAGGAAGAGAAGATGGAGCACTCCCCCGATATCTCCATGGCAATTGATGATGGCGACGCTGATGTCGCTAGGATACGGGAGCTCTGCAAGCTTTCGAAGTTGAGGACTCCGAAGAAAGCTCCACCGATACGAAGATCGGTGTCACCGACAAAGAGGAAGACCGGAGCAAGCTCTAGCTTGGGGGAGCCACCCCCAACATTGCCCATGACGAAGGGGGGCTGAGAAAGACCTCATACCACCATGATCCAAATCCGAGTGGTCTTCCAAGCAAGTTCGACGGGTGCATTTCGTATGCACCCAACATCAAGCGTTAATTGAAAATCAAAAGGGGTCGAGCTCAAGACCTTAAACGAGCGCTTGTCGGGAGGCAACCCGACGGTTATCGCAATTTTTCTATTTTGGTTTTTATTTTTTTTAGACTTTATTAGTGTTTTTGAGTCGTTTGCCCAAAAAATTTAGACAACGGGTCCTATTTTCTTTGACAGGAGAGGAGAACGGGATATCTATCATATGGAGGATGACTAAGGCGAAGAAGAGCGCTCCAAGAACGCGCTTGAAGCTTAGGAGAAGGAAGAAATCAGTTGGAGGAAGAAAAACAGAGATTAGAGCCAAATCGGAGCATCACAGCAGAAAAGAAAGTCTCACTCGGCCAAGTACCATATTCACTCGGCCGAGCCACTAACGACGTCCGCCCGAGTGGCGCACCAACGAGGGAAGTCTGCTCCACCCAACTCTCTGTTCTTTTTTTGATTTCAGTATAAATTACCACTCGACCGAGAATATATATTCACTCTGCCGAGTGAAACTGATACGCTCCTAGGGCGAAAATTGCCGAGTAGCTTGTGCCACTCGGCCGAATGGACTTCTTCCACTCGGCCGAGGGTGGCAAATCCACTCGGCCGAGTCGTAAGCGGAGGGAGAAATTTTATAAACATTTTCGTTACGATCACTTGGCCGAGTGACTTAGTCACTCGGCCGAGTCGTAACTTCACTTATATAAGGCGCAGCGGTTCGGCGCGGAATTCGAAACGTCAAAATCCCCCAAAAAACGCCCGAACCGCTTGCGACCGCTGCTCCCTCGCCCGCTGCGACCTCCCACTCACCCGACCGCCGCTCGACCACCGGCGGCCGAGCGCCGACCACCGACCGTCGACCATCCTCACCGCTGGCGACTCCCTCGCTGTCGGCCAACCTCCGGTAACCCCAATTTCGCCCGTTTTCTCCATTTTCTCCTATTTTTTGATGATCCGTGCACCTATCGAGCCCCTACCCCAAATTAATTTCATTATCTATCTATTATACCCCTAACCCCCCATGTATTTTGAATTTTACACGTTGATATCGTTGTTTGATGTGTAGGCAATCTTGGGGAGTTTAGGGGAGCTTAGGGGAGCTTCCGGGGCGCACTTTTGGCCTGGAGTAGGCGTCTTCGCACGCATCCGCTGTTTTGCTCTCACGGCGTGTTCAGGTACCATCGTTCCATTTATTTTAGCACGCCGCACGTTTTACTTGTTGGGTGATCACTCGGGGCACACATGTCGCCCCGAACACGGCCACGCACTAGGACAGCTTCCGCCAAGCGGAAGCGGCCGGATGAGCCCGGCCCCTCCCACGAGTTGGAGGACTCTCCTCCGCCTACACCACCTCACCCCACACAGCCACAGCCTGCTGACCTAGTCCACCCACAGCCACTCGCAGCCGAGCCCATCCATCCACAGCCACCACCGGCTCCTATCGTCGGGCCGCTGGGTATTACGTTCCGAGACGACGCACATCGCGTCACTTTTGAGCGTATCACCCAGCGCTCGATAGTGCCCTCCAGGTTCGCACACCTTGCTGACCTTGACCGCCTAGGGGTACTTGAGGGGATGCTCACGTTGTATGACAACGTGGGTTGGCGAGATTTTCTTTCCGTGTCGGCGGACACCTACGTCCGTCCGACACTCGATGTGCTCAGCTCGATCGTCCGGACCGCTGAGGGATGCTCCTTCTGACTTACGGATCGAGAGTGTCAGATCACTCTCGATATGCTTCGAGCGTTCTTTCAGTGGCCCGTAGTCCCCACACCTGACCGAGCCTACGCCCCCACACACATCCCTCCCCCATCCTTCGATTCACACGCCTTCTGGGCCAGGATCACAGGTTTACCTCAGGCCTTTGACCTTAGTAGGGCCAAGGCCTCGGCCATAGTCCACCCCTGCCTCTGCATAGCACAGCGCCTTTTGGCGACCACCTTTCTAGCGAGGTACGAGCCTGGGACGATGTCGACGCCTGAGCTCTATATGCTCTACGCGATGACTCGCCCCAGAGTTCTTGATAGGGATGGTGTCACGATGGTCCCCGCCGTTGAGATTGACGTCGCTAGCTGGTTTTTGGACCGCATCATCGAATCGGTGGGCGCTCGCTCCCTAATATGTTGCGGCGGCCTGATCACCCTGCTAGCTCTGATGACCAGCGAGGACCTACCGGCCGACCTGCGTCGACCTTTGGGCCCTATTGCACTTTCGATAGACGTCATGGCCCGGATGAAGATGATTCGTCTGCACGGCCAGAGGCACTGGGTATGGTTGCACGGTCCGTACGGTGCTGACTACATGATCCTTCTGAGCCCCGCTCGGACACACATAGGACCAACACATGACGACTGGCTTCCGACGATGGATCTCTTGATCACCACCGCCTACGTACTATAGGCCGAGGGAGCTGAGCCTGCACCACCTGCACACCCTGCACCGCCGCTGACCCTGTGTTCCCTCAGCCTGAGCCTGCACTTTCTACCGCTCCCGACACTTCTGTCCCCACTTCTGCCAGTGTCGGGAGTACACTTGCTGAGCCTACGCCCACCACGTCTACCACTACCACCACCACTGTTGTGCCCTTGTCGGTTGAGCCACTCACCTCTCTGCTACCCGAGCGTCCACCCACCATAGTTGAGAGCGGCGAGCCTCTTTCGCTACTGTCGTGGAGAACATGTCCAGTATGATCTCCGCTGGGTTTTCACCTTTTGGACCCCACACTTCATCCCCAGTGGCTGACCTTTCTGTCTCCACCGTAGTTGTTCTATCTGAGAGTGTCGTGACGTCTGTCCCCACGTCTGTGTCACTGACCTCTCTTGCCGCCTCGTCACCGATTTTGTCTTCCACTCCCACTGCTGCTGCTTCCACCTCATCCCAGCCTGCGTCCCAGCCTCGCACCGAGGCTAGTCATCCACTAGTGAGCACAGCACCCTTACCACCCATGCCTGCTGTCCCGATCACGTACACTGCCCGTATTAGACAGCCCCGACCAGCTCAGCCTAGACCTGTCCGTCCCTCCGCTCCACCACCCCCTGACGCCTTAGTTCAGAGCGTTCGAGCTCTTGAGGGGGGGTTGTGTGGACTCCGGGGCGATTTTAGGGCTTTTTCTTCCACAGTTACCGCGATGCAGCACCGCCTCGAGCTACTTCCTCGCATTCACTTTTGCCTCACCCAGATCCTCGAGCGACTGCCACGACCACCGCCCACCCAGCAGACAGTGCCACGCCCACCACCGCCACCACCACCCACCCAGCAAACTGTCACCCAGCCGCCACCACCCCCACCTCCGCCTTAGGACGGAAATGGCGCAGCACCACCAGCTTAGGCACACCCTTGATGCCGTCGATATTTTTTGTCGTTATGCTGCCCATTCTCTGCTTGGTCCTGCTGATTTTTGCTCACCCCCCTCCTCCCATCACTTTTTTGTCCACATTTTGATCATATCATTCTATATCTTTTTTTCGGGAGTGATGGAGAGTATTTTTGGTGACACACACATATCTGCATCACTCTTATCCTTGCATGCATCATATTCACATCATATTTTTCATTTTGTTGTTTTTATTTCTTTTTCTCATGCATGCATCCCCACCCCCCCTCCCATTACACGTCTCTCAGTGTGCCACACTTCGCACATTGAGAACACTGTGCCCTTTAGCTTGGGGGAGTGCGTTCTCACACTTTTTGCTTTTGTCACTTTTATTTTTAGTTTTTCTCACGTTTTTCCACTTTCGCACCCATTTTTCATCGCTTTTTCATTTTTTTACCATGCATCATGTTTTTCTTATTTTCCTTGTGTGACGCATTGTAAATAGTTTTTATTTTCGTTTATCTTTATTCCTTTCATCTTTTGCTAGAGATGACTTTTCTATGATGATGATGACGTGGTGTTAGCTTTTCTCTATATGCATGCTATACTTGTCATGTCATAGCCTCTTATTTCTGATATCATATGCTATGTTCTGCTTTCCATTTAGAAATGGTAACCCACTCTCTTTTGGTGTATGAAAATGGATGAAATTCTATTATTAGCTGATGTCTGATGATTCATATGTATGCTATCGTAGAAAACACACCAAGATTCACGCATTGATGCTTATATCTGGAGTACTGCTTTCCTTTCTCTCATATCACTTCTATATGCATGATTTGTACGTTTCACTTCAGGTTGATTAAATTGTTGCTAGCAATGATAAATCTGGATTAGTTTACTTTTTGAGATTAAACTGAGTAGATTATATTACCCTGCTGAAGTTGTCGTGCACGTCCCATAGAGTGAACTGAGAGATACATTTATTTCTTTCTACACATATCTTGAACATTATTTCTCTATTTTAAATTCATTGGTGAATCTCCCCTTAGCGATTCTATTATTGGCATTTCCCCCGTTATTAAAATCACATGATCCAAATTCCCCAAAATCCAAAGAAAAAAAATACTTGTATATCCTTCTCTTTGATTTGGGATCATTTGTGTAAATATTCCAAAAAAAAGAGAAAAACATTTCAGAATAAGTGAAGAAAGGAGAAAAGAAGTTCGAAAACGATCCCATCTCATATACTTTATCTCTTCCTTCCCTCTTTGGCTTTTATTTTTGTTTTCTTTGACTTTTGGAGCTTCATAAGAAACGGGGATGTAAATATTGTTTTGTATATGCCACCACGCTTATAGATAAGCTTGGGGGAGAGAATTCAATGATGTTTGAGAGAGTGACTACTTTACAGTGCATGACAACCTAGGCTAAGTAATATTTTATACTCGGTGAGATTGCTAAAGTTTTACGAAATCCGGAAATCTACGCTTAGCATTCACTTCATGGAAACCACACTTTTTCTATTCTTACTACTCTATCGTGTGATATCTCTTATACGCCTTATAGAAAGCATTCAATTGAAAAGTGTGTGATCTACGATATTGTATACCGCTTTAGATGCTTCAGACGATGTTAATCTTAGAATTATTCCATTTTTCATGCTATATTGGTATTCTTGGGTTTTTTATTTCAAATGCATCATTATACTATGGTATCAAAATAAAAGACTTTGACATGTGTTTTATATTCGATGCATGCTATATGAGTAAGCAAAACCCACGTCCTGAGAAAAATGATCTAGCAACTTCCCTCTTCGTTTTCTATTTTGTTTTTCGTTTTCCGTTTTCCACCTTTCCGCCGTTTTCTTTATCTTTATCCACCTGGTTCGCTTTATACTTATCTTCCTCGAGGACGAGTAAGAGGTAAGCTTGGGGGATTTTGATCACTCCATATTTTACACCTTTTTTCTGCATGTTTGCATGCCATTTTGATCGCTCAAATCGTGTTTTTCACGTTTATTCGACAATATTGCGATGCTTTTCACGATTTGTTGTTTTTGTTGTATTTCAGGAGATTTGGTGCGATTAGGAGCGATTCTGAGATGCACCCACTCCGGAGTATCACCGACGACTCTCTAGAGGGGTATTTTGCTTTTGGAGAGGAGTGGAAGGAGAAAGAACGTCGTAGGAGCGACGAGGAGGTGAAAATATGAAGTTTGGGCACTTTGAGCATTTCACTCGGCCGAGTGAAGGAGTCACTCGGCCGACCATAGGAAGCCCGCTCGGCCAGCCAGATCGGACACGCAACAGGCGTGCACTCGGCCGAGCATCACCAAGTCACTCGGCCGAACCACGGACACCCACTCGCCCGAGTGGCATCAAGACGGAGGCAGCAAAAATCACAGACTTACTGTTTCTGTACAGTCGATTTCAGAATCACCGTCCGCCCGAGTGACAATCACCGTCCGCCCGAGTTACTGAAGGCCGTCCGCCCGAGTGACCTCCGAGGAGACGACCCCCGTGACCCCCAACTCTCTGTTTTTGTACAGGGTTCGTCACTCGGCCGAGTGACATTTGTCACTCGGCCGAGTGAGCCGTGCTGCCTGTAGCGGAAACTGCGGATTTGAGGCTGCGCATGGGCATTTTTGTCAGGGTTTTTTGGGCGATTTTGGGGGGTATTTAACCCCAGTTTTGAACCTAGTTTTGGAGAGCTTTTCAGAACTTTTTGCAGCTTTTTAGATTAACTTTTTAGGGATTAGATTTAGCTTTAAGGGAGGAGAGAAAAGTGAGATTTTGTTGGATGCTATCTTGTTCTTCATTGGTTTGTATCTCTCTCCCTCAAAACCCCATTTTTGTTGATATTTTGAATATTGCTATGAATTCCATAGATTTTATTTGTGAATTTCTATTGCATTCTATTATGAATTGTGAGTAGTTCATCGTCTTAGGGCGTAGGGATGAACCCTAAGAGCCCAATTTCGAAATTGTGATGAATTGGTGAAACTATTGCTAGGATTGATTAGGGTTAGTTTGGGATTGCTATAATACGAACAGCTAGGGATTCATATCAATTGGGATTTACAAGAGATTGGATTCCAATTCGATAGGAAGCCCTAGATATTCGAATTGGGTTGCAATTGAATTCATCCGGAATCGGTTTGCAAGAGATTGGACCGAAACTAGGGTTTTTTTATTGCAATTCTATACCAATACCCGTTTGCAAGAGATTGGATGGGTAGGAACTATCCCAACCTTGGTCGTAGCTCGAGTTTGCACGAGAGTGGGCTCAGGGTACGATTGAACGATGATGTTGTTCTTCACGCTAGTTTGCCTAGGTTAGGGTTTGCAAGAGATTGGACCCTACCCTAGGTTGGCTATAGACCGGCAATAGCGCGAGAGCGTGAGCTTGGTTCCACATTTAGTTGCAACTAGTTCACCCAAATTTCAAGTCTAGAAATTGTGAAACCTACGAGTCACAATGATGAGATACGGCAAGTAGCGGGGATTCGAATATCAAGTTCTGAAAAGTTTTTGGCGCCGTTGCCGGGGACGTGTATCAGGGGCGCGATCAAGTGTTTGGCGCCGTTGCCGGGGACGACATTTTGACGGAGTCCAATTTGGATCACCCGGTTATTTCTCTTAAATTTCTTTCTTTATTTCTTCATTCTTTTCTAACTCTATTTACAGCCCCATTTTGCAAGCCCTCCCAAAATTTTCCACGAGATCTTAACAGGTAAAATGGGGAATGCAATTCCAATGACTGAGTCTGGCCAGGGAGATGATGAATCTTTTGTAGAGCTCCTTAAGGAACTTATCGATGAGGTCTACGCTACCGGAGCTTTTGCTATTAATATCGAGGACCCCGTCGAACAACTGTTTGCTAACTTCGTGATGGATCAAATCTCCCCGGATGGGACTATTGGGGGCGATATCAGAGTTGATGTGAGGGACGACAAGCTATATTTTGAAGGCGATAGAACGTGTGTCGAAGAGTACTACACTCCCGAGGAACACATCGAACAAACCGATATTCAGGGAGATACACTCTATGACCCCCACTCTTGCATTTATGAATCTGCTGACGTATTTCTTGATCTCAGGAATGAACCGGAGCAAGGTGGTGGTCCTATCGATGCAAGCGCGGAATCAGAGAGCGTCTATTCCGATGCACCGTCCTCACTAGGAAGAGAATCTGAGCCTCCACTCGAGAGTGAGCTAAACTCAGATGTTGAAGGAGAAGCCAAATTCACACAAGGTGACGAAGCAGAGGGTACGACACCCTTTGAGGTAGAGCTTAAACAATTACCGCCGAATCTAAGGTATGCTTTCTTGGGTAGTAAATTGACCTTCCCGGTGATTGTTAATGCCCACCTTGGCCAGGATCAACTTGAAAAATTATTAGTAGTCCTTAGGGATCACAAGGATGTTCTCGGCTACACTATCTCTGATCTTAAGGGAATAAGCCCTAGGCTATGCACGCATAGGATCCACTTGGAAAACAGTGAAGCCTCTTCTATTGAGCCCCAAAGGCGGTTGAACCCAAATATGAAAGAGGTAGTGAAAAAGGAAATCCTAAAATTGCTCGAGGCCGGTATTATTTATCTAATCTCTGACAGTAGGTGGGTTAGCCCTGTTCACGTCGTCCCCAAGAAAGGGGGGATGACTGTTATAAAAAATGATAAAGGAGAGCCCATTTCTACACGCACTATCACGGGATGGCCAATGTGCATTGATTATAGGAAATTAAATAAAGCCACCCGAAAAGACCATTACCCATTGCCCTTCATTGATCAAATGCTTGAACGCCTAGCTAAACATAAATACTTTTGTTATTTGGATGGGTATTCGGGGTTTTTCCAAATCCCTTTGCACGAAGATGACCATGAAAAGACCACTTTCACTTGTCCCTATGGTACCTATGCCTACCGTAGGATGCCCTTTGGTCTTTGTAATGCTCCCGCCACCTTTCAGAGGTGTATGACATCCATTTTTTCCGATTACATTGAAAATATCATGGAAGTCTTTATGGATGATTTTTCGGTTTATGGAAGCGAGTTTGATTCTTGTTTGGCTAATCTTACTAAAGTTCTTAAAAGGTGCCAACAAAATAATCTAACTCTAAATTGGGAGAAGTGTCACTTCATGGTCACGGAAGGTATAGTTCTTGGGCACCTTGTCTCCTCGAGAGGAATTGAGGTAGATAAGGCAAAGATTGAGGTAATTGAGAAACTCCCTCCTCCTATTAATGTCAAGGGCATTAGAGGCTTTCTTGGTCCTGCGGGGTTTTACCGCCGCTTTATCAAGGATTTCGCCTTGATTGCCCGACCTCTTACTTACTTGCTTGCTAAAGATGCTCCGTTTGTTTTTTCAGGTGAATGTTTGCAAGCCTTCAATACCTTGAAGGAAGCATTAATTTCTACGCCCATCATACAACCACCGGATTGGAGACTTCCCTTTGAGCTCATGTGTGATGTAAGTGACCAAGCCATTGGAGCGGTATTGGGACAAAGGAAAGCTAGGAAGCTCCATGCAATATTCTATGCGAGCAAAACATTGGATGACGCGCAGAAAAATTATACAACTACCGAGAAAGAGCTTCTAGCGGTTGTCTATTCCATTGAGAAGTTCCGCTCCTACATCCTTGGTTCCAAGGTGATTGTCCACACCGACCATGCGGCATTGAAATATCTTCTAAACAAAAAAGAGGCCAAACCAAGGTTGATTAGGAGGATACTCTTGTTGCAAGAGTTTGACTTGGAAATCAGAGATAAGAAGGGTACAGACAACGTTGTGGCGGATCATTTATCTAGGCTTATTCGCGACAAAGAGGATGAAAGCTTGCCCATCAATGACTCCTTTGTCGATGAGAGGATATACGCCATAAGGCCCAGGGAAGTTCCTTGGTATGCGGACTATGTCAATTACTTGGCTTGTCGGATTAAACCTAACCGGATGCCGACACAGCAAAAGAGGAGGTTTATGCATGAGGTCCGTAGCTATTTCTGGGAAGACCCGTACCTCTTTAAGATATGCAAGGATGGGGTTATCCGGAGATGTATCTCTAAGGAGGAGGCCACCTCCATCATCTTGCATTGCCATGGTATGCCATGTGGGGGTTATCACGCCGCTTCTAAGACTACAGCTAAGATATTGCAGAGTGGATTCTTTTGGCCAACCATGTTCAGAGACACTCACGACTTCGTCAAGGCGTGCGATAGATGCCAACGAACTGGGAATATTTCGAAACGAAATGAGATGCCAATGAAGCCCATTCTTGAGATTGAGCTCTTTGATTGTTGGGGAGTGGACTTCATGGGACCATTTCCGTCAAGCAAGGGTAACAAGTATATCTTGTTGGCCGTGGACTACGTCTCCAAATGGGTAGAAGCCATCGCAACCCCTACCAATGACGTAAGGGTTGTCTCAAAGTTTTTCAAGCAGAATATTTTCCCGCGATTTGGGGTGCCCCGTACTTTGATAAGCGACGGAGGAAGTCACTTTATAGAAAACAAATTTGAAGCCATGTTGAAGAAGTACGGGGTAAACCATAGGATTGGCATGGCCTACCACCCTCAAACGAGCGGACAAGTGGAAGTTTCAAATAGAGAAATCAAGCAAATTCTTGAAAAGACCGTAGATCGATCTAGAAAAGATTGGTCCATGAAGATAAACGATGCCCTATGGGCGTATCGCACGGCCTTTCAAACTCCTATTGGCACCACACCGTTCCGACTCGTCTATGGTAAGGCTTGTCATCTACCGGTAGAGTTGGAGCACCACGCGTATTGGGCTATCAAGACCCTCAATTATGACTATAAGAGTGCGGCGGTGAGGCGACTCTTAGACATCAATGAGCTTGACGAAATTAGAAGAGATGCCTACGAGAGCTCAAGAATTTACAAAGAGAGGACCAAGATTCTCCATGACGCCCGCATAACTGTCACGGACTTCAAGGTCGGAGACAAGGTCTTGCTATATAATTCCCGACTCCGAATATTCCCCGGGAAGTTGAGGTCACGGTGGTCCGGACCTTTTACCATCAAGCGCATACAACCGGGAGGAGCATTTGAATTGGAAGGGAAAGACGGAGCAACTTTCAAGGTGAATGTGCAACGTCTAAAGCATTATTCCGAAGGAGTCCCTATGGGAGAGGTAAATAGAATATATCTACTCAAGGGACGGCCGGACGACCTTCCATACCGCTTTGATGAGGTCATTGAAGAGGTGATCCCCCAGTCCATCGGCGCACCCCCCGAAGATAGCTTCGAAGAAGGCCTAGACTTGCCCGAAGAAGAGAAGATGGAGCACTCCCCCGATATCTCCATGGCAATTGATGATGACGACGCTGATGTCGCAAGAATACGGGAGCTCTGCAAGCTCTCGAAGTTGAGGACTCCAAAGAAAGCTCCACCGATACGACAATCGGTGTCACCGGCAAAGAGGAAGACCGGAACAAGCTCTAGCTTGGGGGACCCACCCCCAACATTGCCCATGACGAAGGGGCGCTGAGGAAGACCACACCCCACCATGATCCAAATCCGAGTGGTCTTCCAAGCAAGTTCGACGGGTGCATCTTGTATGCACCCAACATCAAGCGTTAATTGAAAATCAATAGGGGTCAAGCTCAAGACCTAAAACGAGCGCTTGTCGGGAGGCAACTCGACAGTTATCGCGGTTTTCTATTTTTGGTTTTTATTTTTTGTTTTAGACTTTATTAGTGTTTTTGTGTAGTTCGCCCGAAAATTTTTGACAACGGGTCCTATTTTCTTTGACAGGAGAGGAGAACGGGATATCTATCGTATGGAGGATGACTAAGGCGAAGAAGAGCGCTCCAGGAACGTGCTCGAGGCTTAGGAGAAGAAAGAAATCAACTGGAGAAAGAAAAACAGAGACTAGAGCCAAAACGGAGCATCACAGCAGAAAACATGGCCTCACTCGGCCGAGTACCTTAGCCACTCGGCCGAGCAACCAACTTCGTCTGCCTGAGTGGCGCACCAACGAGGGAAGTCTGCTGCACCCAACTCCATGTTCCTTTTTCAATTTCAGTATAAATTGCCACTCTGCCGAGTATATATCTTCACTCGGCCGAGTGAAACTGATACGCTCCTAGGGCAAAAATTGCCGAGTAGCTTGTGCCACTCGGCCGAATGGACTTCTTCCACTCGGCCGAGGGTGGCAAATCCACTCGGCCGAGTCGTAAGCGGAGGGAGAAATTTTATAAACATTTTCGTTACGATCACTCGACCGAGTGACTTAGTCACTCGGCCGAGTCGTAACTTCACTTATATAAGGCGCAGCGGTTCGGCGCGGAATTCGAAACGTCAAAATCCCCCAAAAATCGCCCGAACCGCTTGCGACCGCTGCTCCCTCGCCTGTTGCGACCTCCCACTCGCCCGAACATCGCCTGACCGCCGGCTGCCGAGCGCCTACCGCCGACTGCTGACCATCCTCACCACCGGCGACTCCCTCGCCGTCGGCCAACCTCCGGTAACCCCAATTTCGCCCGTTTTTTCCATTTTCTCCTATTTTTTGATGATCTGTGCACCTATCGAGCCCCTACCCCAAATTAATTTCATTATCTATCTATTATACCCCTAACCCCCCATGTATTTTGAATTTTACACGCTGATATCGTTGTTTGATGTGTAGGCAATCTTGGGGAGCTTAGGGGAGCTTAGGGCTTCCGGGGCGTGCTTTTGGCCTTGTGGAGTAGGCGTCTTCGCACGCATCCATTGTTTTGCTCTCGCGTCGTGTTCAGGTACCATCGTTCCATTTATTTTAGAACGCCGCACGTTTTACTTGTTGGGTGATCACTCGGGGCACACATGCCGCCCCGAACACGGCCACGCACTAGGAGAGCTTTCGCCAAGCACATGGCGATGCAGGGTGTTCAGGTACCATCGTTCCATTTATTTTAGCACGCCGAACGTTTTACTTGTTGGGTGATCACTCGGGGCACACATCCCGATCACCTACACTGCACGTATTAGACAGCCCCGACCAGCTCAGCCTAGACCAGTCCGTCCCTCCGCTCCACCACCCCCTGACGCCTTAGTTCAGAGCGTTCGCGCTCTTGAGGGGGAGATGAGTGGACTCCGGGGCGATTTTAGGGCTTTTTCTTCCACAGTTACCGCGATGCAGCACCGCCTCGAGCTACTTCCTAGCATTCACTTTTGCCTCACCCAGATCCTCGAGCGACTGCCACGACCACCACCCACCCAGCAGACTGTTCCACGTCCACCACCCCCCCACCTCCGCCTCAGGACGGAGATGGCACAGCACCACCAGCCTAGGCACACCCTTGATGCCATCGATCTTTTTTGTCGTTATGTTGCTCATTCTCTGCTTGGTCCTGATGCTTTTTGCCCACCCCCCTCCTCCCCTCACTATTTTTGTCAACATTTTGATCATATCATCCTATTTTCTTTTTCCGGGAGTGAGGGAGAGTATTTTTGGTGACACACACATTTTTGCATCACTCTTATCCTTGCATGCATCACATTCGCATCATATTTTTCATTTTGTTCTTTTTATTTATTTTTATCATGCATGCATACCCACCCCCTTCCCATTACACGTCTCTCGGTGTGCCACACTTCGCACATTGAGGACACTGTGCACTTTAGCTTGGGGGAGTGAGTTCTCACGCTTTTTGCTTTTGTCACCCCTTATTTTCAGTTTTTTTTTTCCACTTTTTCCCCCATGTCTCATCACTTTTTTATTTTTTTTACCATGCATCACGTTTTTCTTATTTTCCTTGTGTGCCGCATTGTAAATAGTTTTTATTTTTGTTTATCTTTATTTCTTTCATCTTTTGCTAGAGATGACTTTTCTATGATGATGATGACGTGGTGTTAGCTTCTCTCTATATGCATGCAATATTTGTCATGTCATAGTGTTTTTATTTCTGATATCATATGCTATGTCCTGCCTTGCATTTAGAAATGGTAACCCACTCTCTTTTGCTGTATGAAAATGGATGAAATTCTATTATTAGCTGATGTCTGATAATTCATATGTATGCTATCGTAGAAAACACACCAAGATTCACGCATTGATGCTTATATCTGGAGTACTGCTTTCCTTTCTCTCATATCACTTCTATATGCATAATTTGTACGCTTCACTTCGGGTTGATTCAATTGTTTGCTAGCTTTGATAAATCTGGATTAGTTTACTTTTTGAGATTAAACTAAGTGGATTATATTGCCCTGCTGAAGTTGTCATGCACGTCCTATAGAGTGAACTGAGAGATACATTTATTTCTTTCTCCACATATCTTGAACATTATTTCTTTATTTTAAATTCATTGGTGAATCTCCCCTTAGCGATTCTATTATTGGCATTCCCCCGTTATTAAAATCACATGCTCCAAATTCCCCAAAATCCAAAGAAAAAAAATACTTGTATATCCTTCTCTTTGATTTGGGATCATTGTGTATATATGCCATTGAAAAAAACAAAAAAAAACAAAAAAAAGAGAAAAAGATTTGAGAATAAGTGAAGGAAGGAGAAAAGAAGTTTGAAAACGATCCCATCTCATATACTTTATCTCTTCCTTCCCTCTTTGGCTTTTATTTTTGTTTTCTTTGACTTTTGGAGCTTCATAAAAATGGGGATGTAAATATCATTTTATATATGCCACCACACTTATAGATAAGCTTGGGGGAGAGAATCCAATGATGTGTGAGAGAGTGACTACTTGACGGTGCATGACGACCTAGGCTAAGTAATATTTTACACTCGGAGAGATTGCTAAAGTTTTACGAAATCCAGAAATCTACGCTTAGCATTCATTTCATGAAAACCGCACTTTTTCTATTCTTACTACTCTATCGTGTGATATCTCTTATACTCCTTATAGAAAGCATTCAATTGAAAAGTGTGTGATCTACGATATTGTATACCGCTTTAGATGCTTCAGACGATGTTAATCTTAGAATTATTCCATTTTTCATGCTATATTGGTATTCTTGGGTTTTCTATTTCAAATGCATCATTATACTATGGTATCAAAATAAAAGACTTTGACATGTGTTTTATATTCGATGCATGCTATATGAGTAAGCAAAACCCACGTCCTGAGAAAATGATCTAGCAACTTCCCTCTTCGTTTTCTATTTTGTTTTTTGTTTTTCGTTTTCCGCCTTTCCGCCGTTTTCTTTATCTTTATCCACCGGGTTCGCTTTTTACTTATCTTCCTCGAGCACGAGTAAGAGGTAAGCTTGGGGGATTTTGATCACTCCTTATTTTACACCTTTTTTCTGCATGTTTGCATGCCATTTAGATCGCTCAAATCTTGTTTTTCACGTTTATTCGGCAATATTACGATGCTTTTCACGATTTGTTGTTTTTGTCGTATTTCAGGAGATTTGGAGCGATTTGGAGTGATTCTGAGATACACCCACTCCGGAGTGTCAGCGACAACTCTCTTGGGGGGTATTTTGCTGTTGGAGAGGAGTGGAAGGAGAAAGAACGTCGTAGGAGCGACGAGGAGGCGAAGATATGAAGTTTGGGAATTTTTAGCACTTCACTCGACCGAGTGAAGGAGTCACTCGGCCGACCATAGGAAGCCCGCTCGGCCGGCCAGATCAGACACGCAACAGTGCAATACCAGCGTGCACTCGGCCGAGCATCACCATGCCACTCGGCCGAGCACCGAGTCAACCATCTCCCGAGTGGAGCCAAGACGACGGCAACAAAAGAGACCGAACTCTCTGTTTTTTTTTTGTCTGTCAGTCCCGATGACTGACTCGGCCGAGTAGAGAATGACGGTCCGCCCGAGTGACAACCGACGTCCCAGTGCGAGGCTGGGCAGGGGACGTGTATTCGAATACAGGCTGGGATGAGAGTGGGCTCGGGATGAGGTGGAAGCAGCATCAGTGGAAGTGGAAGACAAAATCGGTGACGAGGCGGCAAGAGAGGTCAGTGACACAGACGTGGGGACAGACGTCACGACACTCTCAGATAGAACAGCTACGGTGGAGACAGAAAGGTCAGCCGCTGGGGAGGAAGTGTGGGGTCCAAAAGGTGAAACCCCAGCAGAGATCATACTGGCCATGGTCTCCATGACAGCAGCGAAAGAAGGCTCACCGCTCTCAAGTATGGTGGGTGGACGCTCGGGTAGCAGAGAGGTGAGTGGCTCAACCGACAAGGGCACAGCAGTGGTGGTGGTAGTGGTAGATGAGGTGGGTGTAGGCTCAGCAAGTGTACTCCCGACACTGGCAGAAGTGGGGACTGAAGTGTCGGGAGCGGCAGAAAGTGCAGGCTCAGGCTGAGGGAACACAGGGTCAGCTGGTGGTGCAGGGTGTGCAGGTGGTGCAGGCTCAGCTCCCTCGGCCTCTAGTACGTAGGCGGCGGGGATCAGGAGATCCATCGCCGGAAGCCAGTCATCGTGTGCTGGTCCTATGTGTGTCCGAGCGGGGCTCGGATGGATCATGTAGTCAGCACCGTACGGACCGTGCAACCATACCCAGTGCCTCTGGCCGTGCGGACGAAGCATCTTCATCCGGGCCATGACGTCTATCGAAAGTGCAGTAGGGCCCGAAGGTCGACGCAGGTCGGCCGGTAGGTCCTCGCCGGTCATCAGAGCTAGCAGGGTGATCAGGCCGCCGCAACATATCGGGGAGCGAGCGCCCACCGATATGATGATGCGGTCCAAAAACCAGCTAGCGACGTCAATCTCAACGGCGAGGACCATCGTGACACCATCCCTATCAAGAACTCTGGGGCGAGTCATCGCGTAGAGCATATAGAGCTGGCGTCGACATCGTCCCAGGCTCGTACCTTGCTAGAAAGGTGGTCTCCATAATGCGCTGTGCTATGCGGAGGCAGGGGTGGACTATGGCCGAGGCCTTGGCCCTACTAGGGTCGAAGGCCTGAGGCAAACCTGTGATCCTGGCCCAGAAGGCGTGTGAATCGAAGGATGGGGGAGGGATGTGTGTGGGGGCGTAGGCTCGGTCGGGTGTGGGGACTGCCGGCCACTGAAAGAACGCTCAAAGCATATCGAGAGTGATCTGACACTCTCGATCCATAAGTCCAAAGGAGCATCCCTCGGCGGTCCGGGCGATCGAGCTGAGCACCTCGAGTGTCGGACGGACGTAGGTGTCTGCCGACACAGAAAGAAAGTCTCGGCAACCCACATTGTCGTACAACGTGAGCATCCCCTCGAGTACCCCCAGGCGGTCTAGGTCAGCAAGGTGTGCAAACCTGGAGGGCACTATCGAGCGCTGGGCGATACGCTCAAAAGCGATGCGATGTGCGTCGTCTCGGAACGTAATACCCAGCGGCCCGACGATAGGAGCCGGTGGTGGCTGTGGGTGTGGGGGCTCGGCTGGAAGTGGCTGTGGGTGGACTGGATCGATAGGTTGTGGATGTGTGGGGTGAGGTGGTGTAGGCAGAGGAGAGTCCTCCATCTCGTGGGAGGGGCCAGGCTTATCCGACCGCTTCCGCTTGGCGGAAGCTCTCCTAGTGCGTGGCCGTGTTCGGGGCGGCATGTGTGCCCCGAGTGATCACCCAACAAGTAAAACGTGCGGCGTGCTAAAATAAATGGAACGATGGTACCTGAACACGCCGCGAGAGCAAAACAGCGGATGCGTGCGAAGACGCCTACTCCACAAGGCCAAAAGCACGCCCCGGAAGCTCCCCTAAGCTCCCCAAGATTGCCTACACATCAAACAACGATATCAGCGTGTAAAATTCAAAATACATGGGGGGTTAGGGGTATAATAGATAGATAATGAAATTAATTTGGGGTAGGGGCTCGATAGGTGCACGGATCATCAAAAATATAGGAGGAAATGGAGAAAACTGGTGAAATTGGGGTTACCGGAGGTCGGCCGACGGCGAGGGGGTCGCCGGCGGGGAGGATGGTCGGCGGTCGGCGGTCGGCGGTCGGCGCTCAGCCGTCGGCGGTCGGGCGGCGTTCGGGTGAGTGGGAGGTCGCAGCGGGCGAGGGAGTAGTGGTCACAAGCGGTTCGGGCGATTTTTGGGGTATTTTGACGTTTCGAATTCCGCGCCGAACCGCTACGCCTTATATAAGTGAAGCTACGACTCGGCCGAGTGACTAAGTCACTCGGCCGAGTGATCGTAACGAAAATGTTTATAAAATTTCTCCCTCTTCTTACGACTCGGCCGAGTGGATTTGCCACCCTTGGCCGAGTGGAAGAAGTCCATTCGGCCGAGTGGCACAAGCTACTCGGCAATTTTCGCCCTAGGAGCGTATCAGTTTCACTCGGCCGAGTGAAGATATATACTCGGCCGAGTGGCAATTTATACTGAAATTGAAAAAAGAACAGAGAGTTGGGTGCAGCAGACTTCCCTCGTTGGTGCGCCACTCGGGTGGACGATGTTGGTTGCTCGGCCGAGTGGCTAAGGTACTCGGCCGAGTGAGACTCTGTTTTCTGCTGTGATGCTCCGATTTGGCTCTAATCTCTGTTTTTCTTCATCCAACTGATTTCTTCCTTCTCCTAAGCTTCGAGCGCGTTCCTGGAGCGCTCTTCTTCGCCTTAGTCATCCTCCATATGATAGATATCCTGTTCTCCTCTCCTGTCAAAGAAAATAGGACCCGTTGTCTAAATTTTTCGGGCGAACGAATCAGAAACACTAATAAAGTCTAAAACAAAAAATAAAAACCAAAAATAGAAAAACACGATAACCGTCGGGTTGCCTCCCGACAAGCGCTCGTTTTAGGTCTTGATCTCGACCCCTATTGATTTTCAATTAATGCTTGATGTTGGGTGCATACGAGATTCACCCGTCGAACTTGCTTGGAAGACCACTCGGATTTTGATCATGGTGGGGTGTGGTCTTCCTCAGCGCCCCTTCTTCATGGGCAATGTTGGGGGGTGGGTCCCCCAAGCTAGAGCTTGCTCCGGTCTTCCTCTTTGCCGGTGACACCGATTGTCGTATCGGTTGAGCTTTCTTTGGAGTCCTCAACTTCGAGAGCTTGCAGAGCTTCCGTATTCTTGCGACATCAGCGTCGCCATCATCAATTGCCATCATCAATTAGAGTCATTAGGAACACATAATGTGGTGATCATCATCAAAACCATATTGGGCTTAATGGCCAGTATCCAACAGTCTCTCCCCTTTTAATGTTGACACCTATTATGTAAACATAAACATTAATCACATGCCAATGGCCCACTACTTATATGCATACCAATTGAAATATAGTAAAGACACACTGCATATAAGGGGCCATATGAAAAAACAGTGCTAAATAAAATAAATCATGAATGCACGCATACATTTTTACATATTCACATCTCTCCCCCCTTGTCATTATCAAAAAGGTGGACATGAAAGTCTCTCACCACAAATACATGACAATAGACATGAGACAGAGATATGCATGATACCAAATCATACATAAAGTGGGTATTAATCACTATATCATGCTCCCCTTTTATCATAGAAAGGGCCAGAACTTGACTCTATGAACCAATACATAAATGGAGACATGTGCCTTATTGTATCAATGCATTGATATATGCCATCAAGAAAAGGCACTGATACATGCTATTGTCAATTATACAAAACAAGCAAAAGTTGACAACATCAAGATATTGATATTGAAACCATATCCAACATTAAATGGAAAGCTTTCAAAATCAACCAAAGAGGGAAACATATGATTCAAAGTAATTTTGAAAAATCCATATAGCATAAAATCCCCCCTACGTAAAATGCGACATAAGAATAGAATATGCGACATAAATTCCTCCAAGGTCCCATTTTCATTAAAAAGTTTGAAAATATTTTCAAAAATAGGAAAAGCACACAAATTATGGGCAACCAAAGGATAAACAATCAAATATAATACCCATGTAATCAAGTATATGTGTGGAGACAAAAACAGTAAGGTACCAAACCCAAGAAGAGTTTGACTTCCTAATATAATCACAAGATGTAATTACATCTCTAACCAAAGTGTTAATGTTGGCATTCCTCTCTTGCACACTAACATTAATGGGTATTCATAGACTCATGGATTTCCTAGGCAAAGGTTTTGCCTTAGCAAGAGGGAAGGATGTGGTATGCATACATGTTGAAACATTTTTCTTGGCATGCATAAAATGAGGGGCTTGCCTCTTGGTATAAAATGAAACATTTTTATTTTCCCTCACCACCTTGTGTTGTATATGCTTCTTACAAATGTTATTATTATATAAGAAAGCATGGTGGTTCTTCTTTGGTGTTTATACAAAAGGTTTTGTTTTTGTACAAAAAGAAGATGAGTTTAATTTGGATACCACACTTGGAACAAACCCTAAACACATTCTATGATTTGTCAGATGTTGTTTTCCAAGCAAATCATAAAGGAAATCCCTAGAAGTAACGAAGCTTTTTAGCTTACAGGATTCCACTTCGCACTTTAATGTAAGTTGTTGATTACGAGATTCTAACTCATGGTTTTGAACTTTCAAATCTTCATTTAATACATTCAAATCCTTAACTTGAGAAAGAAGTGTTTCTTTCTCACTAGTGCCACAAAATGCATAGAATTAGCATTAACACTAGTAGATTCATATCCATGCGATTTAATAATAACATTTTCATATTTAGATTGCAAAGAAAAATGAGTTTCCATAAGTTTTTCGATACATTTGGCTAGCTCATCATTGCGAAAGGTAAGTTCTTCATAAGTAACATTCGATTCATCTTTATCTTCATCTTCACTCTCCTTTTCACTTTCTACATTGCTTAAGCTTGAGCTAGAAGATGCTTCATCCTCGAATGCCATGAATGGCACTGCTTGGTGGGTGCATCAGTGTTGTGCCATTCTTCTACTTCCTCATTGGATGAGCCATAAGAAATGCCACCTTCTTTCACAATACAACACATATGCACATCCACATTCTTGGATCCATGCTCCTCTTCCTCATCACTTGAGTCATCAGATGAAGAGTAATCGTCCCAGGTTCCAATTAAGGCCGGGTTCTTCTTTTTGTATTTGGCCTTCCAATATTTCTTCCCTTTTCTCTTGTATTTCTCTCTTTTGTTGGGGGCAATATGTGGAAATGCGAGTTATTTCCTGACACTTATAAGAAATAATAGAATTTTTAGAATTTTTAACAAACTTTGACAAATTCTTACCTTGCGATTTCTTCATGAATTTCATGAGAAGTTGTGCAAGCTCCGCTACATCTCCATTAACTTCAATAGCTTCGTTGTCACTTCCTTCATCTTCACTATAGGAATAGACGGGCTTCTTCTTTTTCTTCTTGTCCTTTTCCATGAAGGCTTTGAAAGCAATCCCCTTTTCCTTTTGCTTTGGCTTCTTATTGACCAAGAAACTTGTACGCTTTCTTTCTTGTGGTGAAGTCTCACTTCATATGCCATTAAGTTTCCGATCAATCCTCAATGGTGTATTTTGACATGGCGTTGGATACTTCAATACCGGTGGCCTTCGATTCCCATTCCGGTGTTAGAGAAGATAAAATCTTTGTCACTCTATCTTCCATTGAGATGACCTTCCTAAGAGCTTCAAGTGCGTTCAGAATTTCTATGAACCAGGTGAACATCCATGTGATGTTTTCTCTTGAGATTTTTAGCTTACAAAAATGATCTATATCTATTGTATGAGTGCTTAAATATTTCTCACAATCAGGCTTAAATATCCTCTCAAATATGCATATAAACAAAAAAAATAGACCAAGGAAAAAGCCTAAATATCCTCTCAAATATGCATATAAACAAAAAAACAGACCAAGGAAAAAAGCAATCTAAAGGCTATAAATGTGCAAATTTCTGAGTCAATCAGATGGTTGAAGTGAAGTGTTCAGATGGCTAATAAATTGTTCAGTCGTTTGAGAACTCACCATCAGTTGGCTGAAGCAGATGTTGGACAGAAGAAACAGATTGTCTAACACACAACATCTTGACATTTAGAGTACAACACTCAATCATTTAGGACCATGTTCAGGTGTCTGAGAACCATACATCAGACATTTGACAAATTCATACAGAGGCTGGACAGAAAGAAATTAGATTGCCCAACTGACTGCGTCTAGATGTCTAGAGAACACCACTCAGTCATCTAGAAAACTATTCTGACACCTGACAAATGAACTTCAGACGTCTGATATAGGTTGTGTATGTATAATTGACGTGCGTTTATATTTCATATATTTGCGCACGTTTTCTTCCATGGTTTTCCGTTATTTACCACTGTATTGTATTCGTTTTCTCGTGTTTTCTTGTTTTCTTGTTTTCTTTCACTTTTCCGTGTTTTTGGTATTTTGCAGGAATTTCTAGCATTTGGGACATATAACGACGATATCTTGAGTCCCCGGAGCAACGGGAGGAGTCACGCGCGATCCAGAGGGTCAAAACGATGAAGATTGCTATTTCTCAGCCCTCAACCGATCGGGTGGACCAGCTCACCCGATCGGTTGACGCACGCGTATCCGACCCGGACTGAGGCTGGAGTAAAGAGCATCTCACCCGATCGGTTCAGCGATCGGGTGAGTCCGTCAAAGTTCTCGGGAAAATGGAGCTGAATTCCAACCGATCGGGTGACCTTCACCCGATCGGTTCATCTGTAGCCGATTCCTCCGAACAATGACCCGGTCACACCACCTGCTCTCCTCTGCTCCCGGTTGAAGCTCCCGAAGGCGACGGCCGAAGCAACAAGCTGCTCACCCGATCGGTTGACATTTCAATCGATCGGGTGGCCTTTTCATCCCCTTTCGCGCACCGCTGCTCATTCATTGAAGATCTGCTATCATTTCAGAAAGATTTTGGGTGATCTCTTATTTTTCTTGAGTTGGCATCGTCGTTAGCTTTCCAACGATAGGTCGCATGCCCAAATCCGATTTTTCTGGAATTTTCTGAGCGCAGCTATGTGCTGAAATTGGCAGCAGTCTGGAATTTCATTTCACCCGATCGGGTGAGCTATCCACCCGACCAGGTGACATCAGTTTCTGCAGTTTCGTTGTCTCTGTTTATCCCACCCGATCGGGTGGGCCGGTTTTGACAGTTCTGGACCCGAACCAAGAGGGTTTTTGAGGGGTTATATATTTGAGTTTTGGGGCACGACTTGGGGAGCTTCTTCTTGAGTGTTTAGGGCTTTTTAGCCCCTTTGCTAGGGGGCTTAGGTTAGTTTAGATTAGGTCTTTTGTTCAATAAATCTTGTAATGGATTGAAGACTCAATTGCAAGCTAAGTATTTTCTTCTCTCAATTTTCTATTTGTATTGTGTTATTTTTTTTGTTGCTTGATGGTGAATGTTTGTTTGTCATTATTATTGCTTTCTATCATGTTCTTCACCATCGAGTAGTGTTTGATGAACCCTAATACGGGTTAGGGTAGGATTGATGCTTGGAAATTTACATTTGGCTTGGTTGCATGGCATGTGTTCGATGAAATGCGTCAATGGGGATTTCTAGCAATCTGAGTCCAATTCGTATGGCAACACACTAGTTGTGTTGGGGATTGGGGTCCGGTGTCTTGTCCAGTCAAGATCCGCTTCGATGTATTGCTAGAAATCACATTCGACCTATTTGGCCATTAGGGTTACGCAGGGGTGTTTCATTGTCATTGGCGGGAGAAAGACCGCCTCTGACCGTCAGGCCAAGGGGGAATAAACTTGGCGGTTGACTCCCTCCCATAGCTCACGCCCCTAGTGTAGACATCGAGTCCTCGCGCGTGGGAACAGCTTGGACGAAATGTTGGGAGTTATCATTGTGGCCTTAATGCTCCCGGTTGCGGAAGGTGTTAATGGACATGGGAATGCCCACCGTCCGGAACCGAGTAGGCCTAGCGTACTTGGCACCGACCGGAATATCGGGCCATGGACGCTATGTACCACCTTTTGGGGCAATGTCTCACCCTGGGTTAAGTCAAATGCCAAGTGTTATGAGTGCTCTAGCCCGTGTTAGTGGGGATTCATTTCGTGTCTTTTTCATTTCTTTCTCTTATTTCTACACTTCCACCCATATCATCCGCGTTGCTAGCACACAACCTAGGCGAGGCTAGTAGCCATTCAAGCCATCCACCTCCCTGAGTTCGATAAACCCACACCCTACACTAACCGTGCACTTGCGGTAAAACGACACCGCGCCCAAACCGTATACGGGGCGTCGGTCAAGTTTTTGGCGCCGTTGCCGGGGAGGTGTTCGGTTTGATATTAGCTTAGCTTGGGTTCGTTAGACTACGCATAAAAACACAAAAAAATATATTTTAAAAAAATATTCAATAACCAAGAAATTTTCCCCCACCATTTTATTATCTTTTTGTTATTTTCTTGTACTATTGACGCTCCTCTCTAGTTTTCTTATTTTTGTTGTCCAGGTATCTTTGGTGTAACCATGTGGAGATCAAATTTCGATGCTCAGATGGGAGGATACGATCCTTATTCAGTTGTGGTTTGTGAGACTTGTGGGATGGCGGGGCACGTGTATTATGATTGCCCACTCACGCTTGAGAGCCTCCCCCTACCCCAAGGCCAAACATTTTCCCACAACCTTAGCCCAAACACCTCCCATCCATTTCCTCATATGGTCAAATGAATTCACCCCTCCAAGCTTAGCTTGAGGCATCACATCTAAATGAATATAATAGTGGAAAATGGGATTTTGGCCTTGGGGTTTACAAGTATTTTGTGGCTCCAATAATGAGATAAAGAAATAACTTTCTTTTTCTTTTTGAACTTTTTGTTTCTCAGTTTTCTTTTTGGATTTTTGTAGGAGCTATTTGATTTGTATTTTTAGTTTTTGGCTCCTTTTTGGCTTTTTAGACTTTCTTGGAGCTAACTTTTTCTTTTGTAGAGATTTTTGGATAATAGATGGGATATAAGTAGATTTAGGAGGTGAACTCAAGTGACATGTAGAGAATAAAAAGATATATATGGAGACGGAAATGGTGTAATGCTCGGTTCACTCTAAGATGTGCACAAATGGTTCAATAAGATAAGACATCAACTAAACTCATATGTAAGCATGGATATTCTCAATCATTTCAATAAATAGTGAAGTCAAGCAATAAAGGGTACAATCATATCAGGCATGTAACAGTAGGTGAATAAGACAATAAGGCAGATGCTTCCGATATACAATTGATGCGTGAATCTTGGTACACTTCCAACAAAAGCATACTAAACACTAATCCGAACATTCAGCTTCAATTAATATCATGCAATCATGAATAGAAATCATCAAAAGAATATATAAGCAAGCACATGGATAGCAGGACTATGAGATACTCTAAGTAGCATGGCAAGGAATAATAAGCATCGTGATGGTTGCTAAGGCAATAAGAGATATCATCATACGAAATTCATCTAGCGGAAGAAGAGAAAAGAAAATAAAGAAATAAAAGTAAAAGAGAGGATAGAAAAGAAAAACAAGCACACAATATGATGCTTGAACATGCACAAAAGGAAAATAAGATGGAAAAATCAAAAAGTTGATGCAAAATTTTTGAAAAATTCTAAAAACCCTAAAAATAGAGTAAAAGTGCAACTAAATGGCATGGAAATGCACTCCTCCAAGCTTAAACTTCACATTATCCCAATGTGATCATAATGGAAGAATACAAGAAACAACGATAATAATAAGGGGGGTGAATAAAAAATGATGAAATGAATGACACGAAATCCTAATGCAACTACATGCAAATACAATGATGCATGAGAGCAACTTCTCCCAAGCTTATACCAAACAATCCTATTCAAATGACTTGATCAAAAATGTCACGGCTTCACTAAGCGAGATCAAGTCAAACGAATAAGAAAGTAAGGTTTCACTTGAAAGAAATGCTCGAAGGTGGTGAGCAAAAGGATGTGGAGTATCAAAATATGAAGAGGGCAATTAATATATATATATATATATATAATGGGTTTGGGGTGTAAAAGATTTTTGTTTCCGTCATATGAGGTGATATTTATTCAAGCAAATCTATACGGTCCTCTCAATGCCGAGAGGATTCGTGTTTAGTGAAAGCATAAAATTTTACGCTATTGCTACACTACTAGATTGATATCACCTATAGCAAAAGGCGGATCCAGTATCTTTGTCGGTGCAGGCAACTGTTCAAACTGCTCCTTCTGTGGCTCCGCCAGGCGCGTGTATCCATGAACACCAACGAACTCCAGCAATGCATCCTTCAGCATTCCCACAAGGACTCCACCTGTACCCTGCAGAGAATAGGATGCATCAGTTTGCTGCAAAAATTTTACCCTCATAATAAAAGTATTCCAAAGAGGATCGTCTATAGAAATATATGAAATAAATAGTGGTGGATGATACTTCCCTGTAAATAATTCAATATCCTCTTGTGCTTTGATAGCTATCTTTGTGGTGTCCTCTCTCAGCTGCTCAGGTAACTCTTGATTATAGGTGTAGACCTCCTTGACAAGTTCGTTTAGATATGACACGACCAAGCATAGCTCCGATCCATAATCGTACGTGTGCTGTAAAAGGTATGACATGTCAAAAATATCTGAATCAAAATAAATATCAAATGAAATACAGGATTCAGAAGTGGAATGGGTAAAAGTATCTCCCTGAGTGGGAGCAGTAAGCTTTGTGGGATAGTCCTCGGCGTCAGTGGAAGGATGAGGTGGTTACAGAAGATCTAATGGAGGAGGGTACTGCTCGGGATCCTCATGAATGGCTGTGTCCTCGTCCTGATGCACAACCTCCTCATCGATAAGCTCTGGCTCCGTGTGTAAGGCCTCCTCAAAAGCATGCTTCGGCTCCGCGAGGTAAATAACCTCAAAGTCTTCTCCATCTGAATCATCTCTGTCCATCCACTCATCGTATGGACTAGCTGTATCTATGGGTGGGGGAGTAACGACAGTGCAACATGGCTCTGCAGCAACACGTCCCGAGTGTCTCATCGCAGTTCTCTCATCAGAAGTGGCTACATCTGTGCCTGGTACCGTTGTGTCCTCAGATGTGGAGGCATCAATGTCCTCAGCCTGTCGTGCAAGAATCTCATCCAGGTATGCATAAAAATGTGTGGTCCATATGATCACAGCTTTAGTGGAAGGTAGAGGTGGCTGTAGAAGCTCAACTGTAGGTGGGCAAGACTCTGGATTTATCTGAATTAAGTTACACTCATACCAAAGTACTGCCTCCGCAATGTAATGCTCTGGTATTGAGTATTGGACTTCTCCCTACTTGGTATTAATGATGAGAAAACATAAATATTTGGGACTAATCCCCTATTTTGCAGTTAATCCATTGCCTAAGCTTATTATGAAGATCTACTTGCAATGGATGACACTCAAAGATCATTGAAGGCAAATGAAATGGACTGGATGATCGTAGATGGTGATTGAAGATCCATGAAGACTTCAAGCTCATGCATTGGATAGAAGAGAGAGTTCGTCAATATAACTTTCTTATATCTCTTCTAGTATGTAGCATAGAAGTAGAACATTGTTGGAGAGCACACACATCCTCATTTCAGTCTTAGGACATCATTAGATCAATCATCCTTAGACTCCAATTCATTTCTATATTGATTGTGCATGTATTGTTTATAACAGTTGACTGCGTTTTGTTCTACAGTCGCCTATTATGCACAAACTTTTACAGTCTAATTTTGGACTTCTCTGCTTTAATTCCCACAGTCGACTTATGAATGATTCACAGGCGCCTGTCCAAGTGACAGTCGACTGTGTTTTGTTAATCAGTCGCATGTCTATCAATAGCCCAAAGTCTATTTCTCTGATTACTCTGGCCATTCGACTTATGTTGAATTTACAGCCGACTGTCCAATGGAACAGTCGACTGTCAATGCTGCAACAGTCGTCTGTCTGTGAGCCAATTTGTTGACTCAACTCTCTGGAAAATCTCAGGGTTTTGACAGTCGTCTGTAGAAGGAATTACAGCCGCCTGTTTTGATTAACAGTCAACTGTCGTCTCTTCATCAGTCATCTGTCCGGTTATCCCAGATGTTTTATAGAATTCATCAACTTGCCCATCTAACGACCAGTCGCCTGTAGTAGGATTTACAGTCGCCTGTTGGTTCATCATTCGAGTATCTATGCCTCATCAGTCGACTGTCCACGTGGTAAGTTATGTTATGAATTCTCACCTACCCTATCTGACTATGTAGCAGTTGAATGTGGATTTCTCAACAGTCGACTGTCGCGGGCTCAGATTCTATCCGTTGAGATTTTTCTCACGGATTTTAAAGCGGTTTTGCTGAATTCGTTTGTAAGGTTTTGAGAAACCTATATAAAGAGCATCTACTATTCCATTGAGAGGTTACTCACTTACTCATTCTTCCATGTTTCATTTAGCTTTCAATCTCTCAAGATCAAAGCTCTTTAAAACCCTAAAGCCCTAAGAATTCCAATCATCAATCTCTTGCTCTCCAACCTAGAACCAAAGAGATATCTTCTAGGCATTTGGTGCAGTCAAAAGAAAGGGCTTTCCTCTCTTCCAAGAGAGTATTTCAACACACAACACACTTCTCCTTCAAGTTCTACTTCAAGGCATAGGTGATTGTAAGTGTTGCTTTCATATTTCATAACTTTCGTTATTTGAATTTACTCTCGGGTTGTGAGAGTGGTTTGCTTGCTCCCAAGTTGTGGGAGTCAAGGTCAATCGATTGTATTTCGATTTCACTTGTAGGGTTGATACAAGTGGGTTTTAAGGAAACCTCAAGTTAGGGTTCTAACTTGAGTATCCGGTTGTTAACCGGGTGGAAGGGACGTAGGATTACCGGGAACAAGTCGGGAAGTGACTTGGGTAATCCGAACCCTTGAAACATCCTTGCATTTGCATTTGTTTCATTTTGGGTTTATTTCTATTCTGCACTATTTTGTTGGTTAGAAATTTAAATTGGTGTAACTATCTTTTTAAATTACTTAAACACTATTCAACCCCCCTTCTAGTGTTTTGTGCATAGCCAGTGTCCTTGCAATTGGTATCAGAGCGCAAGGTTATAGCTATGGCATCCAACAAACAATGTTCCTCCACCGATTTCAACAATCACGATTGTGATGGAGCATCCACTCTTTTCGAAGGTCAATCAACGGTGCGTCCTCCGTATTTCAATGTCACGAACTTTGGCAATTGGAAATGCCGGACAGAGACGTTCCCATGGAGTGCTTCACTTTAGAGAACCCTCTACAAGGAATCGTCGAGCCCACCAAAGAGGATTTCGAAAAATGGAAGACTTCTGAGAAATCCATCGAAGTCAACAACGTAAAAGCATTGAACGCTGTTCATTGTGCGTTGGACCCGAATGAGTTCAACAAGATATGGTCTGGAACCATCTCGTCGTTACCCATGAAGGAACAAACAAGGTAAAACTTTCTAAACTCTATGTTGTCGTGCAAAACTTCGACATGTTTCATATGCAGGAAAATGAAAGCATAGCATCGATGTACGGACGTTTTATCGACATCATCAATGAACTAGAAGCTCTTGGCCAAACATACACCGAACCAAAAAAGGTGAGAAAGATCATCATCGGGATGACCTCCAAATGGGAAAGAAGAGCTATCGCAATCGAGGAGGTCACAGACTTGAAGACTTACACAGTTGTGACTCTTATCAGGACTCTCATGTCTTATGAAGTAAGACGGGAGAACCGATTAAAGATTCGAGCTATGATGAATCCTTCGGAAGCCAAGAAGAAAGCTTTGGCATTCAACGCCAATTCCTCATCTTCCAATAATGAAGAATCGAAAAATGAGATGGACTTGGGTGAAATGGCCCAAATGGCGAAGAAGTTTCAACGCTTCTTTTGCAAAGGTAAATTTCCCTCCAACAAAAGATTTGAGTCTACTAATAATACTTCCTCTCTTTGCTTTAAGTGTAACAAGACAGGGCACATCAAGAAGGATTGCCCAATGCTAATAAACAAAGAGAAGTGGAAGGCTCCAAAGTACCACAAGTCCGATAAAAATAAGAGAGATAAGAAGAAAGGACTCGTCGGTACATTCGATGACTCAAGTGGAGACTCGTCAAGTGATTCCGATGATGAGAATGGTGAGAGTGCTCACATGTGCTTCATGGCAAGAGAAGATTCACTCTCCGATGAGAGTGATTCTGACATGGATGAAACCGAGGTAACTATGGATGAGTTATGTATTGCTAATGAAGAATTATTTGCTAGGTATCAATTTTTAATGCTTAGATATACTATCTTAAAGAAATTGAATGTTAGCAATCCATCCATTCCAAGCATTATCAACAATGACACCATTGTTGATATTTTAACCCTTGAGAAAGTGACTTTAGCTTCTCAAGATGTCACTTTGAGAAATGAGATGAATACCCTTAAATCTCAACTAGATCAAACACATCCTAATGATAATAGTGATCTAGTTTCACGACACACACAATTGGATTTAGAGAATGATTCTCTTAAAACCTAAGTGCACGAGCTCAAAGCACGGGTGTCCACCTTGGATACAAATATTTCTTCTCTTAAAGAGAAATATGAGCTCATGTCCTCCCGTATTGTGAGATTAAATAAGGGAAAAGGACAATTGGATGACTTGCTTGCAAACCAATTTCCGGCCACACATCATGTTGGTCTTGGTTTTGTGGAAGCAAATGCATCTAATGCACGCACTACCTATAGTGGTGTCACTATAGACTTTGTGAGGTCTTCTTCCGCTGCATCCACAAGTGGTGTCAAAGACACTATAGGTAGAAAACCTACCAAGAAAGTCACCACTTCACCGTCTCCTCTTTTTGGCAAGAAACCCACTAAGGGTGGAAACCAAAAGAGAAGACATGCTTACATGTACATAAACCTTCATCCACATAGGAAATCTCCTACTTCACATGTGGATACTCATGAAACTTTCTATGCTCCACACCCACAGACATGTACAAATCCACACATGAGAAATACTCATGTACGTGCTCCTACACACCCACATGCTCATACGCATCATTCTTACATGTATGCACATCCTCCACATGTCATGCATAACCCGTATGTTTCATATAACATGCATGTTCTCAATCATACATATAATCCTCATATGTCATATGCATATCCACCACCTCATATTTATGCTAGAAACAATGTTCCTATGAAGCATGCACCACATAGAAATCTAACAAGTACGCATGCAACTAGGAAAAGCACTCCCAAAAAATACACCATTTGGGGTCCTAAGAACACTAGCTTAAATGATTAGAATGCATATGTTGATTCCTATTTTCATGATGTTATCAATAATGGTAATTATGTTGGGAAGCGGAAGTCAACTTGGACTTGGCTTCCAAAGGGCTAATCCCCTTGGACCCAACAAAAATTGGGTACCATGAGCTTATGTTATACTATATAGGTACCCAAGAGAAAGAAAAAGAGAAATAAAGGTCAAACTAGCTCTAAAAGGAAAGGATGGATTCTCGACAGTGGTTGCTCCAAACAAATGACGGGAGATCCCTCATTGCTCTCCGAAGTGATTAGCATCAAGGATGGTGCAATGGTCACTTTTGGAGGTATCCAAAAGGGAACCATCATTGGAGTAGGTATAATCGGAAACACCTCCAAACCTTTAATTACTAATGTATATCTTGTTAGTGGTTTATGTCACAACCTTATCTCCATTAGTCAACTTTGTGACAAATGTTACAATGTTAACTTTGGAGAGGGTATGTGTGAAATTGTTGATTCTAATTCACATGTCTTATTTACCGGTATTATGCTTAAAAATATTGATTATTTGAGCTTGCCTAAAACCGTAGAACATTGCTTAGTTGCTAACATAAATGAACAACTATTATGGCATCGCCATTTTGGTCATGTTCATTTCAAGCACTTATATAAGTTAGCTAAGCATGATCTAGTCAAAGGTTTTCCAAAAATTACTTTTAGTAAGAAAAACTTTTGTGATTCATGTCAAATAGGTAAACTTAGTAAATAATCTTTTAAGCTTAAAGAAGGCATTACTTCTAAGAGGCCCCTAGAACTTCTTCATCTAGATTTGTTTGGGCCAACTAGAACCGCTTCTTTAGGCAATGCTCATTATGGATTAGTTGTTGTTGACGACTTCTCTAGATTTACTTGGGTTTCATTCTTAACTAATAAGAATGAAGCCTATGAAGAGTTACCATATTTGCAAAGATGATTCAGAATCTCTTAGGATCCACCATTATCATTATCTGTAGTGATCATGGAGGAGAATTTGAGAATGAGTCTTTTATAAAGTTTTGTGATGACACCGGGATAACTCACAATTTTTCCTTTCATCGGGCACCAGTACAAAATGGTGTTGTAGAGAGAAAGAATAGGACTCTTATTGAGTGTGCTCGTACTATGCTCCATAATAGTCATCTTGGAATACAATTTTGGACAGAGGCGGTGCACACATCATGTTATGTGCTCAATAGGATCCTAGTGGGACCCCGAACGAACAAAACTTGTTTTGAGTTATTTTATGAAAAAAAGCCTCAAGTTAAATATTTTCGAGTTTTTGGTTCAAAATGTTTTATCAAGAACACTTTTTGTAATTTAGATAAATTTGAGCCAAGATTCGATGAAGGAATTTTTGTTGGATATTCCACACATAGCAAAGCCTACCAGATATACACCAAAACTTCTTCAACGATCGAGGAATCACTACACGTATCATTTTATGAAGATTTTGATTGTTCTCATGTTAATGATGATAGTGTAGATGCTATATGTGATTCTCTTAGTAACGTAAAGATTAATGATTCAATTATTGAGACTAACACTACTAATGAGATTGTTGAAGATGTTCCAAGTGATGCAGGAATCCCCAAAACTTACGCAACCGTTCGCAACCATCCACATGACCAAATTATTGGAGATATTGGTGTGGGTGTTCGAACGAGGTCAAGAATTGAAGAATTCTCTCATTGCGCATTTATCTCCATCATTGAGCCAAAGAACATCCAAGAAGCTTGTGAGGATAGCTCGTGGATAGTGGCAATGGAAGAAGAACTCATGCAATTCGAGAGAAATGAAGTTTGGGAGCTCGTTCCTCTTCCATGTGGGCATCAAGTTATTGGAACCAAATGTATCTTCAAGAACAAGACCGATGAGAACGAGGTCATCACAAGGAACAAAACAAGGTTAGTAGCTCAAGGCTATCGGCAAGAGGAAGATATTGATTTCGAAGAATCCTTTGCCCCCGTAGCTAGATTAGAAGCTATTAGATTACTTTTATCTTTTGCATCTCATAAGAATTTCAAACTATTTCAAATGGATGTTAAAAGTGCATTTTTAAATGGGATTGTGAATGAAGAAGTGTATGTTTCTCAATCTCCTGGTTTCATTCATGAAAAATTTCCAAACCATGTTTTCAAACTTAAGAAAGCGTTGTATGGGTTGAGACAAGGTCCTAGAGCTTGGTATGATCCACTCAAGACGTTTCTTTTGGATTTAGGTTTTAAAATGGGAGAATTTGATTCAACACTTTTCATTAAAGATTATGAAAATGACATCCTCTTGATTCAAGTTTATGTGGACGATATGATATGTGGTTCTACTAACTTTAATCTTTGTCAAGAATTTTCTAAGTCTATGAAGGATGAATTCGAGATGTGCCACATGGGAGAGCTTAATTACTTCCTTGAACTACAAATTCGACAAATGAAGGATGTGACTTTCATACATCAAATAAAGTACACAGGGGAGCTTATCAAGCGATTCGGGATGGAATCGTCTTCAAGCAAAAGGACTCCCATGTGTATGACAATCCATCTACACAAGGCTGAGAACGGAAAAGATGTAGACGTATGTCTATATCGAGGTATGATCGGAAGCGTACTTTATTTAACAGTTAGTATGCCCGATATCATGTTTTCCATATGCTTGTGTGCTAGATATCAAGCTAGACCTAAAGAGTCACACTTGATTGCGGTTAAACGAATTTTTCGTTATCTCAATCATTCACTAGATTATAGGTTACTTTACCTTAAATCTAAAACATATGAGTTAATCTCATATAGTGATGCCGACTTTGCCGGATGCAAATCCGATAATAAAAGTACTAGTGGCACTTGCCATTTCCTATGAAATTCCTTAGTCTCTTGGTTTTCCAAGAAACAGAACTCGGTATCATTGTCCATGATTGTAGCGGAATATATTGTCGCGGGTCTTGCATGTGCACAAGTTCTTTGGATGAGAAAAACTCTTAGAGACTATGGTGTCAATTGTGATACTCGCCCTATCATGGTTGATAACCAAAGTGCTATATGTCTTTCCAAGAATTCGGTACATTACTCCCGTACCAAACACATAGATGTGAGACACCATTTTATCAATGATCATGTAGCTAAGAAGGACATCATCTTAGAGTGCATTGAAACCCAAAAACAAATTGCCGACATCTTCACAAAACCTCTTAAAGAAGATTCATTTGTGAGGTTGCATGGAGAATTAGGGATTATGGGTGAATCTGAAATTTAGGAGCTCAACTTTCTTGTTATAACACTTTTTGAGCTCATATCATCAAGTTGCCTCTCTTCATTTGATATATCATATATTTGTTTTAAGAAAGGCAATTGAGATTTCATTGATTACATGTGTTTTCAGATTGTTTTAAGAGATTTATGTTATAAACGATTTATTGTTTGATATTGTTTTTTTTTGATGAGTTTATGATTAGAGTATAGGTCCTAGGGTGAGTTGTGCATATCCTCTGGATTTTATCCTCTCTGTGCATTTTTGGACCAGGACATACGACTGTTTTCTTCGACAGTCGACTTCCCTACTCTATCCATTCTGTCTGCAGATTGTATATTTCGCCTAGGCGACTGATGAAAAATTTACAGTCGACTATTGGATCAACAGGCAACTGTATTTTCGTCATCAGGCGCCTGTCAATTTCGTCAGTAGTCTCTGTCTTTTCATCAATCTTATTGATTCTCAGTCAGTTGACTGAAGGGTATAATACAGTCGACTGTCCCACGGACAGGCAACTGTATGTTACTCAAAAGTCGACTGTCTGTCATTCTAAGCTTATTTCTTATCACTTCATCCAGTCGACTGACCTTTGTTCATCAGTCGACTGTCTCCTGATGTGGCGGTTCACTGCTCTGATCTGAGCCGTCGATTCTTTGATCTAACGGCCCAGATTATTTCACCCCTTCGTTAAATCATCGAGTTTATTCATTTCAACCACACGATTTCTCTCTCCTCCGATTGAAAATCGTTTGTCTTCCCCGCTCGAAACCTTCTGTCGAACTCTCCTTCATCTATTCTGAGCCGAAACGATGTCTCCCTCTTTCGATTGGTTGCTCGCGGGAAGCTCTTCGGTTGAGCGACATATTTTAGGGTTTTACTCTCTCGATTCTTGCCGCGTGCTTGACCTAGTGTCCGTAAATCGATATCATGGATCCATCTGGTCATGTTTCCTAAGGGAAATTTCGACTTCCTTGATGATGTACCCTCTCCTCAACCCTCTGATCCGGTACCCTATTCTCCTCCTTCATCCGGGGAGCTCCTGAATATTGTGGTCGGTGACCCCATTCCTTTAGCAAATGTCGCTGAACACTCCTCTCAGCCTGCTGATCTACCTCCCTGTACTCCTCCGTCGGTGCCCCTAGAGGATTTCCTCCTCGGTAGATTGAGTGATCGTGTATCGTCTCTCGAGAAGCTTGCTGCCTCTATGGATGAGAAGCTCACTCTCCTTTTCGAGCTTCAGTACCAGTCTCTCATGCTCCATGGCTTCCCCATTCCTGTCGAGCTTCAGACCCTGTTTTCTAAGTCTGAGGATACTGCCCATGTTGATGTTCCTCCTCCTCCAGGCTTTATGCCGGTGCCTTCTATGGTCCAGACCCCCGTTCATGCTCATACAGAAACATCTGCCGTGCATGCATCGTCTTCCAAGAGGAATGCTCTAGCTTATCCTACTCGCCGCTCTGCTAGGTTGATGTTCCGCTCATCTGGTCGTCCCTCGGACCCCACTGTCATCAACATTGACTGATGCTGCAGTTGTTATCTTTTGTTCACTCACCATGAGACCTAGATTTTTTCTTGTTTTTTCTGTTTTGGTTAGGGTTGAGTAGTTCTTCAGTGTATGTATGATGGATATTTTCGTTGTGATGATGTTTGTATCATCATGTATTTTGTTCTTTTTGAGTCACATGTATGATGTATTTGATGGACATGTTGATGTTAATATGACCTGTACTCATGTAGTTTATATATATATATATATATATATATATATATATATATATATATGATATTGCAGTTTATTTGTCTGTTTCACACATTGTATGATTGCTTATCATATCTGAGTGAATTTTGAGATATTGTCTCCATATATGATGTATTCCTCATGTGATGTGATTTGAGACAATATGTTTTCTTTGTATATCTAAAATGTTGATATTGGACTTCCATTCCTCTATTCACATAAGTTTATGATGCGGAATCCAATGTCTTGCAAACCCCAAATCGGTGGAAATTCCTAGCTATCCGTGATAAATCAATCACAACTTAACCCCTTTAGCAATTCTAGCAACATATGAACCCATTCATCACAAATCTGAAATTAGATCCATAAGGTTCATCCCTATGCCCTAGAACAGAAAATCTACTCAAGCATAACAATAACAATATGGGAACCAATAAAAAACATAGCTTGCATACAAGAAGATATCAAATCAAGGATTCAAAATAACAAGAACAAAGATACTTAGCTCTTATGAAGAAATCCAATCCAAATACAAGCTTTTAGATCCAAGAGGGGGCCTAGGGCATGGCCTAACCTCTGAAATAGTCTCTAAGAAAACAAAAGGGAACTCCCCTCTAATGACGGCTACAAACCCTATATATAGCCCCCCAAAACCCTAGCAAATAACCCTAGAAACCCGCTGAAAATCGTGCCCAAAGACAGCTCTGGCTGTAACTTAAGTTCTGGGCCCGCGCTCACTCGGCCGAGTGAAAATATGACTCGGCCGAGTAGGAGTTTCAGCACTGCAGTGTCAACTTACAGAAATTCTCTAGATTTCATCCGACCTCCAATTAGTGCGTTCTTGGTGGCGTTGGAACCGTCATGTAGTCTACTATCCATAAAAAATATGAGAAAAATATTTTGCCTGCTAAAATGATAGAAGAATTCAAAAGAGTGAGAGATTGTCTGAAAATCTGGGAGCTCGTGTCATTCGGTCGAGTGGAAATATGACTCGGCCGAGTGAGAAGTGTGACTCAGCCGAGTGAGAAGTGGGACTCGGCCGAGTATGTCAGTATGCAGATCATCCAGAAAAACAGAGAAGTCGGCGTGGCTCTCTTCGAATTCTTGACCTTCACTCGGGCGAGTGGAGTTCTCTACTCGGCCGAGTGGAATTAACCACTCGGCTGAGTGCATTGTGGCACTCTGGTCAGGAAAACGTCTTCGTGTCAGTCTTGCTCGGCCGAGTAGGCTTTTTCACTCGACCGAGTGAACTGCCTTGCTCGGCCAAGTGGCCTGTTTCAGAGCTCATTTCTCCTCCTCCTTGATTCATCGTCGATTCCTTCGACGTTCTTCTTCTCCCGCTCATCGTCCAGCACCGTTAGCTCCTCAATAAGGCCATGAGTGATGATCAGATATGCGTGCAAGTCCCTTAAACTCAGTTTTTCTCCGATTGCTCCATATTTCCTGAAATTAGACGAAAATGAGAAATAGTGAAAAGTAACGAAATATCATCGAATAATCATGAAAATTGCAATATGAGCAATCGAAATGGCATGCAAACATGCAGAAAAAAGGTGTAAAATATGGACCGATCAAAATCCTCCAAGCTTGCCACTTACTCGTCCTCGATGAAGATAAGTAGAGAGACGAATTTGGCAAATGAAAATAATGGAAATGAAATGAAAGAGAAAGAGTACGAAGTGGAAGGGGTCGCTAGATTATTCTCTCTGATCTCAAGCCATAAACTACACATCACGATAACTCGGAAAATGCGAATCACATGATATAAAGATTTCATATCTTACTTAAATATGGTACTTGCAAGCTTTTAAGAACAACAAAAGGGACTCTCTAAATTCATACAATCAATTCATATCCACATCACACATTTCATAGAATTTAATATACAATTGTTGGCTGTGCAGTTTTCAATCAAGAGTTATAATAGAAGCATATAAGAATCACACCAAGCATGCAATAGAAAATGGAATAAGAGGCATGTCATTCACATTTTCATATCAATTCATAAGAAATCTCCATAGCTAAAGTAATTTGCTAAGTCTCAGTATTATCAAACTTCCCCATTCGTGCACCTCTCCACTCTAATGTCGACTCGCTCATATGGTCAAATGAATTCACCCCTCCAAGATTAGCTTGAGGCATCACATATAAATGAATATAATAGTGGAAAATGGGAATTTGGCCTTGGGGTTTACAAGTATTTTGTGGCTCCAATAATGAGATAAAGAAATATATTTCTTTTTCTTTTTGAACTTTTTGTTTCTCAGTTTTCTTTTTGGATTTTTGTAGGAGCTATTTGATTTGTATTTTTAGTTTTTGGCTCCTTTTTGGCTTTTTAGACTTTCTTGGAGCTAACTTTTTCTTTTGTTGGGATTTTTGGATAATAGATGGGATATAAGTAGATTTAGGAGGTGAACTCAAGTGACATGTAGAGAATAAAAAGATATATATGGAGACGGAAATGGTGTAATGCTCGGTTCACTCTAAGATGTGCACAAATGGTTCAATAAGATAAGACATCAACTAAACTCATATGTAAGCATGGATATTCTCAATCATTTCAATAAATAGTGAAGTCAAGCAATAAAGGGTACAATCATATCAGGCATGCAACAGTAGGTGAATAAGACAATAAGGCAGATGCTTCCGATATACAATTGATGCGTGAATCTTGGTACACTTCCAACAAAAGCATACTAAACACTAATCCGAACATTCAGCTTCAATTAATATCATGCAATCATGAATAGAAATCATCAAAAGAATATATAAGCAAGCACATGGATAGCAGGACTATGAGATACTCTAAGTAGCATGGCAAGGAATAATAGGCATCGTGATGGTTGCTAAGGCAATAAGAGATATCATCATACGACATTCATATAGCGGAAGAAGAGAAAAGAAAATAAAGAAATAAAAGTAAAAGAGAGGATAGAAAAGAAAAACAAGCACACAATATGATGCTTGAACATGCACAAAAGGAAAATAAGATGGAAAAATAAAAAAGATGATGCAAAATTTTTGAAAAATTCTAAAAACCCTAAAAATAGAGTAAAAGTGCAACTAAATGGCATGGAAATGCACTCCTCCAAGCTTAAACTTCACATTATCCCAATGTGATCATAATGGAAGAATACGAGAAACAATGATAATAATAAGGGGGGTGAATGAAAAATGATGAAATGAATGACACGAAATCCTAATGCAACTACATGCAAATACAATGATGCATGAGAGCAACTTCCCCCAAGCTTATACCAAACAATCCTATTCAAATGACTTGATCAAAAATGTCACGGCTTCACTAAGCGAGATCAAGTCAAACGAATAAGAAAGTAAGGTTTCACTTGAAAGAAATGCTAAGGTTTTGCTTGAAAGAAATACTCGATGGTGGTGAGCAAAAGGATGTGGAGTATCAAAATATGAAGAGGGCAATTAATATATATATATATAATGGGTTTGGGGTGTAAAAGATTTTTGTTTCCGTCATATGAGGTGATAGTTATTCAAGCAAATCTATACGATCCTCTCGATGTCGAGAGGATTCGTGTTTATTGAAAGCATAAAATTTTACGCTATTGCTACACTACTAGATTGATATCACCTATAGCAAAAGGCGGATCCAGTATCTTTGTCGGTGTAGGCAACTGTTCCAACTGCTCCTTCTGTGGCTCCGCCAGGTGCGTGTATCCATGAACACCAACGAACTCCAGCAATGCATCCTTCAGCATTCCCACAAGGACTCCACCTGTACCCTGCAGAGAATAGGACACATCAGTTTGCTGCAAAAATTTTACCCTCATAATAAAAGTATTCCAAAGAGGATCGTCTATAGAAATATATGAAATAAATAGTGGTGGATGATACTTCCCTGTAAATAATTCAATATCCTCTTGTGCTTTGATAGCTATCTCTGTGGTGTCTTCTCTCAGCTGCTCTGGTAACTCTTGATTATATGTGTAGACCTCCTTGACAAGTTCGTTTAGATATGACACGACCAAGCATAGCTCCGATCCATAATCGTACGTGTGCTGTAAAAGGTATGACATGTCAAAAATATCTGAATCAAAATAAATATCAAATGAAATACAGGATTCAGAAGTGGAATGGGTAAAAGTATCTCCCTGAGTGGGAGCAGTAATCTTTGTGGGATAGTCCTCGGCGTCAGTGGAAGGATGAGGTGGATACGGAAGATCTAATGGAGGAGCGTACTGCTCGGGATCCTCATGAATGGCTGTGTCCTCGTCCCGATGCATAACCTCCTCATCGATAAGCTCTGGCTCCGTGTGTAAGGCCTCCTCAAAAGCATGCTTCGGCTCCGCGAGGTAAATAACCTCAAAGTCTTCTCCATCTGAATCATCTCTGTCCATCCACTCATCGTATGGACTAGCTGTATCTATGGGTGGGGGAGTAACGACAGTGCAACACGGCTCTGCAGCAACACGTCCCGAGTGTCTCATCGCAGTTCTCTCATCAGAAGTGGCTACATCTGTGCCTGGTACCGTTGTGTCCTCAGATGTGGAGGCATCAATGTCCTCAGCCTGCCGTGCAAGAATCTCATCCAGGTATGCATAAAAATGTGTGGTCCATATGATCACAGCTTTAGTGGAAGGTAGAGGTGGCTGCAGAAGCTCAACTGTAGGTGGGCAAGACTCTGGTTTTATCTGAATTAAGTTACACTCGTACCAAAGTACTGCCTCCGCAATGTAATGCTCTGGTATTGAGTATTGGACTTCTCCCTACTTGGTATTAATGATGAGCAAACATAAATATTTGGGACTAATCCCCTATTTTGCCGTTAATCCATTGCCTAAGCTTATTATGAAGATCTACTTGCAATGGATGACACTCAAAGATCATTGAAGGCAAATGAAATGGACTGGATGATCGTAGATGGTGATTGAAGATCCATGAAGACTTCAAGCTCATGCATTGGATAGAAGAGAGAGTTCGTCAATATAACTTTCTTATATCTCTTCTAGTATGTAGCATAGAAGTAGAACATTGTTGGAGAGCACACACATCCTCATTTCAGTCTTAGGACATCATTAGATCAATCATCCTTAGACTCCAATTCATTTCTATATTGATTGTGCATGTATTGTTTATAACAGTTGACTGCGTTTTGTTCTACAGTCGCCTATTATGCACAAACTTTTACAGTCTAATTTTGGACTTCTCTGCTTTAATTCCCACAGGCGACTTATGAATGATTCACAGGCACCTGTCCAAGTGACAGTCGACTGTGTTTTGTTAATCAGTCGCATGTCTATCTATAGCCCAAAGTCTATTTCTCTGATTACTCTGGCCATTCGACTTATGTTGAATTTACAGCCGACTGTCCAATGGAACAGTCGACTGTCAATGCTGCAACAGTCGTCTGTCTGTGAGCCAATTTGTTGACTCAACTCTCTGGAAAATCTCAGGGTTTTGACAGTCGTCTGTAGAAGGAATTACAGCCGCCTGTTTTGATTAACAGTCGACTGTCGTCTCTTCATCAGTCGTCTGTCCTGTTATCCCAGATGTTTTCCATAATTCATCAACTTGCCCATCTAACGGCCAGTCGCCTGTAGTAGGATTTACAGTCGCATGTTGGTTCATCAGTCGAGTGTCTATGCCTCATCAGTCGACTGTCCACGTGGTAAGTTACGTTATGAATTCTCACCTACCCTATCTGACTATGCAGCAGTCGACTGTGGATTTCTCAACAGTCGACTGTCGCGGGTTCAGATTCTATCTGTTGAGATTTTTCTCACGGATTCTAAAGCGGTTTTGCTGAATTCTTTTGTAGGGTTTTGAGAAACCTATATAAAGAGCATCTACTATTCCATTGAGAGGTTACTCACTTACTCATTCTTCCAAGTTTCATTTAGCTTTCAATCTCTCAAGATCAAAGCTCTCTAAAACCCTAAAGCCCTAAGAATTCCAATCATCAATATCTTGCTCTCCAACCTAGAACCAAAGAGATATCTTCTAGGCATTTGATGCAGTCAAAAGAAAGGGCTTTCCTCTCTTCCAAGAGAGTATTTCAACACACAACACACTTCTCCTTCAAGTTCTACTTCAAGGCATAGGTGATTGTAAGTGTTGCTTTCATATTTCATAACTTTCATTATTTGAATTTACTCTCGGGTTGTGAGAGTGGTTTGCTTGCTCCCAAATTGTTGGAGTCAAGGTCAATCGATTGTGTTTCGATTTCACTTGTAGGGTTGCTACTAGTGGGTTTTAAGGAAACCTCAAGTTAGGGTTCTAACTTGAGTATCCGGTTGTTAACCGGGTGGAAGGGACGTAGGATTACCGGGAACAAGTCGGGAAGTGACTTGGGTAATCCGAACCCTTGAAACATCGTTGCATTTGCATTTGTTTCATTTTGGGTTTATTTCTATTCTGCACTATTTTGTTGGTTAGAAATTTAAATTGGTGTAACTATCTTTTTAAATTACTTAAACACTATTCAACCCCCCTTCTAGTGTTTTGTGCATAGCCAGTGTCCTTGCAATTGGTATCAGAGCGCAAGGTTATAGCTATGGCATCCAACAAACAATGTTTCTCCACCGATTTCAACAATCACGATTATGATGGAGCATCCACTCTTTTTGAAGGTCAATCAACGGTGCGTCCTCCGTGTTTCAATGTCACGTACTTTGACTATTGAAAATGCCGGATAGAGACGTTCCCATGGAGTGCTTCACTTTGGAGAACCCTCCACAAGGAATACGTCAAGCCCACCGAAGAGGATTTCGAAAAATGGACGACTTCCGAGAAATCCATCGAAGTCAACAACGTAAAAGCAATGAACGCTGTTCATTGTGTGTTGGACCCGAATGAGTTCAACAAGATATGGTCTGGAACCATCTCGTCGTTACCCATGAAGGAACAAACAAGGTAAAACTTTCTAAACTCTATGTTGTCGTGCAAAACTTCGACATGTTTCATATGCAGGAAAATGAAAGCATAGCATCGATGTACGGACGTTTTATCGACATCATCAATGAACTAGAAGCTCTTGGCCAAACATACACCGAACCAAAAAAGGTGAGAAAGATCATCATCGGGATGACCTCCAAATGGGAAAGAAGAGCTATCGCAATCGAGGAGGTCACAGACTTGAAGACTTACACAGTTGTGAATCTTATCAGGACTCTCATGTCTTATGAAGTAAGACAGGAGAACCGTTAAAGATTCGAGCTATGATGAATCCTTCGGAAGCCAAGAAGAAAGCTTTGGCATTCAACGCCAATTCCTCATCCTCTGATAATGAAGAATCGAAAAATGAGATGGACTTGGGTGAAATGGCCCAAATGGCGAAGAAGTTTCAACGCTTCTTTTGCAAAGGTAAATTTCCCTCCAACAAAAGATTTGAGTCTACTAATAATACTTCCTCTCTTTGCTTTAAGTGTAACAAGACAGGGCACATCAAGAAGGATTGCCCAATGCTAATAAACAAAGAGAAGTGGAAGGCTCCAAAGTACCACAAGTTCGACAAAAATAAGAGAGATAAGAAGAAAGGACTCGTCGGTACATTCGATGACTCAAGTGGAGACTCGTCAAGTGATTCCGATGATGAGATGGTGAGAGTGCTCACATGTGCTTCATGGCAAGAGAAGATTCACTCTCCGATGAGAGTGATTCAGACATGGATGAAACCGAGGTAACTATGGATTAGTTACATATTGCTAATGAAGAATTATTTGCTAGGTATCAATTTTTAATGCTTAGATATACTAGCTTAAAGAAATTGAATGTTAGCAATCCATCCATTCCATGCATTATCAACAATGACACCATTGTTGATATTTTAACCCTTGAGAAAGTGACTTTAGCTTCTCAAGATGTCACTTTGAGAAATGAGATGAATACCCTTAAATCTCAACTAGATCAAACACATCCTAAGGATAATAGTGATCTAGTTTCACGACACACACAATTGGATTTAGAGAATGATTCTCTTAAAACCTAAGTGCACGAGCTCAAAGCACGGGTGTCCACCTTGGATACAAATATTTCTTCTCTTAAAGAGAAATATGAGCTCATGTCCTCCCGTATTGTGAGATTCAATAAGGGAAAAGGACAATTAGACGACTTGCTTGCAAACCAATTTCCGGCCACACATCGTGTTGGTCTTGGTTTTGTGGAAGCAAATGCATCTAATGCACGCACTACCTATAGTGGTGTCACTGTAGACTTTGTGAGGCCTTCCTCCGGTTCATCCACAAGTGATGTCAAAGACACTATAGGTAGCAAACCTACCAAGAAAGTCACCACTTCACCGTCTCCTCTTTTTGGCAAGAAACCCACTAAGGGTGGAAACCAAAAGAGAAGACATGCTTACATGTACATAAATCTTCATCCACATAGGAAATTGATCACTCCTTATTTTTTACACCTTTTTTCCGCATGATTGCATGCCATTTAGATCGCTCAAACCATGCTTTTCACGATTTATCGACAATATTGCGGTACTTTTCACGATTTATTGTTTTTGTCGTATTTCAGGAGATTTGGAGCGATTTGGAGTGATCCCCTGATACGCCTACTCCAGAGTGTCACCGATGACTTCCCCGAGGGGTATTTTGCTATTGGAGAGGAGCGGAAGAAGAAAGAACGTCGCAGGAGCGACGAGGAGGCAAAAACAAGCTGTTTGGGCATTTTTGGTGTCTCACTCGGCCGAGTGAAGGAGTCACTCGGCCGACCAACGAGACACCGCTCGGCCGACCAGATCGGACACGTTTCATGTGTGCATTCGGCCGAGCGTCAGAAGCCACATCGGCCGAGTGACGATACCCCGTCCGCCCGAGTGGCACTCAGACGACGCCCATCAAAAATTGCCAACTTACTGTTTTTCATCTGCCTGAGCTTTAGAAGACCCACTCGGCCGAGTGGAAAATGCCGACCGCCCGAGTACATAGAAGCCATCGGCCGAGTGACGACAACTCACTCGGCCGAGCCACCCCCGAAGCGAAGACCCCCAAAGACCCAGACTTACTGGAAATTCTCAGGGTTTGTCACTCGACCGAGCGACTTTTGTCACTCGGCCGAGTGCGACGCGCTGCCTGTAGCGAAAATTGCGATTTTCAGGCTGCGCAGGGGCATTTTGGTCACAGTTTTTTGGACGATTTTGGGGGGTATTTAACCCCTGTTTTTACCCTAGGTTAGAGAGATTTTCTCTTTACTTTTTGCAGCTTTTTAGATTAAACTTTTTAGCTTTAGAGTTTTGTGATTGGAGAGGAGAGAAAAGTTTATTTTTGTTGGATTCTTGGAAGAACTCTATTGGTTTGTCTCCCTCTCCATTAAAAATCTCATTTTTATTGCTTATTTGAATATTGTGATGAATTCTCTTGTGATTTCAATTGTTTATTCTTGCATTTGTGATATGAATTGTGAGTAGTCTATACGTCTTGGGGCGTGGGGATGAACCCTACGAGCCCAATTTCTTATTTGTGATGAATTGGTAGAAATATTGCTAGAATTGCTATTAGGGTTAGTTTGGGATCGATTTACTACGGATAGCTAGGTGTTCATATCGATTGGGATTTGCAAGAGATTGGATCCCAATTCGATAGGAAACCCTAGAAATCCGAATTGGGTGGGAGTCGAGTTTCCGTAGTATCGGTTTGCAAGAGATTGGACCGATATTAGGGGTTTCGGTTGCAATTCCACGCCGATACCCGTTTGCAAGAGATTGGACGGGTAGGAACTATCCCAACCTAGGTCGTGGCCCGAGTTTGCACGAGAGTGGGCTCGGGGCGCGATTGAACGATGATGTTGATCCTAATGCTAGCTTGTCTAGGCTAGGGTTTGCAAGAGATTGGACCCAAACCTAGGATAGCTATAGACCGGCAACAGCGCGAGAGCGTGAGCAAGGTTTTACATTCAGTTGCAACTAGTTCATCCGAAATTCTACCCTAGCAATGTTGATGCCAACGAATCACATTGACGAGATACGGTGAGTAGCGGGGATTCCACATTCCCTAGGCGTCCTTTATTTGATTTTATATCCCCATATTTTGTCTGACGATTGTGACAGGATCGCCAAAGGCAAATTCTCTCTTTTCCGTTCTTAATAGCCAGGTTGTTCGGAGCAAGCACTTTCATTCGTCCTCCCTGTGTTTGATAACCCGCTCGCCACTACACCGTGCGCTTGCAGTAAAACTACAACCGTCACTCCGGGACGTGTATCTGGGGTGCGATCAAGTTTTTGGCGCCGTTGCCGGGGAGGCGATTGTGTTTGATCTTACCACCCTAGCTATTTCTTTCTTTTTGTTTTATTTCTTTTTTTATCTAACCCTTCCATTGTGCTAATCACTTCTTTGAAACTTTGTTTTCCCGTGCAGGAACACGAGATCAACGGCGGACCCTGAAGCTATATTATTTGATCCCGAGATTGAACGTACTGTGCGGAGAATCAGAGCGGAAAGGAGACAAGATCCGGAAGGGAGGTTTATGACCAATCCGGAAACTGCGGAACAATTAGCGGCAAGAATGGCGAGGATTATTTCTATTCGAGATAGGCTTCTGCCTAAGACCTCTTCTACGACCTCGTCCATTGCCATGACGGAGTTGGCGGCTGACAAGAATTTTGAGCTGAAGACTGGACTAGTGGTTCTGATGCAGCAGGATCCATTTCATGGGAATGCCCATGAAAATCCCCACTACCACATCCAGCTATTTTTATCGAAGTGCGCCACATTTCAAATGACGGGGGTCTCCATCGATGCCATCAGACTGCGCCTCTTCCCCTTCACATTAAAGGATAAAGCACTTTATTGGTTGAGGACGCAAGCTGAGGGAGTCTTTACCACTTGGGACGAGTTGGCGAGTGCGTTCATTGACAAGTTCTATCCGCCCTCCAAGACGGTAAAGATTCGGAGCGCTCTTATGTCCTTCAAGCAAGGACCCTAAGAGACACTCTACGAGGCTTGGGAGCGTTTCAAAGACCTGCAGCATCAGTGCCCGCACCATAGCATTGAAGATTAGGAGCTAGTTCATAGCTTCTACAATGGTCTCCAACCGGGGACCAAGCAGATTATTGATGCCGTGGCAAATGGTGCCATCCTATCGAAGACTCCCGACGAAGCTACGGCCCTAATTGAGGAGATGGCCTCAAACAATCAACAATGGGGCGACGAGCGAGGACACTCTACGTCCTCCTTGAAGCCATCTAGCATCTATGAAGCAAAGGCCGTAGCGGAGCTGACAAACAAGTTCGATTCTCTCCACAAGGTGGTGGAGAGACTGGAGAAGTATATCACGGAGCCCCAAGGAACCCCTTCCACATCCGCACCAACGAATCAAATGTGTGATTGGCAAGACCAATCTCAAGCAATGTATTTGGGAGGAGAGCAAGGAGAGGGATCCTTGGAGCAAGTTCAATATGTCGCGGGGAACCAAGGATATTGGGCCAATCCGGCCACTAGAAACCATCACGGTTTCTCCTATGCCAACAATGAAGGAGCGTTGAACCCACCGCAACAACTACCTCAACAAGCTTGACCACCACCACAACAACAACAACATTATCCACCGAGGGGGCCTCCACAACAAAATTTCCCACCGAAGCAACAAGTTCCACCCTATAGGCTGCCTGGATACAATCAAGGGTGGAGAAATCAAAACCCTCCACAAGCTCAACAACGATCTGACTTTGAAGCTAGAGTGGAGGAGTTTATGGTCGAGCAAAAGAAGATCAACGCTTCCTTGAAGGCGGGCCAAGACTCCCTTACAACCGTTGTAGCCCAAATCTCGGAGCAATTGGCGTTGCTCAATCGAAATACTCAACAATTGTCGGCTCAACCCAAGCAAAACCCACGGGGCAACACCGGCCACATCAATGCCGTGGTTGCCATTACAACTAGAGGCGGGAAGGATACCACCCCCACCATGATTCCTACCGAGGAGCCCGTGGAGGAGAATGTAGAGCCAATTGAGCCGGTAGTTGAAGTTGAGAGGGAGAAAGAGCCGCAAGAAAAGGAGAAATCTAGAGCAGAGCAATTGATTGAAGAGAGGCGCTTTATGCCACCGGTCCCATTCCCCCATAGGCTTGCTAGAGCAAAAATGGAGAAACGGCTAGCAAAGTTTCTCGAGTATCTCAGAGGGGTTAGCCTCAACATTCCTTTCCTCGACGCTATCGTGGAAATCCCGACATACGCTAAATTTTTAAAGGATTTGATTTCGGGAAGAAAGAGGAAGGAGAAAATTATGCTCGCCGAGGAGGGCTCTTGGTTCACCAAGAGAGAGAAGGAGCCGGCTAAATTCAAAGACCCGGGGAGTTTTCGAATTCCTTGCACCTTGGGCGGCGTCCCTCTACAAAGGCGTTGGTGGACTTAGGGGCTAGTGTTAGCCTCATGCCTCTCTCTATGTTCCTAAGGCTAAATACCGGTACGAAATTGAAGCCTACCGACATGCGGATACAACTAGCCGATGGACGGATCACAAGGCCGGTAGGGATCGTAGAGGACATCCCGCTACAAGTCCCGGGGGGGCATATGTTTGCCATGTGACTTCGTGATCATGGATGTTAAGGAGGAGGGAGACACGTCGCTAATACTTGGACGCCCGTTCCTCGCCACCGCCTGTGTCATTGTCGACGTACGTGAAGGAACTCTAACATTGAATGTCGGCAACATCGAGGTGGAGCTTCATATTCCCAAGGCAATGAAACACATGCCTTATCACGAGGAGCTGGACTATATGGACCTCCTTGACGAGGTTATTGAGGAGGCGATCCCCCATTCGATCGGCGCTCTATTCAAGGAGGATTTTGAGGAGGAGCCGGATTTGGTCCAAGAAGAGAAGATGGAGCATTCCCCCGACCTCTCCGTGAACATTGATGAAGGCGACGCTGATGTCACAAGGATTCGAGAGCTCTGCAAGCTCTCGAAGATGAAGTCTCTGAAGAAAGCTTCGCCGATACGGAAATCGGTGTCACCGGTGAAGTCGAGGACCGGAGCAAGCGCTAGCTTGGGGGAGCATCCCCCCAACACTATTCGAGACGAGAGACCACCGAGGGATAACACGCCGCTGCAACTTCCGAATCCAAGCGTTCTCCCCGGAAAATTTGACGGGTGCATCTCCTATGCACCGAATATCCCGCATTAATTGAAAATCAAAGGGGGTCGAGCTCACGACCTTAAACGAGTGCTTGTCGGGAGGCAACCCGACGGTTATCGCTTTATTTGTACTTTTTCTTTATTTTTGTTTTAGAAATTATTAGTGTTTTGAGTCGTTCGACCAAAAATTTTGTGATAACGGGTCTTATTTTTCTTGACAGGAAAGGAGATAGGGAAATCCATCATGAGGAGGATGAACGAGGTGACGAGGAGCGCTCCAGGAATGCGCTCGATGCTTAGGAGGAAGATGAAATCGAATGGAGGAAGAAAAACAGAGTTTAGAGCCAAAACGAAGCCAAACAGCAGAAGACAGGGTTCACTCGGCCGAGTATACTAGTCACTCGGCCGAGCATACAAGTTCGTCCGCCCGAGCGGCTTACGAACAAGGGAAGTCTGCTGTACCCAACTCTCTGTTTCTTTTCTTGATTTTAGTATAATTGCCACTCGGCCGAGTATATATATTCACTCGGCCGAGTAAAACTGATACACTCCTAGGGTGAGTCTTGCCGAGTAGCTTGAGCCAGTCGGCCGAATGGACTTACTCCACTCGGCCGAGGGTGGCAAGGCCACTCGACCGAGTCATGAGCGGGGGGGGGGGAATTTTCCAATATTTTCCGTTGAGTTCACTCGGCCGAGCGACTTAGTCACTCGGCCGAGTCGTAACTTTTTCTATAAAAGGGGGCGGGGGGGCGCATTTTTCGAAACGAGCAAAACCCAGAATCACCCGACCCCTCATCTCCCTCACCCGCTGCCCTTTCTCACTCGCCTGACCACGCACCCCGCACCGACGCTCGGCCACTCAACTCCGGCCGATCGTCGCCGCCCCTCGCCCGAGTCGCCGCCGGCGGTCACCTCGCCGGCCGAGCTCCGGTAACCCGATTTTTCGCCTATTTCTCCTCTTTTGTGTATTTTTCGACGATCCATGTGTTAAACGAACCCCAAACCCAAATTAATTTCAATTTCTATCTATTATACCCCTAACGCCCCATACGTTTTGAATATTACTCGTTGATATCTCTGTTTCATGTGCAGGTTATATTTGGGAGCTTAGGGGAGCCCAGGGGAGCTTCCGGGGATTGTTTTGGGCTACGTAGAGGCGTCGTCTTCGTACCCTTCCATTACTTTGCTCTCACGGCGTGTCGCGGTATACTCTTTCCTTTGTTTTACGCACGCCGCGTTTTTCACATATTTGGTGAGCACTCGGGGCCCATATGCCACCCCGGACACGGCCGCAGTCGAGGAGAGCTTCCGCCAAGCGGAAGCGGTCGGATGATGTCGGCCCCTCCCACGAGGTGGAGGACTCTCCTCCGCCTACTCCACCACAGCCCGTTCACCCAGCACAGCCTGCAGGCCCCGCACACCCCGCACAGCCTGCAGAGCCCGCACAGCCCATTCACCCCGCACAGCCACTCCCTGCCATCCCACCGCCACCACCACCGGCTCCACTTATCGGGCCGCTGGGAATTACGTTCCGAAACGACGCACACCGCGTCGCTTTCGAGCGCATTTCCCAGCGCTCGATCGTACCCTCCAGGTTCGCACACCTTGCAGACCTAGGACGCCTGGGGGTACTCGAGGGGATGCTCACATTGTACGACAACGTGGGTTGGCGAGATTTCTTCCAGGTGTCGGCGGACACATTCGTCCGTCCGACACTTGAGGTTCTTAGTTCCATCGCCCGGACCGACGAGGGATGCTCGTTCAGGTTCATGGACCGAGAGTGACAGGTCACTCTCAGTATGATGAGAGCCTTCTTCTCGTGGCCTGATGTCCCCGGGGCCGACCGTGGTTACGCTCCCACTCACATTCCCCCACCTTCCTTCGATGCCGGTGCCTTCTGGGCCCGGATCATGGGTCTACCTGCTGCCTTCGACCCTAGTAGGGCCAAGGCCTCGGCCATCGTCCACCCTTGCCTCCGTATAGCTCAGCGCCTTATGGCGACTACCTTTTTGGTGAGATAAGAGCCGGGTACGATGTCCACGCCGGAGCTTTATATGCTCTACGCGATGACACGCCCCAGAGCTCTATCTAGGGAGGGCGATGAGTTGGTCCCCGCCGTCGTGATTGATATCGCGAGCTGGTTTTTGGATCGCATCATCGTATCGGTGGGCGCTCACTCACCGATATGCTGCGGCGGTCTGATCACCCTGCTCGCCCTTATGACTGGCGAGGACTTTCCAGATGACCTGCGACGAGCCCCGGGCCCCACTTCACTGTCCATTGATGTTATGGCCCGGATGAAGATGCTTCGTCCGCATGGTCAGCGGCACTGGGTTTGGTTGCACGACCCCTATGGTGCGGATAACATGATCCTTCCAAGCCCAGCTCGGACTCAGATTGCACCAGCACACGTGGACTGGCTTCCGGTGATGGATCTCCTGATCCCCGCCGCCTATGTGCTTGAGGCCGAGGACGCTGAGCAGGCTGAGCAGGCCCACGCTGCACCCGCTGACCCTGCTGCTCCTGCTGACCCGGTGGCCCCTCAGCAGCTCGATATTTCTGCTGCTACCGACACCTCTGTCCACACTTCTGCCGGTGTTGGGAGTACCCTCGCTGAGCCCACCTCCACTACCCCCACGCCTACGGCCACCCCCACTACCTCCACTCCCACCACTGCTGGCCCTCTGCCCATCGAGCCCATTTCCTCTACCCTAACCGAGCGCCCGCCGACTATAGTTGAGTGCGGAGAGCCCTCTTTTGCTGCTGCCGTGGAGACCGTGGTCTCCACCTCTGTCTCCACCGCTGTTGTATTTTCTGAGAGTGTCGTGGCATCTGTCCACACGTTTGTGTCACCGACCTCTCTGGCCGCCTCATTGCCACTTTTGTACTCCTCTTTCGTTGCTGCTGCCTCCACTTCTTACCAGCCTGCGCCCCGGTCTCCCACTGAGGCTAGGCCCACACTTGCGAGCGTAGCGCCTTTCGTCCACTTACCTGCTGAGCACATCACCTACGCCACCCGAGTACGCCAGCCCCGTCCTGCACAGCACAGACCGGTGCGTCCCTCTGCACCACCTCCCCCCGACACTGTACTTCAGAGCATTCGTGCTCTCGAGGGGGCGGTGAGTGGCCTCAGAGGTGACCTTAGGACCATGTCCGCCACCGTCACCGATATGGCTCGCCACTTTGACCTGCTCCCGCACATTCACTACTGCCTCACCCAGGTTCTAGAGCGGCTCCCTCGCGTACCCACACCCACCCAGCAGGTCCCCACCCCCACTCCTACACACACCCAGCCTGCTTCCACACCCACACCCGCTCAGCAGCCTGTTCCACCACCACCACCTCCGCCTCAGGACAGAGACGGTGCAGCCCCACCCTCTTAGGCACTCTTGATGCCATTGATTCTTTTTGCCGTTGTGCTGCCCGTCTCTGCTGGGTCCTGTTGATTTTTGGCCACCCCCCTCCCCTCACTGTTTTTGGGTACACATTTTCTTTATATATCTTTATATATCTTTTTGGGAGAGAGGGAGAGTTTTTGGTGTCACACTTTTATATCTGTACCACTCCTATATCTGCATGCATCATACCCGCATCATATTTTTCGTTTCATTATTTTCTTTTATTTTTCCTCATGCATGCATCCTCACCTTCCCCTCACATTACTTGTCTCTCGGTGTGCCACACTTCGCACATTGAGGACACTGTGCACTTTAGCTTGGGGGAGTGAGTTCTCACGTTCTTTTCGATTTACCACCTTTATTTTTAGTTTTTTTCACGCCATTTTCCGCTTTCGCACTTATTTTCATCATTTTTTCCTTTTTACCATACATCACGTTTTCCTTATTTTCTTTGTGTGCTGCATTGTAAATAGTTTCATTTTCCCTCTTTATCTTTATCTCTTTTTCATCTCATACTAGAGAAGACTTTTCTATGATGATGATGACGTGGAGTTAGCTTTCTCTATATGCATGCTATGTTTGTCATGTCTTAGATTTTATTTCTGATATCATATGCTATGATTTGCCTTGCATTTAGAGATAGTAACCCACACCTCTTCCGCATGAAAATGGATGAAATTTTATTATTAGCTGAGTCTGAATATTCATATGTATGCTATCGCAGAAAACATACCAAGATTTACGCATTGAATGCTTATATCTGGAGTACCGTTTTCTTTTCCTATATCACTTCTATATGCATGATTTGTACATTTCACTGCAGGATGATTGAATGATGTTAGCTATGATAAATCTGGATTAGTTTATCTTTTTTGTGATCGAAACTGAGTAGATTAGATTACCCTGCTGAAGTTGTCGTGCACGTCTTATACAGTGAACTGAGAGACATATTTATTTCTTTCTCCACATATCTTGAACATCAATTCTCTATTTTAAAATCATTGGTGAATCTCCCCTTAGCGATTCTATTATATGGCATTTCCCCCGCTATTAATTTCTAGCTCCAATTTCCCAAAACCAAAGAAAAAAAATTTCTTGTATATCCTTATTTCTCTTTGAGTTGGGATCATTGTGTATATATGCTATTTGAAAAAAAAAGAAAAAAGAGAAAAAGAAAAAGAAAAGAAAAGAGAAAAGAATCTCAATAAACGATCCCATCTCATGTTCTCTCTTTCTTCTATCTTTTTGTTTTTATTTTCATTACTTTTGGAGCTTCATAAAAAATGGGGATGTAAATATTGTTTTTGTGCCACCACGCTTATAGATAAGCTTGGGGGAGAGAATCCAATGATGTGTGAGAGAGTGACTACTTGACGTTGCACGACAACCTAGGCTAAGTAATATTCTATACTCGGTAAGATCGTTTTAGCTTTACGAAATCCAGAAATCTATGCCTAGCACTCATTTCATGAAATCCACACTTTTCTATTCTTTCTACTCTATGGTGTGATATTCTTATACTCCTCTTAGAAAGCGTTCAATTGAAAAGTGTGTGATCTGCGATATTGTATACCGCTGTAAATGATTCAGACGATGTTAATTCTAAAATTATTCCGTTTTTCATGTTATATCATTATTCTTGGGTTTTCTATTTCTATTTGCACCATTATACTATGATATCGAAATAAAACTCTTTGACATGTGTTTTACATTCGGTGCATGCTATATGAGTAAGCAAAACCCACGTCCTGAGAAAATGATCTAGCGGCTTCCCTCTTCGCTTCCTTCTTTCTTCTTCGTTTTTATTTCGTTTTTATTTCGTTTTTCTTCGTTCCTCGTTTTTTTTAGTTTTTCGTCGTTTTCGTTTTCTGAATCCACCGGGTTCGCCTTTTACTTATCTTCCTCGAGGACGAGTAAGAGGTAAGCTTGGGGGATTTTGATCACTCCTTATTTTACACCTTTTTCCGCATGATTGCATGCCATTTAGATCGCTCAAACCACGCTTTTCACGATTTATCGACAATATTGCGGTACTTTTCACGATTTGTTGTTTTTGTCGTATTTCAGGAGATTTGGAGCGATTTGGAGTGATCCCCTGATACGCCTACTCCAGAGTGTCACCGATGACTTCCCCGAGGGGTATTTTGCTATTGGAGAGGAGCGGAAGAAGAAAGAACGTCGCATGAGCGACGAGGAGGCAAAAACAAGCTGTTTGGGCATTTTTGGTGTCTCACTCGGCCGAGTGAAGGAGTCACTCGGCCGACCAACGAGACACCGCTCGGCCGACCAGATCGGACACGTTTCATGTGTGCATTCGGCCGAGCGTCGGAAGCCACATCGGCCGAGTGACGAGACCCCGTCCACCCGAGTGGCACTCAGACGACGCCCATCAAAAATTGCCAACTTACTGTTTTTCGTCTGCCTGACCTTCAGAAAACCCACTCGGCCGAGTGGAAAAGGCCGACCGCCCGAGTACATAGAAGCCATCGGCCGAGTGACGACAACTCACTCGGCTGAGCCACCCCCGAAGCGAAGACCCCCAAAGACCCAGACTTCCTAGAAATTCTCAGGGTTTGTCACTCGGCCGAGCGACTTTTGTCACTCGGCCGAGTGCGACGCGCTGCCTGTAGCGAAAATTGCGATTTTCAGGCTGCGCAGGGGCATTTTGATCACAGTTTTTTGGACGATTTTGGGGGGTAATTAACCCCTGTTTTTACCCTAGGTTAGAGAGCTTTTCTCTTTACTTTTTGCAGCTTTTTAGATTAAACTTTTTAGCTTTAGAGTTTTGTGATTGGAGAGGAGAGAAAAGTTTATTTTTGTTGGATTCTTGGAAGAACTCTATTGGTTTGTCTCCCTCTCTAGTAAAAATCTCATTTTTATTGCTTATTTGAATATTGTGATGAATTCTATTGTGATTTTAATTGTTTATTCTTGCATTTGTGATATGAATTGTGAGTAGTCTATACGTCTTGGGGCGTGGGGATGAACCCTACGAGCCCAATTTCTTATTTGTGATGAATTGGTAGAAATATTGCTAGAATTGCTATTAGGGTTAGTTTGGGATCGATTTACTATGGATAGCTAGGTGTTCATAACGATTGGGATTTGCAAGAGATTGGATCCCAATTCGATAGGAAACCCTAGAAATCCGAATTGGGTTGGAGTCGAGTTTCCGTAGTATCGGTTTGCAAGAGATTGGACTGATATTAGGGTTTTCGGTTGCAATTCCACGCTGATACCCGTTTGCAAGAGATTGAACAGGTAGGAACTATCCCAACCTAGGTCGTGGCTCGAGTTTGCACGAGAGTGGGCTCGGGGCGCGATTGAACGATGATGTTGATCCTAATGCTAGCTTGTCTAGGCTAGGGTTTGCAAGAGATTGGACCCAAACCTAGGATAGCTATAGACCGGCAACAGCGCGAGAGCGTGAGCTAGGTTTTACATTCAGTTGCAACTAGTTCATCCAAAATTCTACCCTAGCAATGTTGATGCCAACGAATCACATTGACGAGATACGGTGAGTAGCGGGGATTCCCCATTCCCTAGGCGTCCTTTATTTGATTTTATATCCCCATATTTTGTCTGACGATTGTGACAGGATCGCCAAAGGAAAATTCTCTCTTTTCCGTTCTTAATAGCCAGGTTGTTTGGAGCAAGCACTTTCATTCGTCCTCCCTGTGTTCGATAACCCGCTCGCCACTACACCGTGCACTTGCGGTAAAACTACAACCGTCGCTCCGGGACGTGTATCCGGGGTGCGATCAGAAATCTCCTACTTCATATGTGGATACTCATGAAACTTTCTATGCTCCACACCCACAGACATGTACAAATCCACACATGAGAAATACTCATGTACGTGCTCCTACACACCCACATGCTCATACGCATCATTCTTACATGTATGCACATCCTCCACATGTCATGCATTACCCGTATGTTTCATATAACATGCATGTTCCCAATCATACATATAATCCTCTTATGTCATATGCATATCCACCACCTCATATTTATGCTAGAAACAATGTTCCTATGAAGCATGCACCACATAGAAATCTAACAAGTACGCATGCAACTAGGAAAAGCACTCCCAAAAATACACCATTTGGGGTCCTAAGAACACTAGCTTAAATGATTAGAATGCATATGTTGATTCCTATTTTCATGATGTTATCAATAATGGTAATTATGTTGGGAAGCGGAAGTCCACTTGGACTTGGCTTCCAAAGAGCTAATCCCCTTGGACCCAACAAAAATTGGGTACCATGAGCTTATGGTATACTATATAGGTACCCAAGAGAAATAAAAAGTGAAATAAAGGTCAAACTAGCTCTAAAAGGAAAGGATGGATTCTCGACAGTGGTTGCTCCAAACACATGACGGGAGATCCCTCATTGCTCTCCGAAGTGATTAGCATCAAGGATGGTGCAATGGTCACTTTTGGAGGTAACCAAAAGGGAACCATCATTGGAGTAGGTATAATCGGAAACACCTCCAAACCTTTAATTACTAATGTATATCTTGTTAGTGGTTTATGTCACAACCTTATCTCCATTAGTCAACTTTGTGACAAATGTTACAATGTTAACTTTGGAGAGGGTATGTGTGAAATTGTTGATTCTAATTCGCATGTCTTATTTACCGGTATTAGGCTTAAAAATATTTATTATTTGAGCTTGCCTAAAACCGTAGAACATTTCTTAGTTGCTAACATAAATGAACAGCTATTATGGCATCGCCATTTTGGTCATGTTCATTTCAAGCACTTATATAAGTTAGCTAAGCATGATCTAGTCAAAGGTTTTCCAAAAATTACTTTTATTAAGAAAAACTTTTGTGATTCATGTCAAATAGGTAAACTTAGTAAATCATCTTTTAAGCTTAAAGAAGGCATTACTTCTAAGAGGCCCCTAGAACTTCTTCATCTAGATTTGTTTGGGCCAACTAGAACCGCTTCTTTAGGCAATGCTCATTATGGATTAGTTGTTGTTGACGACTTCTCTAGATTTACTTGGGTTTCATTCTTAACTAATAAGAATGAAGCCTATGAAGAGTTACCATATTTGCAAAGATGATTCAGAATCTCTTAGGATCCACCATTATCATTATCTGTAGTGATCATGGAGGAGAATTTGAGAATGAGTCTTTTATAAAGTTTTGTGATGACACCGGGATAACACACAATTTTTCCTTTCATCGGGCACCAGTACAAAATGGTGTTGTAGAGAGAAAGAATAGGACTCTTATTGAGTGTGCTTGTACTATGCTCCATAATAGTCATCTTGGAATACAATTTTGGACAGAGGCGGTGCACACATCATGTTATGTGCTCAATAGGATCCTAGTGGGACCCCGAACGAACAAAACTTGTTTTGAGTTATTTTATGACAAAAAGCCTCAAGTTAAATATTTTCGAGTTTTTGGTTCAAAATGTTTTATCAAGAACACTTTTTGTAATTTAGATAAATTTTAGCCAAGATTCGATGAAGGAATTTTTGTTGGATATTCCACACATAGCAAAGCCTACCGGATATACACCAAAACTTCTTCAACGATCGAGGAATCACTACACGTATCATTTTATGAAGATTTTGATTGTTCTCATGTTAATGATGATAGTGTAGATGCTATATGTGATTCTCTTAGTAACGTAAAGATTAATGATTCAATTATTGAGACTAACACTACTAATGAGATTGTTGAAGATGTTCCAAGTGATGCAGGAATCCACAAAACTTACGCAACCATTCGCAACCATCCACATGACCAAATTATTGGAGATATTGGTGTGGGTGTTCGAACGAGGTCAAGAATTGAAGAATTCTCTCATTGCACATTTATCTCCATCATTGAGCCAAAGAACATCCAAGAAGCTTGTGAGGATAGCTCGTGGATAGTGGCAATGGAAGAAGAACTCATGCAATTCGAGAGAAATGAAGTTTGGGAGCTCGTTCCTCTTCCATGTGGGCATCAAGTTATTGGAACCAAATGTATCTTCAAGAACAAGACCGATGAGAACGAGGTCATCACAAGGAACAAAGCAAGGTTAGTAGCTCAAGGCTATCGACAAGAGGAAGATATTGATTTCGAAGAATCCTTTGCCCTCGTAGCTAGATTAGAAGCTATTAGATTACTTTTATCTTTTGCATCTCATAAGAATTTGAAACTATTTCAAATGGATGTTAAAAGTGCATTTTTAAATGGGATTGTGAATGAAGAAGTGTATGTTTCTCAATCTCCTGGTATCATTCATGAAAAATTTCCAAACCATGTTTTCAAACTTAAGAAAGCGTTGTATAGGTTGAGACATGCTCCTAAAGCTTGGTATGATCGACTCAAGACGTTTCTATTGGATTTAGGTTTTAAAATGGGAGAAGTTGATTCAACACTTTTCATTAAAGATTATGAAAATGACATCCTCTTGATTCAAGTTTATGTGGACGATATGATATGTGGTTCTACTAACTTTAATCTTTGTCAAGAATTTTCTAAGTCTATGAAGGATGAATTCGAGATGTGCCACATGGGAGAGCTTAATTACTTCCTTGAACTACAAATTCGACAAATGAAGGATGTGACTTTCATACATCAAATAAAGTACACAGGGGAGCTTATCAAGCGATTCGGGATGGAATCGTCTTCAAGCAAAAGGACTCCCATGTGTATGACAATCCATCTGCACAAGGCTGAGAACGGAAAAGATGTAGACGTACGTCTATATCGAGGTATGATCGGAAGCGTACTTTATTTAACAGTTAGTATGCCCGATATCATGTTTTCCATATGCTTGTGTGCTAGATATCAAGCTAGACCTAAAGAGTCACACTTGATTGCGGTTAAACGAATTTTTCGTTATCTCAATCATTCACTAGATTATAGGTTACTTTACCTTAAATCTAAAACATATGAGTTAATCTCATATAGTGATGCCGACTTTGTCGGATGCAAATCCGATAAGAAAAGTACTAGTGGCACTTGCCATTTCCTATGAAATTCCTTAGTCTCTTGGTTTTCCAAGAAACAGAACTCGGTATCATTGTCCATGATTGTAGCGGAATATATTGTCGCGGGTCTTGCATGTGCACAAGTTCTTTGGATGAGAAAAACTCTTAGAGACTATGGTGTCAATTGTGATACTTGCCCTATCATGGTTGATAACCAAAGTGCTATATGTCTATCCAAGAATTTGGTACATCACTCCCGTACCAAACACATAGATGTGAGACACCATTTTATCAATGATCATGTAGCTAAGAAGGACATCATCTTAGAGTGCATTGAAACCCAAAAACAAATTGCCGACATCTTCACAAAACCTCTTAAAGAAGATTCATTTGTGAGGTTGCATGGAGAATTAGGGATTATGGGTGAATCTGAAATTTAGGAGCTCAACTTTCTTGTTATAACACTTTTTGAGCTCATATCATCAAGTTTCCTCTCTTCATTTGATATATCATATATTTGTTTTAAGAAAGGCAATTGAGATTTCGTTGATTACATGTGTTTTCAGATTGTTTTAAGAGATTTATGTTATAAACGATTTATCGTTTGATATGGTTTTTTTGATGAGTTTATGATTAGAGTATAGGTCCTAGGGTGAGTTGTGCATATCCTCTGGATTTTATCCTCTCTGTGCATTTTTGGACCATGACAGACGATTGTCTTTTCTTCGACAGTCGACTTCCCTACTCTATCCATTCTGTCTGTAGATTGTATATTTCGCCTAGGCGACTGATGACAAATTTACAGTCGACTGTTGGATCAATAGGCAACTGTATTTTTGTCATCAGGCGCCTGTCAATTTCGTCAGTAGTCTCTGTCTTTTCATCAATCTTATTGATTCTCAGTCAGTCGACTGAAGGGTATAATACAGTCGACTGTCCCACGGACAGGCAACTGTATGTTACTCAAAAGTCGACTGTCTGTCATCCTAAGCTTATTTCTTATCACTTCATCCAGTCGACTGACCTTTGTTCATCAGTCGACTGTCTCCTGATGTGGCGGTTCACTGCTTTGATCTGAGCCGTCGATTCTTTGATCTAACAGCCCAGATTATTTTGCCCCTTCGTTAAATCATCGAGTCTATTCATTTCAACCACACGATTTCTCTCTCCTCCGATTGAAAATCGTTTGTCTTCCCCGCTCGAAACCTTCTGTCGATCTCTCCTTCATCTATTCTGAGCCGAAACGAGGTCTCCCTCTTTCGATTGGTTGCTCACGTGAAGCTCTTCGGTTGAGCGACATATTTTAGGGTTTTGCTCTCTCGATTCTTGCCGCGTGCTTGACCTAGTGTCCATAAATTGATATCATGGATCCATCTGGTCATGTTTCCTAAGGGAACTTTCGACTTCCTTGATGATGTACCCTCTCCTCAACCCTCTGATCTGGTACCCTCTTCGCCTCCTTCATCCGGGGAGTTCCTGAATATTGTGGTCGGTGACCCCATTCCTTTAGCAAATGTCGCTGAACACTCCTCTCAGCCTGCTGATCTACCTCCCTGTACTCCTCCGTCGGTGCCCCTAGAGGATTTCCTCCTCGGTAGATTGAGTTACCGTGTATCGTCTCTCGAGAAGCTTGCTACCTCTATAGATGAGAAGCTCACTCTCCTTTTCGAGCTTCAATACTAGTCTCTCATGCTCCATGGCTTCCCTATTCCGGTCGAGCTTCAGACCCTGTTTTCTAAGTCTGAGGATACTGCCCATGTTGATGTTCCTCCTCCTCCAGGCTTTGTGCCGGTGCCTTCTGTGGTCAAGACCCCCGTTCATGCTCATACGGAAACATCTGTCGCGCGTGCATCGTCTTCCAAGAGGAAGGCTCCAGCTTATCCTACTCGCCGCTCTGCTAGGTTGATGTTCCGCTCATCTGGTCGTCCCTCGGACCCCACTGTCATCAACATTGACTGATGCTGCAGTTGTTATCTTTTGTTCACTCACCATGAGACCTAGATTTTTTCTTGTTTTTTCTGTTTTGGTTAGGGTTGAGTAGTTCTTCAGTGTATGTATGATGGATATTTTCGTTGTGATGATGTTTGTATCATCATGTATTTTGTTCTTTTTGAGTCACATGTATGATGTATTTGATGGACACGTTGATGTTAATATGACCTGTACTCATGTAGTTTTTATATATATATATATATATATATATATATATATATATATATATATATATATATGATATTGCAGTTTATTTGTCTGTTTCACACATTGTATGATTGCTTAACATATCTGTGTGAATTTTGAGATATTGTCTCCATATATGATGTATTCCTCATGTGATGTGATTTGAGACAATATGTTTTCTTTGTATATCTAAAATGTTGATATTGGACTTCCATTCCTCTATTCACATAAGTTTATGATGTGGTTTTATGAGTTTTAGTTTTATATATCTTTAAACTCTCTGATTGTTGATAGTTTTTATTTAGCACGATTGTTGTTGTTCCCACCTTTTGGATAATGCCATCGGAGGAGAGAAATAAACAAATAGATTCATAATGAATGTGCTAAGTATATACTAGTAACACTTGAATCTAAGATTGAAGTTGTCTTAGATTCAGGGGGAGTAAGATACAATGAATAGGGATTTTAAATCCTAGATTTCATGAATTCATTTCATTCATGCATATCTTACTCATTTGCTTCAATGGATATGTAGATGCACTAATATTTATTGACTAACTTGATTGGCATCAATGTAGGGGGAGTAAGTTTTTCGTTAAGCACAATTATTTATCTTTTTGTTTATGTTTATTTGTCATCATCAAAAAGGGGGAGAATGTTGAGTATTGACTTCTCCCTACTTGGTGTTAATGATGAGCAAACATAAATATTTGTGACTAATCCCCTATTTTGCAGTTAATCCATTGCCTAAGCTTATTATGCAGATCTACTTGCTATGGATGACACTCAAAGATCATTGAAGGCAAATGAGATGGATTGGATGATCGTAGATGGTGATTGAAGCTCCATGAATACTTCAAGCTCATGCATTGGATAGAAGAGGGAGTTCGTCAAATGTAACTTTCTTATATCTCTTCTAGTATGTAGCTTACAAGTAGAACATTGTTGGAGCACACACACATCTTCATTTCAGTCTTAGGACATCATTAGATTAATCGTCCTTAGACTCCAATTCATTTCTATAATTATTATGCTGTACTATTTATAACAGTCGAATGGTGAACGTTTTACAGTCGTCTGTCTCAAAAACAGTCGACTGTGTTTTGTTCTACAATCGCCTGTTATGCACAAACTTTTATAGTATAGTTTTGGGCTTCTCTGCTTTAATTCCCACAGGAGACTTATGAATGATTCACATGCGCCTGTCCAAGTGACAGTCGACTGTGTTTTGTTAATCAGTCGCATGTCTATCCATAGCCCAAAGTCTATTTCTCTGATTACTCTGGCCAGTCGACTTAAGTTGAATTTAACAATCGACTGTCCAATGGAACAATCGACTAAAATGCTGCAACAGTCGTCTGTCTGTGAGCCAATTTGTTGACTCAACTCTCTGGAAAATCTCAGGGTTTTAACAGTCGTCTGTTGAAGGAATTACAGTCGCCTGTTTTGATTAACAATCGACTGTCGTCTCTTCATCAGTCATCTGTCCTGTTATCCCAAATGTTTTCCAGAATTCATCAACTTTCCCATCTTACGGCCAGTCGCCTATAGTAGGATTTATAGTCGCCTGTTGGTTCAACAGTCGACTGTCTATGCCTCATCAGTCGACTGTCCACGTGGTAAGTTACCGTTATGAATTCTCACCTACCCTATCTGACTATGCAACAGTCGACTGTGGATTCCTCAATAGTCGACTGTTGCGGGCTCATATTCTATCCGTTGAGATTTTTCTCACGGTTTCAAAGCGATTTTCCAGAATTCGTTTGTAGGGTTTTGAGAAACCTATTTAAGGAGCATCTACTGTTCCATTGAGAGGTTACTCACTTAATGATTCTTCCAAGTTTCATTTAGCTTTCAATCTCTCAAGATCAAAGCTCTCTAAAACTCTAAAGCCCTAAGAATTCCAATCGTCAATCTCTTGCTCTCCAACCTAGAACCAAAGAGATATCTTCTAGGAATTTGGTGTAGTCAATAGAAAGGGCTTTCCTCTCTTCCAAGAGAGTATTTCTGCACACACCACACTTCTCCTTCAAGTTCTACTTCAAGGCATAGGTGATTGTAAGTGTTGCTTTCATATTTCATAACTTTCGTTATTTAAAGTTACTCTCGGGTTGTGAGAGTGGTTTGCTTGCTCCCAAGTTGTGGGAGTCAAGGTCAATCGATTGCATTTCAATTTCACTTGTAGGGTTGCTACAAGTGGGTTTTAAGAAAACCTCAAGTTAAGGTTCTTACTTGTGTCTCCGGTTGTTAACCGGGTGGAAAGGACGTAGGATTATCGGGAACAAGTCGGGAAGTGACTTGGGTAATCTGAACCCTTGAAACATCCTTGCGTTTGCATTTGTTTCATTTTGGGTTTATTTCTATTCCGCACTATTTTGTTGGTTAGGAATTTAAATCGGTGTAACTGTCTTTTTAAATTGCTTAAACATTATTCAACACCCCTTCTAGTGTTTTCTCCATAGCCAGGGTCCTTACATATGGCTCCGCATGTGAGGCCTCCTCGTCAATATGCGCTGGCTCGACAGGGTGCTCTTTTACCTTCTTATCAACTATCACTGTAGGCTCTCTCTGGAATGGTGATGATGGCTGCTCATGTGTGTCAACTTGTGGGGATGCATCATGTGAAGGGGAATGCCTGCAAACAATCCAAAAATTTAGTATATCCCCCTCAAGACTGACATGGATGTCCTCCTCAATTGTTCCTACAGCTGAATCACGGTTCATAACAAAACCTCCAAATCGTAGCTCAAATGCATCACCTGATGTAATGGTATCTGAACCGGTGAACCTCACTGACTCCAAGAGGCCCTCTAATAAGTTCTGAAATGTGTCCTTCTCTGATGGCGCATATGACTCAATTTCTGCTTCCTCCACTGCATCTTCGTACATCCACTCTTCATATGCAATAGCTGCATCGTAGGATGTGGGATCGACGATGGCACATTCTGGGTCTGGTAATATGACTGGCGATGCTTCTTTCCCATAAGATGAGGAAGCAGAACTGATATCTTTGGAAATTCCTGCAACCTTAAGCATGAGCGCATTCATTTCAAGTTCCCTCTTCACCCATTCCAATTGAAGGTCGCCCTTATCAAGCCTTGCTTGTATTTCAACCTGGTGTGCATGCATCCCATCAAAAAGGTATTCACCCGTCTGAGCATTCTGATCAAAATAGTATTCTCTAGTCTAGTCACTCTGATCAAAATAGTATTCTCCCATCTGAGCACTCTGATCAAAATAGTATTCTCCCGTCTGAGCACTCTGATCAAAATCTGTGGTCCACATAGTATAATCCACAACACCTGATCAACAAAGATAAATACCTGGAGAAAAATATCAGTGGCACAAAAGAATATAGAAATGATAGTAATGGTGGCGGGGGTGAAAATTTCTTATTGTTAATTAATTTAATTTTTTTTATAGTCTAATCAACCTAATCGTGACAAATTGGCATCCACGGGGAACACCTCCCCGGCAACGGCGCCAAAAACTTGATCGCGCCCGGATATACACCCGGAAAACGACTGTAGTCTTACCACAAGTGCACAGTGTAGTGGCGAGCAGGTATCGAACACGAGTAGGACAAATGACGGTACTCTGTTTTAATCACCTAGCTATTAGTGGTAGAATGGAATGGTTTCGAGAATATTGTCATAGTCGTTCAATTAACAATTTGAATTATATATAATAAAAGCATATAGGGTCAGGAAATCCCCACTACGGATCATCATTCATCTCTGTGAATCGTGAATCTCAATGTTGCAAGGTTTGAATTGAGGTGAACTAGTTGTAACTGAATAGAGAACCAAGCTCACGTTCTCGCTCTATTACCGGTCTATAGCAACCTAGATTAGGGCCCACTCTCGTGCAAACCCTAAACTAAACTGCTAGCATGAAGATCGACATCATTGTCCAATCGCACCTCGAGCCCACTCTCGTGCAAACTCGAGTTGCGATCTAGGTTATGATAGTTCGTATTCGTCCAATCTCTTGCAAACGAATATGAGTATAGATTTATAATAAAAATCCTAGCTTTGGTCCAATCTCTTGCAAACCAAGTCTAGAGAATCTCGATTATAAACCTAAATCGAATATCTAGGCCTTCCCATCGATTGGAATCCAATCTCTTGCAAACCCCAATCAATGGAAATTCCTAGCTACTCATAGTAAATCAGTCATAACCCAACTGTCTATCAATCCTACCAACAGATTAATTCATTCATCACAAGTCTAAAATCGGATCCATAGGGTTCATCTCCATGACCTAGAACAGCAGAACTACTCGCAATTAGTCATGGCAATCACAAAATAAACGAATAAAAACATATAGCAATTCATGGTTGGGAGAAAACAATTCACAAAAGCAAGAAATTTTGATAGAAAGAACAAACCAAATTTCCAATCTTCAATCTCCAGCTGAGAATTACAATTAGAATAATCCTCAAAACTAATATCTCGTCTTCCCTAAAACTAGGAAGAAAACTAGCTTAAATACAATCCAAAGTCGGCCAGAAAATCTTGACAGATCTGCCCCTGGCGCAGCCCAGATCCCTAATTCGCAATACAGGCAGACTACGCCACTCGACCGAGTAGAACATGTCACTCGGCCGAGTGACGAACCCAAAGAAAAATAGAGATATTAGGGGTTTTGGGGGTCTGTCGCTCTGCGCCACTCGACCGAGTGGAGTTCTTTACTCGGTCGAGTGGGCTTTCTCACTCAGCCGAGTGAGTCTTCTGCTGATCTTCTCCAAACTTCAGAGAGTCAGCTAAGATCCCCTTTGGAAAAGTCTATCGTACTCAGGCGAGTGGACTTCTTCACTCGGCCGAGTAAGATCCTTCACTCGCCCGAGTGGACTTTGACTCCAGGTGCTCTTGTATCCATTGTACTCGATCGAGTACGTCCTCACTCGGCCGAGTGAGCTATCTGCTCTGTCGAGTGGGATATTTCTGTAGTCCTATCTTCTCCTCCTCGCCTTCTCGTCGATTCTATCGAACTTCTTCTTCTTCTTCTTATCATCTAGCACTGCTAGCTCCTCAATAGGGTCACAGGCGGTGCTCCAGCGTGCGTGAAAGTCCCTTGATATTATTTATGCTCTAGATCGCTCCATATTTCCTGAAATCTGACAAAACAAGAAATAGTGAAAAGCAACGCGATATCGTCGAATAATCGTGAAAAATGCAATATGGGCGATCGAAATGTCATGCAAACATACAGAAAAAAGGTGTAAAAGAAGGAGCGATCAAAAGTGTATCGAATGTGTATCGAATGTGATTTATTCCATTCTCCATTGCATGCTTGGTGTGATTCTTATATGCTTCTGTTATAACTCTTGATTGAAAAGTGCATCGCCAACATTCGTATATTAAATTCTATGAAATGTGTGATGTGGATATGAATTAATTGTATGAATTTAGAGAGTCACTTTTTTTGTTCTTAAAAGCTTGCAAGTACCATGTTTAAGTAAGACATGAGATCTTTATAGCGTGTGTTTTGTATTTTCCAACTTATCGTGATGTGTAGCTTATGGCTTGAGATCTGAGAAAATAATCTAGCGACCCCTTCCACTTCGTATTCTTTTTCTTTCATTTCATTTCCTTTGTTTTCATTTCACGAGTTCGTCTCTCTACTTATCTTCCTCGAGGACGAGTAAGAGGTAAGCTTGGGGGATTTTGATCGGTCCATATTTTACACCTTTTTTCTGCATATTTGCATGCCATTTCGATTGATCATATTGCGATTTTCATTATTATTCGACAATATTTCGTTACTTTTCACTATTTCTTGTTTTCATCTGATTTCAGGAAATATGGAGCAATCTGGATCTAGGTTGTGTGTGCCGGCTGGGGATATCAGAGAGGAGTTGTTAGTTGAGGCACACAGTTCGCCGTATTCTGTGCATCCTGGTGGTACCAAGATGTACAAGGATCTTCGCCTGAACTATTGGTGGCATGGTATGAAGCGGAGTGTGGCTCGGAGTGTAGCCAAGTGTCTGGTTTGCCAGCAGGTAAAGGCGGAGCATCAGCGTACGACAGGGTTGCTACAACCACTTCCGATTCCAGAGTGGAAGTGGCAACACATCACTATGGATTTCGTGACTGGATTACCTCGGAGTCCGAAGCAGAATGACACGATTTGGGTGATCGTAGACCGATTGACCAAATCCGCGCACTTTATTCCCTTCCGAGTAGGACAGTCCACTGAGACGCTAGCGAGGAGATACATGGAGGTAAATTCTTTTACTCTCTGTTTTATTTCCTTTTCCTAGTTTAGATAGTGATGTAACGTGAATCGTGTAGGAGATCGTGTGACTTCACGGAGTCCTCGTGAATATCGTGTCGGACAGAGATACGAGATTCACATCTCAGTTTTGGCAGAGTCTGCAGAAGAGCTTGGGTACGAGTCTGAGTTTCAGTACGACGTACCACCCGCAGACGGATGGCCAGTCCGAGAGGACGATTCAGATTTTGGAGGACATGCTGAGAGCGTGTATGTTGGACTTCAAGGGATCTTGGGAGGATCATCTCCATCATGTTGAGTTTGCCTACAATAACTGCTACCAGGCGAGTATTGGCATGGCGCCATTCGCCGTGCTATACGGGAAGAAATGTCGATCGCCACTGAGCTTGGATGACATTGGAAATCGGGAGCTGTTAGGACCGGAGATGATCGTGGAGGCCGTGGATGTTGTGAGAAACATCCGAAAGAAGCTGAGGATCGTGCAGGACCGTTTCAAGCATTGGGCAGATGCTAAACGGAGGCCTTTGGAGTTTCAGCCTGGAGATCATGTCTTTCTGAAGATTTCTCTGAACTGCGGAGTTATCCGATTTGGAAAGAGAGGCAAGCTGAGTCTGAGGTACATTGGGCCGTTTGACGTCCTGGAGAGAGTTGGAGCTGTGGCTTATCGCTTAGCGTCACCGCCGTCACTGGAGGGTGTTCACGACGTATTTCATGTATCTCAGTTACATCGATACGTCAGGGACCCGTCTCATGTTGTGGATTTCTCGGAGATCACGGTTCGTCCGGATCTGTCTTATGATCAGCTGTCAGTTGAGATTCTGGATCGACGGCAGAAGCAGCTGAGGAATAAGACCGTCGACTGGGTTCGAGTGCAGTGGCGTCACGGTTCCCCTCGGGAGTCCACCTGGGAGCGTGAGGATGATATGAGAGAGTGCTTCCCGCACTTGTTTTCGAGTACTGATTGATGTTGATTCCGAGGACCGAATCATTCTTAAGGTGGGGAGGATGTAACTGTCTGTTTTCGCTTGTACACCTTGTCGTACATGTAGTCTCTTGTTCGTGCACGTATTTATTTTAGATGTTGTCTGTATCCGAACCCTATGGTGTGATATGTCGTTGTGATCATCTCTGAGAGTATTAAATTGTGGCACTAATTTGTAACGTCATTTCACGGGTCGTTCTCCAATGATTTGACCTTATTTGACGAGACGTTGCGATTTCCAGTTTTGTCGCGAGGCCTTTCTATTTTTAATTTCGTTTCTCGTCGTAGAAATTATGATCCGTCTTCTCCATCTTCTTTCTCTCATCGTTCGGGTCACCCCAGTATTTATTTCACAATTTTTGGGCTTCGTTTGACCTACTTTCATATTTTTTCCCAAGTTTAGATAACGGTTTAACCCTAAGATTCAATTGGCTTTTATCCCCTATTATTATTATTATTATATTAAACATCACCCATTGTTTTGACTCAGCCCATACTTGTTTTGGCTGCACCTTACTCACGCATGAGGGTGAGAGAGAAGCTTTGGGATTTTCTTTTTATAACAATCCTATAACAATTTTCTTAATAAATTAACCCAAACCCAACAAGCCTACCGACGTTTCACACAAGCCCACATTCACAGCTGCCTAGCCTATTTAAATTAGACCTAGGGTTAGGTTATTTCATAGCAATCAAAAACCCGCGCCGCCCCCTTCGTTTACTCACGTAACAACCCGAACGCCGGCCGTCCTTGCGTTTTCCGACCCCTGAACCCATCCCCGGCGACCCCTTATCACCCCCGATCACTCACCTCCCTCCCACATCGCCGGAGGTCGCCGAAAACCACCACAAAGCACAGCCCGCAGCCGCTGCAGCCCGTAAACACCCAAACACCGCCGCTGTTCTTCGTTCTCCGGCCAGTCACCGTCGCCGACGACCCCTCATCTCGTCCCCGACCTCCCACAAACTTCAGGCCGCCTTGAACCTCGCCGTAGTCCGCCTTCAACAGAATTCGCAGCAACAGTAGGCAGCGGCTGCCGCCGCCGCTGCCGCCACCGCAGGCCATCTCCCCCTCCGCCGTGGGTCCTCTCTGACCCCCCGCGCTGTTGTCTCATCCCCAGGCCGCAGCAAGACTCGAAACAGCGAAGGAGCTCACTGTTTTGCATTTTACCGATGTATCGTCACGTCGTTTCATCGCTTCGCCATCTACTCGCTGCTGGAGACTTCCAGCAGCCCCCTACTGCTCCTAGGGGTGTTTTCTGACATCACAAATGTCTCCTATGAAGCTCAACGTCGTAGGCCTTGCGTACGACAAACCGTTTGTTTCGGGTAGTGGATACGGCTTCCCGGAAGCCGTAGAAACGCCTACCGACACCCTACTCGCTGTTAGAATCTTGATCGCTGATCTGGACGCTGCCCGAGAATTGGCTAGCGTGGAATCTTGATTGGAATCTGGATTTGGAGCACGTTCTATTTATTCCAACCCCTGGCGTCGCTACCCGACGCCAGTGTAGCTTTCGCGTCATGTTAAGGTAACGTTCTGCACTCTTAGGACCCCCAACCCAAACCTGTTAAACAAGATAAAAATCGGTTTTCTGGTTGTCTGATAATTCATTAATGAAGATAACTTAAATTGGGACTGTAGGCTGGTGGATCCGAGAACGTAGGTAGACTGGACTGGTTGGACGATATTTGCTGGACGTTTGAATTCAGGAAAGTGAAACTTGTCAATTAGTGCTTTAGGCCATGTCTTAGGCCATTTTCTTGCTTTAGGCGTAAAAGAGACTAGGCGACGAAATGATACTTGCCTAGACGCAATTTTAAGTTCTAGCTTGACAAAGAAGCTAGATCTGTCACCCTGCCATGCCATTCATGCATATCTGCCTGTCACGTTTAATTTTCGTAACTGCATGCTTTTTACTTGTACTCTGCCCGTCACGTTTAAATTCCTTACCTGTACGCATTTAAATTACTACTTGCCATGCCATGTCATCCATGTTTGAGTGTTGCATTCATAGCACACGCTACTATACTTGTACATCCTTGTTCAGGCTAGGCACCTGCGTTGCAGGCACAACCCTATGCCAAATACACTTCCAGGCTCGTGATCCAGAAGAGAGCATTCCATGTTCGAGGGTAAAGCCCTGGCTCGATACACGTGGAGGGGTAGGGATAAGCGATCACTTGAGCTTAGGAGTTGGCCCGCGCAGCCACTCTAACAAAAAGGAGTTTACTTGACTTGTTAAATCCATGTGATTGTTTAGTAGCTTCGCTACCCATGCTTTGATGTACTTGTGCCTTGTTAAACTTGCTGCCATGTCATAATTGTCGCATTTGTTTAATTGTTGCATCCATTCAGTAAAATGCCATGTCATCGCACTTTTAGAACTGCTAGGTTGCTTTACATTCCTTTTAGTTTCCTTGCACAAAGTCTTTGTAGACTTTGCTGACATGCGCCCTCATCTCTTTGGGTGTCACATGTTAGTTGCTAAGCCAGATTCCGTTGCTGAGGACGAGGAACTCGTGGACATTGAGCATGGGTCCACAGCTGACGTGGAGTACGAGGACAACGGTGACCAGTCGTAGAGTTTTCCTTCGTTGTTACTTTGCTTAGTCTGTTGTTAGGTTATTGGTGAGTAGCACCTTTCTTTATGTACGTTGTTTACTTTTGTTGGCCATGCTGGGGCCTTTTAGACTCTTTTCTTTAGCCTGGTGGCTTTTCTTGGATGTTGAAATTTGTTATGGACATTCTGAGATTGGTTATTTTATGTCTCTTTCTTTATTATTATTTTTGTTCAGTATCGCACTTGCAGGGACCTCTACTTAGTTTAAATCCAGACACTTTACAAACTGGAGCCTCACAGCTCCAAGTCTGAGCGGACCTCATCACGCCTCGCCACCATTTTAGGGAAGCAGGTCGTGAAAAGTAGGCTCGAGGTGGGATTGGACGATGATGTCGATCTTCATGCTAGTGGCTTAGATTAGGGTTTGCACGAGAGTGGGGCCGAATCTTGGTTGCTATAGACCGGTAATAGCGCAAGAGCGTGAGCTTGGTTCTCTATTCAGTTACGACTAGTTCACCTCAATCCAAGTCTAGATATATTGAGATTTACGATTCACAGAAATGCATGACGATTCGTAGTGGGGATTCCCTAGCCCTAGACGCATTTATTATATCAAATTCTTGGCCTTCACTCGGGCGAGTGGAGTTCTCTACTCGTCCGAGTGGAATTAACCACTCGGACGAGTGCATTGTGGCACTCTGGTCAGGCAAACGTCGTCGTGTCAGTCTTTCTCGGCCGAGTAGGCTGCTTCACTCGGCCGAGTGAACTGCTTTGCTCGGCCGAGTGCCCTGTTTCAGAGCTCATTTCTCCTCCTCCTCCTCACTTCCTCGTCGATTCCTTCGACGTTCTTCTTCTCCCGCTCATCGTCCAGCACCGTTAGCTCCTCAATAAGGCCATGAGCGATGCTCTGATATGCGTGCAAGTCCCTTAAGCTCATTTTTGCTATCGATTGCCCCATATTTCCTGAAATTAGACGAAAACGAAAAATCTAGACACATCCTAAGAAACTTTCATGTTGTACATGAAATTCAAGGATGTCATAATATATATCTTCAAAGTGTCATTACAAATGATAATATGATAGATCTGCTCACGAAGGCAATTTCATAAAACCACCTGGAATATTTAGCGGATAAGATCAGTATGAGATAGCGTAATAATTGGTTGTAAGTGTAAGTGGGAGATGTTGGGTGAGTATGCTCTTAAAACTATTATTATAATTGATACATTATGTTCAAAATAATAGCAAGCTGTTTGGTAATCTTTATCTATGTGAATTCTTGATGCGTTTTGAGAATTTGTGTGCATAGTCATGTGATTGCAGGGCTAAAGTCACTGAATTGTATGAGGGCATTGAGATCATGATGAGATCATGATAGTTAGATCTGATCAATCCACTTAAGCATAAATCCAAAATGTTTCAGGTTGTAGGAATTGTTAAATATCATGTGGATGGTAAACAGAATAATATGGGGTGTGAATGGTGTTCTTGAAATAATAAAAAATACTTTAGCAATTCTACCCAAGTTAATAAATGGAATTACCCAAATAATACTTAATCAACAAAATAAACTAGCAATAATAAGAGTACTGCGGAAGCTAGAAACAATTTGTAAGTACAAAATGGTCACAAACACAGAGACAATTGCAAACACAAGTATTTATCCTGGTTCGGAGCAATTCCCTTACATCCAGTAACACATCTACGCTCAGGACAAAGTATATACTAAAACGTCGTAAAAGAGACAACATGTACAATGAGTACAACATGTTCCAATCGAAACAAACACGTCTAAGAAGGACAATATGTCTCCAAAGAGACTATACCTCACAAAGTGAGAAAAGAAATACTTACAGCCTTATTTTACTTATAGCCAAATATTGAAGCTCTTATGTGTTGAATAGTGGCTATAGTATGTTGAAATGTGGATTTTTAGATCTAAATTTTTGGGCAATAAAGATTAAGAAACTTTTGGAGCCAAGAAGAGTGGTTGTTGCTTAAAAGATTTTGATCTTTAAAACTTTTTTTCTCTTGAAAAATTGATCAATAATTGTTAGCTCAAACCCTCACCCATCCCAACATTTGTAGGGGTAAAAAACTGTTGAAAACATTTTCCAAAAACATCCCTTCAAAGGATGAATCTATAGTTTTCCATAAACAACGGGGCTGTGTTGAGTTTGTCCGTTGGGCAAAAGTAATCGACTCCTATACAAATGGTAGTCGACTCCCCCAAACAACAATATTCGACTCCCATAACAACTATACCCGACTACTTCTTGGGACAATGAGTACCCAATGAAAACTAGTCGACTCCTATTCAGGGAGCAATCGACTATCTAACAGATACATGGAAAAGTACTTTAAAAACTTAGGAAATAATTTTCAAAACATTTTAAAACATTTTAAAAACATTTTATTTGTATTCCTCAGTGTGTGAGGCTTCAACAAAGAATTTAACATACTACCAATATATAAAATAAAATTACATCAATAATGAAATATTACAATAAGCACTTGATGCAATTTTGCTCTTTATTGCCTTATGTTGGTTGTCCTTGAACTTCATGGTCTTTCTTGGCTCTAATTTTCCTAGATTTGCATTGATTGATCATGAAAGCTCAATATCTACACATATACACTCAAAACATTATTAGTACCAAATATGTTGCTCATCATCAAAACTAACATGTGGTACTCAAATTTTAACAGGAATATCAAGACATGGTATTGATATTTAGATAGAACAATGTGCATTGATGTTTACCATAGCGATGGCAATGTATGGTCTTACGGCCATTTGATGTAGATAAATTATGATATCGTGCGATGTGTGTGTTGGAGAACAAGTATATAGAACGGCTCATCGAGAAGGTTCTAAATGATAAACATACTCTCCCTATTAATAAAAGCTCTTAGGTGGCAATTAGTACTGCTTAGTCCCTTAAACTGAGGCATGATAAAGAGCCTTACACGTGGGAAACTATGCTTTGGCTTTTACCAACCATTGACGTGTGTGATTGTTGCTAGATAATTGCTGGTTATAGTCTAACGTGTATAAAGGAAGGTGACAGTCAAGACGCGATTTGTCTCCTCCGGTATTAGAGGTAAGTGTCACATGGAGTTAGTATGGATCCATAGTAAGTCCTTTGTCAAGGCAAAATGGACAAACTTCTTAGTGTAATAAGTTTTATCCATATATGTCGATGGTATCACATACATAACTTATACATTAAGTTTTTATTAGGGTTTCATAGATTTACATACTCTCGATACCTTAGTGACATAGTTATAATGAAGATACCAGGCGACACGGTAGTTATTACTGACTTGCCCAAATTTTGTTCGGAGGAGAATCCAGTCTCATACCAACCAGATAATGATGATTCTGAAATATGTGGTCTTTATATGTAGCTAGCATCACTGTTATACCAGTGACATGATTGTCGAGTACGATTAAGTCATTGTCAAAGTACGAATCGATCTTTTAAAGTCTCATAGCGATGATGGCCTGTCACGAAAATTGAAGGAAAACAACTTGGTGTATATGAGATAGAAGCGAACAATCGCAAGAAGTTGTGTTCAACTTGATTGAAAGAAAAAGGGGTGTGTCGCGAACGGAGTGATCGATTGCAAGGACTTGTGACTGACATGTTCGAGAGAGATGAGCGCATCACAAAGAGTTAAGAGTACATGCAAGAAAAATTCGTATGAAGTTATGAATTCATTATCCTAAAATAAAGATGAAAACCTCTTCAAAAACCACACCCAAGGAATCACTGACAATGAAGCATTGTCGCTGGAGGAATGTCCCATCAACCAACGATCAGCCAACAGACAACTGCCTGCAAGCATGTTGGTTACCACCAACAACTCTGTGGGCATCATCTAGGTGCCACTAGTGGTAGCCTACAACCATCATCCAACGGTGTGTAATGATGTTTTGTGGATCTGAATTTTGGATATGTTTTGGGTTTGGGTTTGACACAATTATTAGGTTAATATCCAACCCAAATACAAGGAGTTCGACTCAAATTAGAAGTCCTAAAGGTTATGTGATTTCTAGGGATTCTCTCTTAAATCATACTTGGTTACTAGATAGAGTTTGACTCTAAGTAATAATCCTAAATGACGAAAAGAGTTCTTGAGATCTTTGTTTAGTCCTACACATTACAGATAAGTTTCATCCTAATAAGAATTCATAAATGTAATTGGATTACATGAAACCCAAGCACTTTATAAAGGGGTGCTCTCCTCCCTTCAAATACACTAAACAATCGAACACCTCAAGAGATGTTATATCAAAGCATCCAAGAATAAATAGAGAAAAATATAACATTCAAGCTTTAGTTTAAAGATACAAATTTTCTCTCAGAAAATAAAAGTTATATTTCTCTCAAGCGCTAGCAATGCTTGAAACTGAGTTCGGGCTCTTGGATGGTCTATAGATCATGAAGGGCAGCATCATTAAGATGAAATATTTGTCGTGCTTGGTTGGTGTAATAATATGATGACTTCATCGAAAGAGTTTTGAATTTGCAGATATTTCGAAAGAATATCTACACCGAGGTATATAGTTTTCCTTTAACACTTAAATTCATGAATTCTATAGCTGTTCTTTCCACTCATCTACAATTTCTAATTGGATTAGAAACAATAATAGTATTTTCTTACACAATCCCATCATTGCAAAAAGTTCTATTCCTCCAAAACCATTTAAACTGTAATGGATAAATAGAGGGTTAAATAGCATTGGATTCCTTCGATTTTTGGTGTGGTGATCATCCATGATATGTAGAACAAATATAAAAAACAAATTTTTTTAAAAAAACAAAACCGTGCTGACAGCGCATGAAATTTCTTATGCTGTTAGTACACAAAAATTCTATGTATTTATTATAAAAATATGTGTGTGTGGCCATGTTCATATGCAAACATTGCGCATATCAACATGGAGCGAAAATATTTTTAATATATATTTTAATTTTTTTTAATTTTTTAAAGGTTTAATCCATACATATATATATACCCCAAGAAAAAGAATGGGTGAGCCCTAGGAGGATTTGACCCTCAATCAAACTGTTACAAATTTAACGGTTTCAGAACATAGACCATTTTATAACGATCCATTCGAGGGGAAAATATGGGATGTTTCTGATTTTTGGTTTGGGTCGGTATTAAGATGTGTAGATAACATCCAATGGTTTAGATTTATGAAAGAAATATCAAAGCGACACAGTTTTTGTAATGGATCATTTGCACACGCGCACACACACACTAGAAAATACCAATGCCCACAGGGCACGGGCCACAACCCCCCTCTTATGTCATGGTTTCCACGCGACTGTGGGTCTTTATCTGGGTGCAGCCTTAGGTGAATGTGTTTTTGTGAGAATGGTCGGTCTGTGTGTGGGTGTGGCCTTAGGTGCACGTGTTTTTGTGAGAAGGGGGAGGTGGGTCCCACACGTTGACGTGGCCAAATCATAACAGCTATTCTACCAACGTCTTTGTTTTAGTCAGTAGATTCCTCCCTATTTTATATAATATATTTATTTATGTATGTATATAGCTCCCACTCTTTGGAAATGGACGAGAATACGAGAATTCAGTTGCTTTGCATCAGAAGATGAACCGAAGTGAAATCAAACAGTTACATTTTGGATAATCAAATCCAAACAAAATCAAAACCATTATGTCGAGTGGTCTTGGCTAATGGCCCCTTGCCATCTTCACGAGGGCATACACCACTACATTATTGGCTACACAAATACCCCAAATAATTGATGACTAATATTTATCAACCAAGATAGTGGGCTAACTACACCCAAGAGACCAACAACTAATAATGTCAAGCCAACTAAGACAATCTACTAGGACTTTGTGGGGGCAACATTGATAATGGAGGTCCTACTAGGCTCACTAGGTTAAAAAAAACCCTTAACGCAAGCCCACCACATCTATCTTGAGCACTATAGTTTAGAGGAGCCAAGCATGCTTCTGAGTGAAGTTACTATAGTATCCATAAGGAGGGAATGGATATTGTAACATTATAGTCTTATAAAAGGATGCGGATCCCAATATGGAAGGTTTTATTTCTCTCATCTTATTTATGATCTTAAGACCTTCCACCTTTACTACTATAAGGACTAACTTGCATGTCGAAGGAGGTAAATCGGTGCTCGTACTTCGACATTTCTCACCTAACGCCCATGTCTTTTAATTCACAGGCTTATGGCGTCCATATCAATAGTTATCTCTGCTCGTTCCAAGGCTTCTTGTATCTCTAACTTGCCACTCAAATTCTACCAAAGCCGAAGTCAAGCATGCCAATTGTCAATGTTGCGAAAAGATCCAAAAGGTAGTAAACCCACCAACTAGCTAGGGAGTGGGGCTCACAAAAATGATCAACCCAATAACCAAATAATCTTTGCTCTAACTAAATCTTATGGGAGAAAATTTAGCAAATTAAGTATGCATACAATTAATAAAATTTAAGAAAGTAAATGAGGCCAAGACGTTACTCTGGTTTGGTCGAAGACTCGACTGACTCCAGCATTCCAAGACGATTCCACAATTATTATCACAGGTTACAAGCTTTACACCAGTTCTTCTTAAACCCTCAAGTGAGTAACAACTTGGATGCATACACCAATTGATATGCTCACACTTTATTTTCGCATATTTCCATGTCATATCGATTGCCCATATTGCATATTCGAAGCTAAAACGATGATTCCTCGATGAATTTCATTATTTCTATGTTTTATTGGATTTTCTGGAAATATGAACCAATCTGGAGCAAATTGGAGCTATGAGCTTATGCAAGCATGCCAGAGCATCAACGGCTATAATATCGACGAGCTTACGGTGCGAGAAGAGAAGAAGAAGAGAAAGGAAGAGAAGAGAAAGAGGAAATAAAGAAGGAGAAGAAGAAGAAGCTGAAAAATCAGCTCACTCGATCGAGTGGATCGCTCCACTCGGCAGAGTGAGGCTAACAACAACCCAGCCCAATGGGCCATATGCGTCAAAGTCACCCGACCGAGTGAAATCACCACTCGACCAAGTGAAACGACCACTCGATCGAGTGGAGAATTGAACAGAATGTTAGTTTTGAAGATTTCTGCAAGAGTTCTCACTCGACCAAGTGAGCCGACCCACTCGAATGATTGGCCAGAAGATATAGAGCGTCGATTTCAGAGTTTTCTGTAGAGATCTTCACTCGACCGAGTGAAGATGTCACTCTGTTGAGTGCACCGCTGGGAGAGAATCTGAAAGCTAGAGTTTGTCTAGGATAAATGGTATTTTGTTCAGCTTTTTCCTAGGATTTTGAGTTAGTATAAATAGAGAGTTTTAATAGCCGCCAAAGAAGAGAGACAATACGAGAGACAATACAAGAGACGATACGGCTAGAGAAAAGAGAAAAAGACTCAACTTTTGTTAGCTATTACTTTTGATTGGAAATCTAGTTCTTAATTATCTTATTGATTTGAAGCTTTGGAGAACTTTGGTTTGTCTAAACTCTTAATAACTTTTATCAATATTTCTTATTTAATTCTCTTTTCTATGATGATTTACATTGTCTCCATGAATTCTATTGCTTTGATCATGAATATTTGTGAGTAATCTCGTTCCTCTACGTCAAATAGATGAACACTGTGGTTTTAGAGCTTGATATGTGAAATTTGTTGAAAACCCATGTTGCTAAACTTATTTTAGGATTAGATTATGATCGATTAACTACAAATAGCTAGGTATTCCTACTTTGATCTTAAGAGCTCGAGAGAGTATCTTGATCTATAGAAAGCCCTAGATATTTGATTTAGATTTATAATTTGGATATCCTAGACTTGATGCACAAAAGCGACCAAAGCTAGCATCTTTATTATATTTCTATTATTATATTCGTTTGTACGATGGTAAGACGAATACGAACCATTATAATCTAGATTCAGACTCACGTTGCATGAAAATGAACTTGAGCGATGATTGAATTATATTGTCAGTCTTAACGCTAATAATTCAAACTAGGCTTGCGAGAGAGCGAGGTTCTAGCTTGTGTTATTATAGACTTGTGTAGCGCGATAGCGTGCACCGGTTCTCAACATAGTTACGACAATTTCACCTTAAACCAAGAGTTAGTAATTAGGAATTCATGTTCACATTGATACTCGAAAATCAATAGTGGGGATTACCTAGTCCTAGGAATTTCTTATTAATTGAATTACAATAGATATCTCTACACGTTCGTGACATACACATTCCTTCACCATCATTCAAATTTGTGCTATGTAACCAAGATAATACCAACAGACATCCCCGTGATTTGATACCTGCTCATAACTTACCCGTGTGCTTGTGGTAAAACTACATTGTTTTTTGAGTACATCAGGACTCGAACAAGTTTTTGGCACCGTTGCCGGGGAGGCGACGGTTTTATTTTGGTTACTGACGCTAATTTCTAGACTGCTTTATTTGTTTTGATCAGGTTAATCTGGGAGTCGCGATGTGTTGGACAGACTCTAATCTATTGCATGATGAAACTTTCGCATCCTTATTGGGGGAATTAGTAGAAGAAGTTTGGTCCACATGTCCAAATGCTATCGACGAAGGGACCATCTTGAACAATAATTTGCCAACTTCTTTATTGACTAGATCTCCCCTGATGGTACAATCGAAGGCATAATTAGAGTGTATGTTAAGGGAGACAAGATACACTTTCACATCGATAAGTCCCTCAACAGTTGATGAACGATAGCATGGAAGCGTGTACAGAGCTTGACTGTGTTTATAAAGAGGAGCTCTGTGAGGTCAATATTCAGGGAATCCACCTAACGATTCTTCTTGTGACACCCATTTATATACTGACTTCTTATTTTTAGACAGCATCCCACTTTTTTGAAATCTGCTATCATTCCAGTGGGCAAAGTATTTTTCTCATATTTTTTATGGATAGTAGATTTCATGACGGTTCCAACGCCCTAACGAACGTGCCAATCGGAGGTTGGATGAAATCTGGAGAATTTCTGCAAGTTGATGCTGCAGTGCTGGAATTCGCATACCAGTGTCACTCGGCCGAGTGACACTTTCACTCGTTCGAGTGAGCTTTCCACTCGGCCGAGTGACCAGTTTTTGACAGTTTTTGACATATTGCTATTTTTTGGAGTTTCTGCAGGAATTCTCACTCGGCCGAGTGAGCTTTCCACTCAATCGAGTCGCTGCTGGCCCAGAACTTAAGTTACGCGCAGATCTGATTTTAGGCGCAGGGTTTCAGAGGGTTTGTATGGGTTTTGCTTGGGTTTTGAGGGGGATATATAAGAGGTAGGGATTATTTCAGAGGTTAGGCCATGACCTAGGCCCCCTCTTGGATCTAAAAGCTTGTATTGGGATTGAAGTTCTTCATCAAAGCTAAGTATCTTTGTTCTTATTATTTGAATCTTTGATTTGATATCTTTATGTATGCAAGCAATGTTTTTTATCGATTTCTTTATCATTTTTGCTATGCTTGAGTGATTCGATGTTCTAGGGCAAAGAGATGAACCCTATGGATCTAATTTCAGATTTGTGATGAATGAATCTCTATGTTGCTTGAATTGCTAAACGGGTTAGGTTGTGATTGATATATTATGGATAGATAGGAATTTCCATCGATTTGGGGTTTGCAAGAGATTGGATTCCGATCGAGGGGAAGGCCTAGATATTCGATTTAGGATTATAATCGAGATTGACTAGACTTGGTTTGCAAGAGATTGGACCAAAGCTAGGATTTTTATTATAAATATATACCCATATTCGTTTGCAAGAGATTGAACGAATACGAACTATCACAACCAAGATCATAACTCGAGTTTACACGAGAGTAGGCTCGAGGTGTGATTGGACGATGATGTCGATCTTCATGCTAGTGGCTTAGGTTAGGGTTTGCATGAGAGTGGGCCCGAATATTAGTTTCTATAGAACGGTAATAGCGCAAGAGCCGGAGCTTGCTTCTCTATTCAGTTACGACTAGTTCACCTCAATCCAAGTCTAGTATAGACCGGTAATAGTGCAAGAGTCGGAGCTTGGTTCTCTATTCAGTTACGACTAGTTCACCTCAATCCAAGTCTAGTAATATTGAGATTCACGATTCACAGAAATGCATGACGATTCGTAGTGGGGATTCCCTAGCCCTAAACGCTTTTATTATATCAAATTTGAATTGATATTTATCCAACTTATCTATCACCGACACCGACATACATCACCATTGTCATTACGTTATACCATACCCATCTCCATCAATAAAATCTTAGTAGTCGACCCAACCTAGGATAGATTGGAGCCAACACCACCTCCTCGTGTTCAATACCCAATCGCCACTACACCGTGCACTTGCAGTAAAACTACGACTGTCTCCCGGGGGTATATCCGGGAGCGATCAAGTTTTTGGCGCCGTTGTCGGGGGGTATAGTGGTGAGTATTCATGCCTATCACGCGGGTGACCCAGCTTCGTTCCCCAGCAACGGCACCAAAAACTTGATCGGCCCCCAGATATACACCCGAAAAACGATTGTAGTCTTACTGCAAGCACACAGTGTAGTGGCGAGTGGGTATCAAACACGAGGAGGTGGTGTTGGCTCCAATATATCTTAGGTTGGCTCGACTACAAATGTTTTATTGGTGGAGATGGTTATGGTATGATGTAATGGAAATGGTGATGGATGTCAGTGTCGGTTATAAAGATGTTGGATAGAATTCAATATAATAAAAATGTCTAGGGCTAGGGAATCCCCACTACTGATCGTCATTCATCTCTGTGAATCGCGAACCTCAATGTTGTAAGACTTGAATTGAGGTGAACTAGTCGTAACTAAATAGAGAACCAAGCTCACGCTCTTGCGCTATTGCCGGTATATAGCAACCTAGATTAGGGCCCACTCTCGTACAAACCCTAACCTAAGCCACTAGCATTAAGATCGACATCATTGTCCAATTGCTCCTTGAGCCTACTCTCATGCAAACTCAAGTTACGATCTAGATTGTGATAGCTCGTATCCGTCCAATCTCTTGCAAACGAATATGGGCATAGATTTATAATAAAAATCCGAGCTTTGGTCTGATCTCTTGCAAACCAAGTCTAGTGGATTTCGATTATAAATCTAATTCGAATATCTAGGTCTTCCCATCAATCGGAATCCAATCTCTTTCAAACCCCAAATCGATGGAAATTCCTAGCTATCCGTGATAAATCAATCACAACCTAACCCCTTTAGCAATTGTAGCAACATATGAACTCATTCATCACAAATCTGAAATTAGATCCATAGGGTTCATCCTTATGCCCTAGAACAGCGAATCTACTCAAGCATATCAATAACGATATGGGAACCAATAAAAAACATAGCTTGCATACATGAAGATATCAAATCAAGGATTCAAAATAACAAGAACAAAGATAATTAGCTCTTATGAAGAAATCCAATCCAAATACAACCTTTTAGATCCAAGAGGGGGCCTAAGGCATGGCCTAACCTCTGAGATAGTCTCCAAGAAAACAAAAGGGAACTCCCCTCTAATGACGGCTACAAATCCTAAATATAACCCCCCAAAACACTAGCAAATAACCCTAGAAACCCTTTGAAAATCGTGCCCAAAGACAGCTCTGTCCGCAACTTAAGTTCTGGGCACACGCTCACTCGGCCGAGTTAAAATATGACTCGGCCGAGTTTCAGCACTGCAACATCAACTTACAGAAATTCTCCTAATTTCATCCGACCTCCGATTGGCATGTTCTTGACGGTGTTGGAACCGTCATGAAGTCTACTATCCATTAAAAATATGAGAAAAATACTTTTCTTGTTGAAATGATAGAAGATTTCAAAAGAGTGAGAGGCTGTATGAAAATCTGGGTGCTCGTGTCATTCGGCCGAGTGTAAATATGACTCAGCCGAGTGAGAAGTGTGACTCGGTCGAGTACGTCAGTCTGCAGATCATCCAAAAAATAGAGAAGTCAGCATGGCTCTCTTCAAATTCTTGGCCTTCACTCGGGCGAGTGGAGTTCTCTACTCGTCCGAGTGGAATTAACCACTCGGACGAGTGCATTGTGGCACTCTGGTCAGGCAAACATCGTCGTGTCAGTCTTTCTCGGTCGAGTAGGCTGCTTCACTCGGCCGAGTGAACTACTTTGCTCGGCCGAGTCCCCTGTTACAGAGCTCATTTCTCCTCCTCCTCACTTCCTCGTCGATTCCTTCGACGTTCTTCTTCTCCCGCTCATCATCCAGCACCGTTAGCTCCTCAATAAGGCCATGAGCGATGCTCCGATATGCATGCAAGTCCCTTAAGCTCATTTTTGCTATCGATTGCCCCATATTTCCTGAAATTAGACGAAAACGAGAAATAGTGGAAAGTAACGAAATATCATCGAATAATCATGAAAATCGCAATATGAGCAATCGAAATGGCATGCAAACATGCAGAAAAAAGTGTAAAATAAGGAGCGATCAGTCATCCTGTGAACTTGTTCTCTAACAAGCACATGTGCAATGTCTCATGATGTTTCCATATAAAATGGGTAAAAACCAGCTACTTCCATCATATAGTAGAGATCATCACATACTGGTCTAGTCAGAATATCAACGTTCCATGTTGATATTCATATGGCCAAAAACATTTAAGATATGTGCTTATGCAGATCCATAGGGTCTCATTATCATGATCTCATCATAATGCCAATATCACTGGCATATATACACGGAATTTATCTATGTAATCTAAAGACAACAATTTACATACTCAGCAGTATAAAATGATCACACAGATAAAGAATCACCACATATCATACTATTATATTGAACACGATGTCTTTATAATAACAACAATTGTCTGAAAGACATACATTCCCTAACATGTTGCAATCTAGATAATAGAAATTGTATTAAAAAGGTTTAACTTGTAAATCTCTAAGCGAGGTAGTGTACTTATTTGTCATGGAATAATGTTCACCAAGGACATGTATCTTCAGTCTGAGAAGGAGAAAATATGCATGAGTAAGATCCATAATGCTTTGAGAGTAGGATCTAACATGTATTCCATGTTATGTACTACACATGATGTCGCATGCACACTTGTCGTTGTGAGTCAATATCAAACAAATCTTAGGAAGAAGCATTAGATTGTTGGAAAAAATAAACTTAAGTACTTGGGAAGTACTAAAGATTTGTTCTTAATATATAATAGGGATAATACTCTTTCAGTAGAAGGATTTATTGTCTCTAGTTTAAAAGTGACATAGATGACAACAAATCAATATCAGGATAAGTTTTCACCTTTAATTGATGGGTAGTTAATTGTAATATCTCTAAGCAAGACATTATAGTAGACTCTATGATGGAAGCTGAGTACAGCACATCAAATGATGCAACAAAGGAGGCGGTCTGGATAATGAAGTTTATTCCTGAGCTCAGAGTGACCCCTTTAATTATGGATCAAATACATCTCTATTATGACAACAATGCGATAGTCATCCTTGCCAAAGAACCTACAAATCACAAAAAATCTAGACACATCCTAAGAAAGTTTCATGTTGTACATGAAATTCAAGGGTGTCATAATATATATCTTCAAAGTGTCAGTACAAATGATAATATGATAGATCTGCTCACGAAGGCACTTTCAAAAAACCACCTGGAATATTTAGCGGATAAGATCAGTATGAGATAGCATAATAATTGGTTGTAAGTGCAAGCGGGAGATGTTGGGTGAGTATGCTCTTAAAACTATTATTATAATTGATACATTGTGTTCAAAATAATAGCAAGCTGTTTGGTAATCTTTATCTGTGTGAATTCTTGATGCGTTTTGAGAATTTGTGTGCATAGTCATGTAATTGCAGGACTAAAGTCACTGGATTGTATGAGGGCAATGAGATCATGATGAGATCATGATAGTTAGATCTAATCAATTCACTTAAGCATAAATCCAAAATGTTTCAGGTCGTAGGAATTGTTAAATCTCATGTGGATGTTAAATAGAATAATAGGGGGTGTGAAAGGTGTTCTTGAAATAATAAAAAATACTCTAGTAATTCTACCCAAGTTAATAAATGGAGTTACCCAAATACTACTTAATCAACAATATAAACTTGCAATAATAAGAGTACTGCGGAAGCTGTAACGACCACTTCTCGTGGTACGTTGTTCGTGCACGTGCTTTTGACCGTGCACGTGTTTGTTTTAGACTTTGTTTGTTTGTGAACACTTTAGTGTGATATGCCGTTGTGAACGTCCCTGAGAGTATTAAATAGTGGCACTATTTTGGAACGGCGTTTCTCGGGTCGTTTTCCCACAATTTAAACTTACTCGATGAGACGTGACGATTCTCACTCTTGACGGGAGACGTTTCTATTTTTAGTTTCGTCGTCCGACGTCAAAATTGAGTTCCGTCTTCTTAGTTAGCTCACATTCGTCATCACGATCACCACGATATTTATTTTATAATTTTTGGAGTTTATTTGACCACTTTTATAATTTTTACAAGCTTTATATTATTTTTAATAATTAATTTATAAATTATTTTCGGCCAAATAAAATTTATTTAAGTTTTAAACGTTTTAAATAATTTTTGAGCCAATTTCCAGCTCATTTGGACCAGGTCAAATCCTAGAATGGGTTGGAGAAGTTTAAATTCAAATTTTAAATCTTTTGAACTTCTAATCCTATTAGATTTAGCCCTAGACCAAGTCAACCCACCTATACTATATAAGCAACCCCTAGCAAGTCCTATTTTCCAAAGAAATTAGCCCTAGCCTCTTCCAAACTCTTTTTGGACGTTGCGACGATTCGTCGCAACGTTGCGACGAACGGCGGCCGCACGACCGAAGAAACGAGGCCAAAACCCCCGCTCCGACCGCTGGCCGCCCCCGCACCAAGCTTGGCCCGCATCGCTGCACAGCCGCTCCGCTCAATTCCTCCGCACCGACCGAAGGGAGCTCTCGGTCAGACCGAGAGCTCAAGCGCCCGCCCCGCACCGCAGCTGTCGCCCGCTTCGTCCCCCGCTCCGCTCCGTGCCCGACCGAAGGCCCCGCCCGCTGTGACCGAGTGCCCAAGCGCCGCAGCGTTGCATCGTCGCCCGCCCGCAATCCAAGCGCCTGACCGACCCGTTCTCTCGACCTGACCGACGGAAGCTCTCGCACCCAGCCACCCCGCAGCCGCTGCACGCCCCAAATCGTCGCAGCCCGCATTCTCAGCGCACGACCGAGGGTTTCTCCCGCATTGGAGGGGTACGACCGAGGGTCACTTGTCGCAACCCCGCATCCGTCGCACCACTTGCCTCCGTGGGCCCCCCAAGTTCTCCAGAGTTATTGTGGGTTCCCCAAAGGTCCCTAGGACTACTGTGGGCCCCACTTTGGTACGTTCTCTTCGACGACTTGCCGCGTACGACGTCGTCGCACGTCGTAGCCCGTCGTCGTACGTACGAGCTTTGGAATCTGGAATCATCGCCCGGGTTATTTTCTCTGAAATTCCAGCGAGGAATCTAATTGGAATCTGGACTTGGAGCGCGATCTTATTATTCCAACCCCCGGCGTCGCTACCCGACGCCGGTGTAGCTTTCGCGTCGTGTTGAGGTAACGTTTTGCACCCCTAGGACCCCCAACCCAATTTCATGCTAATAAAGACTAAAAATCAGTATTTTAAAGTATTTTAAATGTTTTAGAAATCACTAATCAAGATTAATAAAACGGATGTAGGCCGGTGGACTTGTGCACGTAGGAATCGTGACTTTGGACTCGTTGGACGGTGTTTTCTTGACGTGATAATTGCAGGCAAGTGAAACTTGCTGAATCTTGCTTAGGGCCATGTTTTTAGGCCACTTACTTGTTTTTAACGTAAAAGAGACTAGTCAGTGAAATGATAGCTGGCTAGGCGCCTACTTGATCTAGTTTGACAACGAAACTAGATCCGTCACCTAAATGATCTAGCTTGACAACGAAGCTAGATCCAACCCCTTAAAATTGTTGTTCATGCATGCTAAAATGTCACGTTTACTTTCCTTACCTGTACGCTTTACTTTAACTGCCATGTCATGTCATCCATGCATTGAATGTTGCATTCGTAGCACACGCTACATACTTGTACTTGCTTGTCCCGGGCTAGGTGCACCCCTATGCCATACTAGTTAAAGACACTTCCTGGCTCGTGATCCAGAAGCGAGCATTACCGTTCGGGGGTAAGGCCCTGGCTCGACACACGTGGAGGGGTAGGGTTGAGCGACCACTCAGCGTAAAAGTGTGCCCGTACAGCCTCTTTAGCTGTAAGGCGTGAACTCTGTGCACGAGGTGCTTACTTTTCTTGTCTCGTACTTGTCTTGTGAATGTCATGCCATGCTCGTACTTTTCCTCGCTTTACTTTACCTGTTGCACTCATACCTTAACTGCCATGTCATTGCATCATGCTAGAACTTTTAGGTTGCTTTTACTTGTACTTTCAGTTTCACTTGCACAAGTCTTCCAGACTTGCTGACATGTGCCCCTTGCTCTTTTGGGTGTCACATGTTAGACCCTGAGCCAGGGACAGGTGTTGAGGACGAGGTCTTTGCTGACGCTGAGCCTGAGCCTACGTTCGTCGAGGAGTACGAGGACACCGGAGACCAGTCTTAGTGACTGTGGAGCTACTTTTACTTTAGGTTGCTGTTAGTTGTCGGTGCTTGCACCTTTTCCTTGTTTTCGTACTTTGTATTTTGTTGGCCATGCTGGGCCTCTTTTAGACTCTTTTTCTTTTCAGCCTGGTGGCTTTTTCTGTGATGTTGAAACTTATTTTATGGATATTCTGAGATATCTCTTTGTCTCATTTAAATATTATTATCTTTGTTTCGTTCGTGTTGCAAGGACCTGCAGTTTAAATTTGATCGACGCTTATCGGACTTGCAGCTTTGTAGCTTCAAGTCTGAGCGGACCTTCTCACGCTTCGCCTCCATATTTTTGGGAAGCGGGGCGTGACAGGTTTTGTTGGTGGCCCATGCAGGACCAGTCTTGCAATTGCAAATTAACGGAACAACGATAATAACAGAATGTCCATTAAATAAATTGCAACATCCGAGTCAGAAGCCCTGAGTCTAGTCGTTTTTAGGACACTAGGTGATAAGAAGACTTAGTTAGACGTCTGTGCTTGATAGTTAGAGGCCCCTGATTGTAGTTAGACTCCCTTCTAGCAATTGATTTAATCGTCGTAGGAGTTACCTTAGTGGTCCTTGCCTAACCCTGACCATATTAGACTTCTAGATTTTCCTTCGGTCGTTCTCTTTTGGGTTCAACGATTTCGGACCAAGCTGAACGCATTTCTTTACCGTCTAACCTTTAGAAGGTCTTAGCGCCTAGTTCCTAATCTTTAGTTGGACGACCGTAGGAGTTTCCCCGTAGATTCTCCTGATTCATAACCTAGGCATATGAATGCTTTGATCATCCGACCAATTCCCTTGCCTCGATTCACGAGATCGCCCCATGACGATCGTCGTCAATTTTCAAATCTTTCTGTTACAATCTTGAATCTTCCAAAAGTAACTTTCGATTTCCTCTTTCCCTAGGTTTAAATTTGTTCAAAATTTTAATATACTTATACTTCATACTTCTTCATTGATTTAAATTTTTAAAAACGTTGTCGGAATTTTGAACTCTAGCTTATAATATTTTTCCCAGCCTATGTTTTCGTACTCATGTCGTCTTTTCATATATTAATTTTATTCTGAACCATTTGTCCAATTTGATTCATAATTTTCCTTTCCTATTTATATTTGAATAATACATCGTGTTTACTTTTAATATACTTTTCAAGTCACATAGAATTTCAGATTTCAGAAAGTTGGTTTTGCTCGTCGTTCTCACTACTTCAGATTTTTGCAAAATTACTATTTTCATAGCCTCTTCCTGCTTTGGACCATCCCTGATTTGATTTTAAAGATTTGCTATTCGATCTTGATAATTCTTATGCTAAGTTATTATTATTTTCTTTCCGCTCACCATACACGCTTTTAGAAAAATTTCCAAACCAAATTGAATTTCAATTATTTTTATATCCGTGCCAGACTTGTTGTGCTAGTATATTAAGAACCTTGTGTAAATCAGTTCCTCGTTTTTGGCAAATCCTGATTTCTCTAAAAGAAGTTTCAATATTGATTTTTCCATAGCCTAAAAGTTTTGAAAGCATTTAACCTGAGTTTAAATTTTTCCGTTACTTGATTTCATTCTTCGACTTTCCAAAACTTTTTGACAAAACTATATTGAATTACTGACGTATAAATTTTCTAAACCACGTCCTTAATATTCGTGTAAATGATTTTACTTCCTATTATGATGACTTTTAAAACCAATAGACCATTTTCTCTCTTATTATGAATGTTCGACTCAAATTTATTTTGAACAACTCGTTTTATCGATCTCCAAATATTTCTTGTCAGACTGGGATTTCAACTTTTTTTGAAGAACAGTAGTTTTCAGATTTCCCGTATTTTAACTTGTGCTACCTACCACATTTTCTTTTTCCCCTCATATATAAGCATCACTACATCTCCCTTTTCCCTCAACCTAAACACCACCATCGAGTCAATGTTTTCCCTAACCAAGCCGTCTCCTTGTATTCGTCCTATCTGAACTCGTGCTTATCGATCCTTCCCTCGTCACGCTCCCGATCTCTCTTTATTGCTTAGGCCTTAGGGTCCTTCAATGTCTGTGTCAACTCTTAGTTGTTAGTAGACCCTTGGGCCCTTGTGAGGTTCTCGTGGTGCACGTACCTAAGTTGTGTACGTGGGCTTGAATGAGAATTCCCATAGTATATTGATGCTTGCCTATTGTGTGGTATATATATATATATATACTCGGAGTTATTCGTGATATTATGAAGTTGTTGTGTGTTAGTAGTTATAGATTTTTGTGTGGATAGTTATACTATACTAGGGATGCCTGTGTATATAAGAGTTAGCGTTGAAATATCTAAGTAGTGTATGTAATACTTATAATGGTTGAAATAAATGATTGGTAAAGCTATGTATATGCTAGGTGTGATGATAATGGGTGAACATATATATATAAGTAAGTAGGTCTATTGTGTGACCTATATACTAGTACGAGTGAGTATGTGCTCGTAGGTAGATATATATGGTGCTTATATGTAAGTAGTTATATTTTGTTGCATGAGTATATAGGTGATATACATATGGTAGTAGGATTATAATTTTGATTGGTATTGCTTGCTTTTACGGGATGTTGCATGAGTGCATACCGTGAGGTATACACGACTATTGCACATCTTAATTATGTATGTGTGGATGAGTTAGTATACTAATTATAGGTAGTAGGCTATGGTGTGAATATATATATATATATATAAGTTACATGTGTGTGTGACTATACGATGAATACGTATGCGTGTACTAGGGAGTGTATTATAATTATACGTATGTTGATGTCTATATTATTATTATTATGGTGTATAAATTGATTGAACTATGTATGTATTACCGGACTAAATATTAAGTGAATGACTTATGGTATGTATATGGTTGTATTGGTAGACGTATAAATATTGGAGTGGTATTGGTATATGTATGAATGCCGTGTTACGTATATAGAATACCCTGATGTGTGTATTGAGTCTCACTCAAGCTTGAGTGAGTATACTCTAAGTATATTGAATGTATGATTGTAGTTTGAATATAGAAATGCTTGATGTATGTATGGCGATAGAAGTGTTTGTGCCTGGTTGTGCTACGCACATGATTGTGGGTCGCTACGCCAGTATATAGTTATAGGTGTTGGTCTTGTGATATAGCTAAATCCTAAGGACTTGTTATGTGAACGTATGTGTACTAGCTAAAACTAGGTGTGTTTGTGTGCTAGTTATATAATGGCATGATTGGTGTATGTAAATGAAATGTTAGCGTGTATGGGTGTGCACCATGCATGGGTAAGTATGTGCTTAGTTATAGGTATTGATGACTATGGTATATGTGGCGTGCCGTAAATATAGTTATAGGACCGTACATGATGTGAATATATGGTGAACTATTTGCATGTATTGAATGACTATATATTGTGAAATTATAGTAGTGGTGAATGTATATTAGATATAGTGAACTTGATTTAATAATGGTCCGGTGTGACTATATGTGCTGAGATGTTTGGTATTGGATGAATATTAGAGGGTAGTGTACCCTTGATGGTTGTGCATAGGTAGCTACATATAGGAAGAGCGATGATTGTAATGGCTAAGCGTGAAACTATCATTATATAAGTATCTGAAATATTGTTTTGTGATTAGGTAGGTAGTAGCTATATAAGGGATGCATGCTTATATATATGATTGAAATACGTGTATGAGTCTGACTGAATATAATAGGTATAAGTGTATACGTATGTGAATGTATATACGTGTTGGTGGTATTAATGTTTGACTACTTAGTGCATATATAAGCACTTGCAATGACTATACTTGGTTTAAATTATAATGTGGCTTGACTGGGGTAGTTATTAGAGCGACTAGATATATTAGAAAGTCCGAGGACGGACTTTATTCTAAGGTGGGGAGGATGTAACGACCACTTCTCGTGGTACGTTGTTCGTGCACGTGCTTTTGACCGTGCACGTGTTTGTTTTAGACTTTGTTTGTTTGTGAACACTTTAGTGTGATATGCCGTTGTGAACGTCCCTGAGAGTATTAAATAGTGGCACTATTTTGGAACGGCGTTTCTCGGGTCGTTTTCCCACAATTTAAACTTACTCGATGAGACGTGACGATTCTCACTCTTGACGGGAGACGTTTCTATTTTTAGTTTCGTCGTCCGACGTCAAAATTGAGTTCCGTCTTCTTAGTTAGCTCACATTCGTCATCACGATCACCACGATATTTATTTTATAATTTTTGGAGTTTATTTGACCACTTTTATAATTTTTACAAGCTTTATATTATTTTTAATAATTAATTTATAAATTATTTTCGGCCAAATAAAATTTATTTAAGTTTTAAACGTTTTAAATAATTTTTGAGCCAATTTCCAGCTCATTTGGACCAGGTCAAATCCTAGAATGGGTTGGAGAAGTTTAAATTCAAATTTTAAATCTTTTGAACTTCTAATCCTATTAGATTTAGCCCTAGACCAAGTCAACCCACCTATACTATATAAGCAACCCCTAGCAAGTCCTATTTTCCAAAGAAATTAGCCCTAGCCTCTTCCAAACTCTTTTTGGACGTTGCGACGATTCGTCGCAACGTTGCGACGAACGGCGGCCGCACGACCGAAGAAACGAGGCCAAAACCCCCGCTCCGACCGCTGGCCGCCCCCGCACCAAGCTTGGCCCGCATCGCTGCACAGCCGCTCCGCTCAATTCCTCCGCACCGACCGAAGGGAGCTCTCGGTCAGACCGAGAGCTCAAGCGTCCGCCCCGCACCGCAGCTGTCGCCCGCTTCGTCCCCCGCTCCGCTCCGTGCCCGACCGAAGGCCCCGCCCGCTGTGACCGAGCGCCCAAGCGCTGCAGCGTTGCATCGTCGCCCGCCCGTAATCCAAGCGCCTGACCGACCCGTTCTCTCGACCTGACCGACGGAAGCTCTCGCACCCAGCCACCCCGCAGCCGCTGCACGCCCCAAATCGTCGCAGCCCGCATTCTCAGCGCACGACCGAGGGTTTCTCCCGCATTGGAGGGGTACGACCGAGGGTCACTTGTCGCAACCCCGCATCCGTCACACCACTTGCCTCCGTGGGCCCCCCAAGTTCTCCAGAGTTATTGTGGGTTCCCCAAAGGTCCCTAGGACTACTGTGGGCCCCACTTTGGTACGTTCTCTTCGACGACTTGCCGCGTACGACGTCGTCGCACGTCGTAGCCCGTCGTCGCACGTACGAGCTTTGGAATCTGGAATCGTCGCCCGGGTTATTTTCTCTGAAATTCCAGCGAGGAATCTAATTGGAATCTGGACTTGGAGCGCGATCTTATTATTCCAACCCCCGGCGTCGCTACCCGACGCCGGTGTAGCTTTCGCGTCGTGTTGAGGTAACGTTTTGCACCCCTAGGACCCCCAACCCAATTGCATGCTAATAAAGACTAAAAATCAGTATTTTAAAGTATTTTAAATGTTTTAGAAATCACTAATCAAGATTAATAAAACGGATGTAGGCCGGTGGACTTGTGCACGTAGGAATCGTGACTTTGGACTCGTTGGACGGTGTTTTCTTGACGTGATAATTGCAGGCAAGTGAAACTTGCTGAATCTTGCTTAGGGCCATGTTTTTAGGCCACTTACTTGTTTTTAGCGTAAAAGAGACTAGTCAGTGAAATGATAGCTGGCTAGGAGCCTACTTGATCTAGTTTGACAACGAAACTAGATCCGTCACCTAAATGATCTAGCTTGACAACGAAGCTAGATCCAACCCCTTAAAATTGTTGTTCATGCATGCTAAAATGTCACGTTTACTTTCCTTACCTGTACGCTTTACTTTAACTGCCATGTCATGTCATCCATGCATTGAATGTTGCATTCGTAGCACACGCTACATACTTGTACTTGCTTGTCCCGGGCTAGGTGCACCCCTATGCCATACTAGTTAAAGACACTTCCTGGCTCGTGATCCAGAAGCGAGCATTACCGTTCGGGGGTAAGGCCCTGGCTCGACACACGTGGAGGGGTAGGGTTGAGCGACCACTCAGCGTAAAAGTGTGCCCGTACAGCCTCTTTAGCTGTAAGGCGTGAACTCTGTGCACGAGGTGCTTACTTTTCTTGTCTTGTACTTGTCTTGTGAATGTCATGCCATGCTCGTACTTTTCCTCGCTTTACTTTACCTGTTGCACTCATACCTTAACTGCCATGTCATTGCATCATGCTAGAACTTTTAGGTTGCTTTTACTTGTACTTTCAGTTTCACTTGCACAAGTCTTCCAGACTTGCTGACATGTGCCCCTTGCTCTTTTGGGTGTCACATGTTAGACCCTGAGCCAGGGACAGGTGTTGAGGACGAGGTCTTTGCTGACGCTGAGCCTGAGCCTACGTTCGTCGAGGAGTACGAGGACACCGGAGACCAGTCTTAGTGACTGTGGAGCTACTTTTACTTTAGGTTGCTGTTAGTTGTCGGTGCTTGCACCTTTTCCTTGTTTTCGTACTTTGTATTTTGTTGGCCATGCTGGGCCTCTTTTAGACTCTTTTTCTTTTCAGCCTGGTGGCTTTTTCTGTGATGTTGAAACTTATTTTATGGATATTCTGAGATATCTCTTTGTCTCATTTAAATATTATTATCTTTGTTTCGTTCGCGTTGCAAGGACCTGCAGTTTAAATTTGATCGACGCTTATCGGACTTGCAGCTTTGTAGCTTCAAGTCTGAGCGGACCTTCTCACGCTTCGCCTCCATATTTTTGGGAAGCGGGGCGTGACAGAAGCTAGAAACAATTTGTAAGTACAAAATGGTCACAAACACAGAGACAATTGCAAACACAAGTATTTATCCTGGTTCGGAGCAATTCCCTTACATCCAGTAACACATCCATGCTCAGGACAAAGTATATACTAAAACGTCGTAAAAGAGACAACATGTACAATGAGTACAACATGTTCCAATCGAAACAAACACGTCTAAGAAGGACACTATGTCTCCAAAGAGACAATACCCCACAAAGTGAGAAAAGAAATACGTACAGCCTTATTTTACTTATAGCCAAATATTGAAGCTCTTATGTGTTGAATAGTGGCTATAGTATGTTGAAATGAGGATGTTGAGATCTAAATTTTTGGCCAATAAAGATTAAGAAACTTTTGGAGCCAAGAAGAGTGGTTGTTGCTTAAAAGCTTTTGATCTTTAAAACTTTTTTTCTCTTGAAAAATTGATCAATAATTGTTAGCTCAAACCCTCACCCATCCCAACATTTATAGGGGTAAAAAACCGTTGAAAACATTTTCCAAAAACATCCCTTCAACGGATGAATCTATAGTTTTACATAAATAGTGGGGCTGTGTTGAGTCTGTCCGTTGTGCAAAAGTAATCGACTCCTATACAAATGGTAGTCGACTCCCCAAACAACAACATTCGACTCACATAACAACTATACTCGACTACTTCTTGGGACAGTGAGTACCCAATGAAAACTAGTCGACTCCTATTCAGGGAGCAATCGACTATTTAACAGATACATGGAAAAGTACTTTAAAAACTTAGGAAATAATTTTCAAAACATTTAAAAACATTTTAAAAACATTTTACTTGTATTCCTAAGTGTGTGAGGCTTCAAAAAAGACTTTAACATACTATCACTATATAAAATAAAATTACATCAATAATGAAATATAACAATAAGCACTTGATGGAATTTTGCTCTTTATTGCCTTATCTTGGTTGTCCTTGAACTTCATGGTCTTTCTTGGCTCTAATTTTCCTAGATTTGCATTGATTGATCATGAAAGCTCAATATCTACACATATACACTCAAAACATTATTAGTACCAAATATGTTGCTCATCATCAAAACTAACATGTGGTACTCAAATTTTAACAGGAATATCAAGACATGGTATTGATATTTAGATAGAACAATGTGCATTGATGTTTACCATAGCGATGGCAATGTATGGTCTCATGGCCATTTGATGTAGATATATTATGATATAGTGCGATGTGTGTGTTGGAGAACAAGTATATAGAATGGCTCATCGAGAAGGTTCTAAATGGTAAACATACTCTCCCTATTAATAAAAGCTCTTAGGTGGCAATTAGTACTTCTTAGTCCCTTAAACTGAGGCATGATAAAGAGCCTTACACGTGGGAAACTATTCTTTGGCTTTTACCAACCAACGGCGTGTGTGATTGTTGCTAGATACTTGCTGGTTATAGTCTAAAGTGTATAAAGGAAGGTGACAGTCAAGACGCGATTTGTCTCCTCCGGTATTAGAGGTAAGTGTCACATGGAGTTAGTATGGATCCATAGTAAGTCCTTCGTCAAGGAAAAATGGACAAACTTCTTAGTGTAATAAGTTTTATCCATATATGTCGATGGTATCACATACATAACTTATACATTAAGTTTTTATTGGGGTTTCATAGATACCTTAGTGACATAGTTATAATGAAGATACCAGTCTACATGGTAGTTATTACTGACTTGCCCAAATTTGGTTCGGAGGAGAATCCAGTCTCATACCAACCAGATAATGATGATTCTGAAATATGTGGTTTTTATATGTAGCTAGCATCACTGTTATACCAGTGACATGATTGTCGAGTACGATCAAGTCATTGTCAAAGTAGGAATCGATCTTTTAAAGTCTCATAAAGATGATGGTGTAGGAGAATATGTGCCCATAAGGCAATTTATCCTTGATATACGTCGTGTTCATACTGTATCTGGTACGTATTATTCTAAGTATAATAAAATCGTTCATATTAATATACTTAGATAATATCCATAGACTTATAGTTAGGTCCTTACGTATCTAGATAAGATCTCGATTATGAGTAAGTAAGCGACCGAATATAAACATAAGTCTTAAACGGTTCGTGGTCATAGATGTGTCGAGAACTGGATATCGACACATCAGATAGACCATTGTGTCTTAGTCTTACCTTAGGGTAATGATGATCTCATAGTCATTCGACTTGGTGAAGTCGGAGACGAGACACAGGTGCTCATTAGAGAATGAGTTCACTGAACGACCACATAAGAGTTATTACATGGTTAACTTTAACTGAACTATCTTTAATAACTCTAGGGTGATGATAGGTTAGCTGGTCCTTAAGACCTGAAGTCATTTGTACGAACCTGTGAGCGAATCGTGTAGCTTAGACCTATGATCTAGCTTCGAGGCTAGGCCTGCTGAAAGATCTCAAGTTGAGCTGCACCCGAAGCTCTCGAGGCGAGTAGATGACTAAGATGGGATTCGTCACTTCCGTTAAAGGGAAGTTAGTGTTACAGGCTCAGTACGGTCTTTATGTTAATCCTCGGCCAGGGTGCGTTGTAAGAAGTACAACGTGTATACAATAAAGACCGTCGTATACTGAACAATGTTGTCTAATAGGGTTGACAGTAAACCATACCCTAGGCCAACAAGAACACAGTCTTGACGAAGGGACTACGGCTAACAGAGTTCGTCACTAACACAACCAATACAAACCCCATGATACTTTTGACAAAGGGTCGATCACGTTATGATGATTCTGAAACAGGGACGACAGCTACTGCTCGTAATGACCGTCGTCTAGGGGTTCCAAGCCCCAACCTGTAGTAAGGTCAGGCTGTAGAGTCGCACACCGAGTAGTGTTCGTGTCTTAGTAATAGGAAGATTAATTGAGAGAGAATCATTTGATGATATACACAAGTCAAGTTGTGAAAGTTAGTCGCAATAGAAATAGGGACAAACGTTGCATTTGATGCAAACCAAAGATTAAACGTGTCGTAAATTGTTTACGACAAATTTAGTAGGAACAAACATGTTGTAAAGGGTTACCTGGATGACGGGATCATCCCGGTCTAAACACAGGTTCAAACCGTGTCCAAATCGGAGCTCAAACGAGCCCGAAAACGCGAAAACAGTCCAAGGCGAAGTGGGTTAGACCCACTGGGCTAATAAGCCCATAGGCAAGGCAAACGGGCGCAGCCCGCTGGCTGCAGCGTGCGCACGCTCGCTACAGAAGCGGGCGCTGGCCCGCTGTGCAGCGGGCCGCAGTGGGCCAGCACCTGCTGCAAGCGGGCGCGCCCGCTGCTTGCAGCGGGCACGGCCCACTGTAGCAGCGGGCGCACGCCCGCTGCCCAGCGGGTGTGCGACCCGCATGTGCCTCCCCTTCGGCGGGCGCGCCCGCTAAGCTTAGCAGGCGCGCCCACAACTTAAGTTGTTTTAGGGTTTTTTGAAACCCCAAATGACGGCTACGAATTTTGATATTTTGCTCAAATTTTAGCAATTGTTTGAGGGGTCAAACGAAGTCGAAATTCGTCACCGTCGGTTCCTACGCGTTCACCATTCGAAGCTCTTCAGATTGATAGCTTATTTGGTGTCTAAAGGTTAATGTGCAAGGAGAATTAATTAGTTAAAGTTTGCTTTTATGAAAAGCTCACTTTAACTTGAAATTAAGCCAAATTGGCTTAATTGAATTTTTCTCCCTCTTGCGGAATGTCCCACATTGCTCGCAACGAGAGAGTGAGTGCGACTCCCTATATAAATAGGGGTGCACTCTCTTCGTTGAAAAACACACCAAGCCATCGATCGAGTAGCTCCAGATTTTTAGAGCAAGCTCGATCGACGACTAAATTCTCTCTCTCTCTTCCTGTTCTAAGGAGTAGTCCTAGCAAGACTACGAAGGGGGTTTGTATTCTTGATCCGGACGTCTAAGACGCGGGTTCTTCTCAAGTTAAACTTTCTACCGCGTGTGATCGGCTCGGAGGCGAAAGTCGGCTCGGGCAGATCGGTGCGAGGGTGCGAGGCGGCTCAGGCGGATCGAGTCAAAGCGGCTCGGCTACGAGGAGCTTCTCAAGGCGGTGCGGTACATCTTGCCTGCTCCAGGGCCAAGATTCTGGGTATGTGGTTAAGTAATTTGTAGTGTAGATTTAATTAGTCGCTTTAGAGTAGATCCCTCTTGGGGTGGTCAGATCCACCCCAAGTTGGCATAGATTGGGCTAGGTTCTGGCTCCCCAGAGCCTAGCTAAATAGTTTACCTAGTCTGGAAATTTTGAATTTCCGTTTTTCGCTATGCATTCGTGCCTCTGTGGTCCGTCCGACTTAGGACGGACACAGATCCGAGCTTTGGGGGTCCGCCAAAACCCCAACCGATGGCCTATCACGAAAATTGAAGGAAAACAACTTGTTGTATATGAGATAGAAGCGAACAATCACAAGAAGTTGTGTTCAACTTGATTGAAAGAAAAAGGGGTGTGTCGCGAACGGAGTGATCGATTGCAAGGACTTGTGACTGACATGTTCGAGAGAGATGAGCGCATCACAAAGAGTTACGAGTACATCCAAGAAAATTCGTATGAAGTTCTGAATTAATTATCCTAAAATATAGTTGAAAACCTCTTCAAAAACCACACCCAAGGAATCACTGACAATGAAGCATTGTCGCTGGAGGAATGTCCCATCAACCAACGATCGGCCAACAGACAACTGCCTGCAAGCATGTTGGTTACCACCAACAACTCTGTGGGCATCATCTAGTTACCGCTAGTGGTAGCCTACAACCATCATCCAATGGTGTGTAGTGATGTTTTGTGGATCTGAATTTTGGATATGTTTTGGGTTTGGGTTTGACACAATTATTAGGTTAATATCCAACCCAAATACAAGGAGTTCGACTCAAATTAGAAGTCATAAAGGTTATGTGATTTCTAAGGATTCTCTCTTAAATCATACTTGGTTACTAGATAGAGTTTGACTCTAAGTAATAATCCTAAATGACGAAAAGAGTTCATGAGATCTTTCTTTAGTCCTACACATTAGAGATAGGTTTCATCCTAATAAGAATTCATAAATGTAATTTGATTACATGAAACCCAAGAACTTTATATATGGGTGCTCTCCTCCCTTCAAAGACACTAAACAATCGAACACCTCAAGAGATGTTATATCAAAGCATCCAAGAATAAATAGAGAAAAAAGGGCAACATCATTAAGGGCTCTTGGAGGGTCTATAGATCATGAAGGGCAACATCATTAAGATGAAATATTTGTCGTGCTTGGTTGGTGTAATAATCTGATGTCTTCATCGAACGAGTTTTGAATTTGCGGATATTTCGAAAGAATATCTACACCGAGGTAAATAGTTTTCCTTTGACACTTAAATTCATGAATTCTATAGTTGTTCTTTCCACTCTTCTACAATTTCTAATTGGATTAGAAACAATAACAATATTTTCTTACACAATCCCATTATTGCAAAAAGTTCTATTCTTCCAAAACCATTTAAACTCTAATGGATAAATAGAGGGTTAAATAGCATTGGATTCCTTCGATTTTTGGTGTGGTGATCATCCATGATATGTAGAACAAATATAAAAAACAAAATTTTTTTAAAAAACAAAACCGTGTTGACAGCGCATGAAATTTCTTATGCTGTTAGTACACAAACATTCTATGTATTTATCATAAAAATATGTGTGGGTGGCCATGTTCATATGCAAACATTGCACATATCAACATGGAGCGAAAATGTTTTTAATATATATTTTAATTTTTATCAATTTTTTAAAGGTTTAATCCATACATATATATACCCCAAGAAAAAGAATGGGTGAGCACTAGGAGGATTTGACCCGCAATCAAACTGTTACAAATTTAACGGTTTCAGAACATAGACCATTTTATAACGATCAATTCGAGGGGAAAATATGGGATGTTTCTGATTTTTGGTTTGGGTCGGTATTAGGATGTGTAGACAACATCCAATGGTTCAGATTTAGGAAAGAAATATCAAAGAGACACATTTTTGTAATGGATCATTTGCACGCATGCACACACACTAGAAAATACCCATGCCCACAGGGCACGGGCCACAACCCCCTCTTATGTCATGGTTTCCACGCGACTGTGGGTCTTTATCTGGGTGCAGCCTTGGGTGAATGTGTTTTTGTGAGACTGGTCGGTCTATGTGTGGGTGTGGCCTTAGGTGCATGTGTTTTTGTGAGAAGGGGGAGGTGGGTCCCACACGTTGACGTGGCCAAATCATAACAGCTATTCTACCAACCTCTTTGTTCTAGTCAGTAGATTCCTCCCTATTTTATATAATATATTTATTTATGTATGTATATAGCTCCCACTCTTTGGAAATGGACGCGAATACGAGAATTCAGTTGCTTTGCATCAGAAGATGAACCGAAGTGAAATCAAACAGTTGCATTTTGGATAATCAAATCCAAACAAAATCAAAACCATTATGTCGAGTGGTCTTGGCTAATGGCCCCTCACCATCTTCACGAGGGCATACACCACTACATTATTGGCTACACAAATACCCCAAACAATTTATGACTGATATTTAGCAACCAAGATAGTGGGCTAACTACACCCAAGAGACCAACAACTAATAATGTCAAGCAAACTAAGACAATCTACTAGGACTTGGTGGGGGCAACATTGATAATGGAGGTCCTACTAGGCTCACTAGGTTAAAAAAACCCTTAACGCAAGCCCACCACATCTATCTTAAGCACTAAATATCTTGAGCACTATAGTTTAGAGGATCCAGGCATGCTTCTGAGTGAAGTTACTATAGTATCCATAAGGAGGGAATGGAAATTGTAACACTATAGTCTTATAAAAGGATGCGGATCCCAATATGGAAGGTTTTATTTCTCTCATCTTATTTATGATCTTAAGACCTTCCACCTTTACTACTATAAGGACTAACTTGCATGTCGAAGGAGGTAAATCGGTGCTCGTACTTCGACATTTCTCACCTAATGCCCATGTCTTTTAATTCACAGGCTCAGGGCGTCCATATCAATAGTTATCTCTGCTCGTTCCAAGGCTTCTTGTATCTCTAACTTGCCACTCAAATTCTACCAAAGCCGAAGTCAAGCATGCCAATTGTCAATGTTGCGAAAAGATCCAAAAGATAGTAAACCCACCAACTAGCTAGGGAATGGGGCTCACAAAAATGATCAACCCAATAACCAAATAATCTTTGCCCTAACTAGATCTTAGGGGAGAAAATTTAGCAAATTAAGTATGCATACAATTAATAAAATTTAAGAAAGTAAATGAGGCCAAGACGTTACTCTGGTTCAGTCGAAGACTCGACTGACTCCAGCATTCCGAGACGATTCCACAATTATTATCACAGGTTACAAGCTTTACACCAGTTCTTCTTAAACCCTCAAGTGAGTAACAACTCGGATGAATACACCAATTAATATGCTCACACTTTATTTTCGCATATTTCCATGTCATATCGATTGCCCATATTGCATATTCGAAGCTAAAATGATGATTCCTCGATGAATTTCACTATTTCAATGTTTTATTGGATTTTCTGGAAATATGAAGCAATCTGGAGCAAATTGGAGCTATGAGCTTATGCAAGCATGCCAGAGCATCAACGGCTATAATATCGACGAGCTTACGGTGCGAGAAGAGAAGAAGAAGAGAAAGGAAGAGAAGAGAAAGAGGAAATAAAGAAGGACAAGAAGAAGAAGCTGAAAAATCAGCTCACTCGATCGACTGGATCGCTCCATTCTGCCGAGTGAGGCTAACACCAACCCAGCCCAAGGGGCCATATGCGTCAAAGTCACCTGACCGAGTGAAATCACCACTCGACCAAGTGAAACGACCACTCGATCGAGTGGAGAATTGAACAGAATGTTAGTTTTGAAGATTTCTGCAAGAGTTCTCACTCGACCAAGTGAGCCGACCCACTCGACCGAGTGGCCGAAGATATAGAGCGTCGATTTCAGAGTTTTCTGCAGAGATTTCCACTCGACCGAGTGAAGATGTCACTCTGTTGAGTGCACCGCTGGGAAAGAATCTGAAAGTTAGGGTTTGTCTAGGATAAAGGGTATTTTGTTCAGCTTTTTCCTAGGATTTTGAGTTAGTATAAATAGAGAGTTTTAATAGCCGCCAAAGAAGAGAGACAATACGAGAGACAATACAAGAGACGATACGGCTAGAGAAAAGAGAAAAGACTCAACTGTTGTTAGCTATTACTTTTGATTGGAAATCTAGTTCTTAATTATCTTGTTGATTTGAAGCTTTGAGAACTTTGGTTTGTCTAAACTCTTAATAACTTTTATCAATATTTCTTATTTAATTCTCTTTTCTATGATGATTTACATTGTCTCCATGAATTCTATTGCTTTGATCATGAATATTTGTGAGTAATCTCGTTCCTCTACGTCAAATAGATGAACCATGTGGATTTAGAGCTTGATATGTGAAATTTGTTGAAAACCCATGTTGCTAAACTTATTTTAGGATTAGATTATGATCGATTACTACAAATAGCTAGGTATTCCTACTTTGATCTTAAGAGCTCGAGAGAGTATCTTGATCTATAGAAAGCCCTAGATATTTGATTTAGATTTATAATTTGGATATCCTAGACTTGATGCGCAAAAGCGACCAAAGCTAGCATCTTTATTATATTTCTATGATTATATTCGTCTGTACGATGGTAAGACGAATACGAACCATCATAATCTAGATTCAAACTCACGCTGCATGAAAATGAACTTGAGCGATGATTGAATTATATTGTCAGTCCTAATGCTAATAATTCAAACTAGTCTTGCGCGAAAGCGAGGTTCTGGCTTGTGTTATTATAGACTTGTGTAGTGCGATAGCGTGCACCGGTTCTCAACATAGTTACGAAAATTTCACCTTAAACCAAGAGTTAGAAATTAGGAATTCATGTTCACATTGATACTCGAAAATCAATAGGGGGGATTACCTAGTCCTATGAATTTCTTATTAATTGAATTACAACAGATATCGCTACACGTTCGTGACATACACATTCCTTCACCATCATTCAAATTTGTGCTATGTAACCAAGATAATACCAACAGACCTCCCCGTGATTTGATACCTGCTCATAACTTACCCGTGTGCTTGTGGTAAAACTACATTGTTTTTTGAGTACATCAGGACTCGAACAAGTTTTTGGCACCGTTGCCGGGGGGGCGACGGTTTTATTTTGGTTACTAACGCTAATTTCTAGACTGCTTTATTTGTTTTGATCAGGTTAATCTGGGAGTCGCGATGTGTTGGACAGACGCTAATCTGTTGCATTATGAAACTTTCGCATCCTTATTGGGGGAATTAGTAGAAGAAGTTTGGTGCACATGTCCAAATGCTATTGACGAAGGGACCAGCTTGAACAATAATTTGCCAACTTTGTTATTGACCAGATCTCCCCTGATGGTACAATTGAAGGCAGAATTAAAGTGTATGTTAAGGGAGACAAGATACACTTTCACATCGATGAAGTCCCTCAACAGTTGATGAACGATAGCATGGAAGCGTGTGCAGAGCTTAACTGTGTTTATAAAGAGGAGCTCTGTGAGGTCAATATTCAGGGAATCCACCTAACGATTCTTCTTGTGACACCCATTTATATACTGACTTCTCATTTTATGATAGGGTTGATCAAGAGAAATGTGGTGGTCCTGTTGATCCAGGAGCGGAGTCTCCATATGCATACTTTGATGCTCCATCATCACCAATTACTGATTATGAATCTGCACGTGAAACTCTATCTTTTGAAGAGGAAAAGAATGAACGTGATACCAAGGATGATATGCCTTCACAGAAAGGGGAAGCAGGGGTACAACACCCCCGGAGATAGAACTGAAACAATTGCCTTCTAACTTGAAGTATGCATTTTAGGCGATAATTTGACTTATCATGTGATTGTAAACGCGAATCTTAGTTCTAATCAGCTTGAAAGCCTCTTAAATGGTCTAAGAAGTCATAGGGATGTTCTTGGTTATAGCATCTCTGATCTGAAGGGAATTAGTCATGGGTTGTGCAACCATTGGATCCATCTAGAAAACACTGAAGCCACCACCATAGAGCCTCAAAGGCGATTGAACCCCAATATGAAGGAGGTGGTTAAAAAGGAGATCCTAAGACTACTTGAGGCAGACATTATCTACCCCATTTCCGACAATAGGTGGGTCAGCCCGGTTCATGTTGTCCTGAAGAAAGGCGGGATGACAGTCATAAAAATGATAATGGTGAGTTGATATCCACTGGGACTGTGACTTGTTGGCGCATGTGTATTGATTACAAAAAATTAAACAAAGCCACTAGAAAAGATCATTACCCATTACCTTTTATTTATCAGATGCTTGAGCGACTTGCAAAGCATAAATACTTATTCTATTTGGATGGGTATTCGGGATTCTTTCAGATCCCTCTCCATGAAGATGATCAGGAAAAGTCCACTTTCACGTGCCAGATGGCACCTATGCATATCGAAGGATGCCATTTGGACTTTGCAATGCACCTGCCGTCTTCCAAAGGTGCATGATATTTATCTTCTTCGATTATATCGAAGATATCTTGGAGGTTTTCATGGATGACTTTTCTGTCTATGAGACTGAATTTGACTCTTGCTCGGCCAATCTAACCAAAGTTTTAAAAATATACCAACAAAACAATCTTACTCTGAACTGGGAAAATTGCCATTTTAGGGTCACCGAGGGGATTGTTCTTGTGCACCTAGTCTCATCGAGGGAATTGAGGCAGACAAAGCTAAAATTGAAGTTATTGAAAAATTACCTCCACCCATCAATGTAAAGGGCATTAGAGGATTCCTTGGTCATGCGGGGTTTTACTGCCGTTTCATCAAGGATTTGAATCAAATTGCTCGTCCCCTTACTGCTTTGCTTGCTAAAGATGCACCTTTTGTTTTTCTGATGATTACTTGCAGGATTTTAACACGCTGAAGGAGGCACTTATCTCTGATCCCATTATACAACCACTAGATTGGTCTATTCCTTTTGAGTTCATGTGTGACGCTAGTGACCATGCAGTTGGAGCAGTGTTGGAGAAAGAACAAGAAGCTACAAGCGATATATTATGCAAGTAAGACCTTGGATGAAGCCCAAAGGAATTACACCACTACTGAGAAGGAGCTTTTAGCCGTAGTCTACTCAATCGAGAAGTTTCATTCTTATCTTCTTGGATCAAAGGTGATAGTGCATACGGACCATGCCGCATTAAAATACATCCTGAACAAAAAGGAAGCCAAGCCGAGGCTCATCAGTGGATTCTCCTTCTGTAAGAATTTGATTTGGAGATCAGAGATAAAAGGGGGCGGATAATCTTGTGGCAGACCATTTATCAAGGCTAATTCGTAAAGGGGAAGATAGAAGCATGCCAATTGATGACTCATTTGCTGATGAGAAGATTTTTGCTTTGGGACCTTTGAAAGTCCCATGGTTTACAGACTTTGTGAATTATTTGGCTTGTGGTATTAAGCCACATGGATTAGCTGCACAACAAAGGAGAAAGTTTTTGTATGAGGCGTAGAGCTATTTTTGGGAAGACCCATATCTCTTTAAGACATGCAAGGATGGGATTATAAGGAGATGCGTCCCAAAGGAGGAAGAAACATATATTATTTCACATTTCCATGATATGCCATGTAGAGGACATGCAGCTGCTTCCAAGACTACTGCAAAGATGCTACAGTGTGGATTTTACTGGCCGAATATGTTCAAGGATACGCTTGATTTCGTCAAGATGTGTGATAGATGATCGAGGACATGAAACATATCCAAACAGAATGAGATGCCAATGAAGCCAATCTTAGAGATCGAGCTCTTTGACTGCTTGGGTGTTGACTTCATGGGACCATTCCCATCTAGTAAAGGTAATAAATAAATACAAGTGGTCGTTGATTATGTTTCGAAGTGGGTGGAAGCTATTACCACCCCAACTAATGATGCTAGAGTAGTTGCCAAGTTCTTCAAACAAAACATATTCCCCCATTTTGGAGTTCCTATGACATTGATAAGCGATGTATGGAGCTATTTTATCGAGAACAAGTTTGATGCCATGTTAAAGAAATACAGGGTACATCGTAGGGTTGGACTGGCCTATCATCCTCAAACAAGTGTGCAAGTAGAAGTTTCCAATAGGGTAATCAAGCAAATTCTGGAAAAGACGGTTGATAAGTCACTAAGAGTTTGGTCAATGAAGCTAAATGATGCGCTATAGGCATACCGCACAGCTTTCAGGACTCCCATTGGTACCACCCCATACAGACTAGTTTATGGGAAGGCATGTAACTTGCTGATAGAGTTGGAGCACCGTGTTTGGTGGGCCATCAAGACACTCAATTATGACTACAAGAGCAAGGGAGTACGTCGATTCCTCTATATCAGTGAGCTTACTGAGATCAGAAGAGACGTCTATGAGAGCTCCCAAATATACACAGAGAGGACGAAAATTTTCCATGATGCCGCATTACGATAAAATGCTTTGACAAGGGAGATAAGGTCATAGTATTCAACTCTAGGCTTCGACTCTTTCCTGAAAAGTTGAGATCTCGTTGGTTGGGGCCATTCACCATATGTCATATACATCCAAGAGGAGCTATTGAAATAGAAGGAAATGATGGAGTGTCATTCAAGTTTAACAGGTAAAGACTGAAGCATTACTCCATGGGAGATGTTACTGGTGAAATAAAGAGCATATACCTCGGAACCGCTTGGACTGAAAGTTTGGAAACTACAACAACACAGTCAACAATTGAAGAGAATGATTACATCGACTTACTGGAAGAGGTCATTGAAGAAGCCACGCCTTTCACAGACAAGACCTTGCTTATGGAGGATTCTGATGGGGAGCCAATTTCTGAAAAGAGTTCCCAAATTGAAGACACACTGGACCCCCTCATCGATGAAGAGGAGAATGACGCTGATGTCATTAGGATAAGAGAGCTCTGCAAACTCTCTTCCGGGAAGCAACCAAAGCACACACCACTGGTGAAGACACCGGCATCACCGAAGAAGAACACGGAGCCTTTGAAGGCTAGAAGCAAAGCTTGTGGGGGTCATCGCCTACCATTATGAAAAAGGAGACGCTACATGAGGAGACCAAGCAAGAAAACATTGAGTGTTCAAAGCCCACCGGTCCCCTAGCCAAATTTGACACGCGCATCTCCTATGCACCGAATATCACGCGCTGAACGTAAACCACAAGGGGTCGTGCTCAAGACCATAAACGAGCGCTTATCAGGAGGCAACACGACATTTATATCTTAGTTTTAGCTCATTCTTAGTTTTCAAGTTGTTTAAATTTACAAAAAAAATAATCGATAGATCAAGAGCTAGGAAAAATTCTGATGTTGGGCGATGTTTTATCTACAGGGAGAAAACCATGAGGATGAAAATCTATTAGAGAGCACACATGATGAAGGAGTCCGTGCCATAGAGGAGTTTGAACGAGAAAAGACAGAGTCATTAGTAGGATAAAAGCGAGAAATAAGATGGAGAGCAACAGAAACCTGGAGCTGGAAAATTATCCCCACTTGGCCGAGTGAGAATAATGATCAGGTAAGTATAAAAACTCAACATTGTAAATGTATACCACTCGATCAACTGACTATGTCACTCAACCGAGTGGATCCCTATAGCTGAACCTGAAAAACCAATGCTATGTGAAGTCATCTCACTCGACTGAGTGATTAGTTCACTCGATCGAGTGACTAGACTACTCGACCTAGTAGGAGACTATAGCAGAAATCCTAAAAATATCATTATGTTTCATCTTCTGACTCGACTGAGTGACGCATCTCACTCAGTCGAGTCACTCGATCCAGCAGCGCCCTTTGGAATCAATTGTTTCTGTTGCTCTGAGTCACTCAACCGAGTCACTTAAGTCAGCATGCATTTTAAAGGGTGGAAAATTAAGCTCGACCGTGCTCTTTCTCATTCGATATCAACCGATCTCCAATCCCCTTCAAGCCATAAAGCACTATATCAAGCCACAGCTCGACTCGACCACGCAGCTACCTCAGGCCACCTCAGGCCGCCCTACTCTGGCCACCTCTGACAACCCACATCTACATCAAAACCCAATTCACATCCTATATCTTCCCCTACCTCTCGTAAGCCCTAATTCAACTCCAAATCCCAATTAACCCTATAAATCACCATATTTTCTTGATCTTCTCCAATTAATTCAAATTTTCACCACTAATTTATACTTTTTATGCAACCCGTAAGCTTGGGGGAGATCCATTGTGAGCATTTGGGAGATAGAGCTTTAAGAAATCATCTACACCTTAGACATCTCTTGGGAGTCGCATCGATTGCTTGGTACATTCGTTCCACTATATTTTTAGAGTGATCTTATAAATAAATTTACGTGGAGTGCTCCATATTCATGGAAATACACCATGCCTCCACAGACTCGATCTGGGGCAGGCAGCCTGCTGCCAAGAAGAAGAAGAAGACTGGTGACCATGGCACTTCTTCTGGGACATCACCTCCACCACCATATAGCAACCCCATCCCAGCACTCCTAACACCACCTGTGCCACCAGCACATCCACCACCACCCATAGAGACGTTTGAGATCGCCTTCAGAGATGATGCACACTGTGCCAAATTTGAGAGGATCTCCAAACATCAGATCATTTCCACAAGGTTCGCTTATATTCATACACTAGAGCGCCTAGAGGTATTCCAGGACCTGCACCAGCTTTATGATAATGTTGGTTGGGGCCACTTTTTATCGCTGTCAGTGACACCTATGTTCTATCGACACTTGAGGTCTTGAGTTCTATGTGTAGGACTCATATGGGCTACTCTTTCAAACTCATGGACTGTGAGTGTGAGATCACTCATGCCATGGCCCGTGCATATTTTCATTGGCCCCCAGTCACAGACCATGACAGGGCATTTGGCCCTAGTCATCACATCCCCTCTGTCTTTTCTGATGATGTATTTTGGGAGCTGATCACATGCATCCCACACTTCGACCCCTAGTCGAGCGAAGGCCTCATCGATAGTCCACCCCTGCCTACGCCTCACACATCACCTTTTGGAAACCACCATACTTGCTAGTCCAGAGGTCGGGACTATGTCCACAACTGAGCTTTTTATTCTATGGGCTATGACACGGGAGAGAGCATTCAAGGCTAGCGGGGACATCTTAGTTCCCGCCATATCCATCGATGTCGCTAGTTGGTTTTTCGATCGCATTCTTTCTACGCTTGCATCCGCCAAGGCGATATGTTGTGGCGGTCTGATCACCCTTCTGGCCCCTATCTTCGACATCCAGTTTCTTGCTGATCTGACCTATGCTACGGGACCTACCTCTCTTACAGACTATGTTTTGACCCATATGCATATGATCCGAGCGCATGACCAGTGCCATTGGGTCTGGCTCCAAGGTTCCTTATCTGTAGATTATATCGTGCTTACAAACCCAGTTCGGACCCTTGTGGGACCAGCAGGTGCTGAGTGGAGGTTCCCTATGGATCTCCTAAATCCACCTATTTACGTGCTAGAGCCTGATGATGAGCAGCAGCAGCATCCCGTCGAGCCCCACCCAGCTGAGATCTCTATAGTTCAGCCCATCTCTGAGCCCTTACCTAGACCCAGCACATGATCGGCCCTGGATATACACCCGAAGAACGATTGTTGTTTTACCGCAAGCGCACGGTCAAGTGGCGAGCGGGTATCGAACACGAGGAGGTGGTGTTGGTTCCAATCTATCCTAGGTTGGCTCGACTACGAATGTTTTATTGGTGGAGATGGGTATGGTATGATGTAATGACAATGGTGATGGATGTCGGTGTCGGTGATAGAGATGTTGGTCAAATATCGATTCAAATACAATATAATAAAAGTTTCTAGGGATAGGGAATTCCCACTATGGATCATCATACATCATTGTAAATAGTGAATCTCAATATTACTAGACTTGTGTTGAGGTGAACTAGTCACAACTTAATGTTGAACCAAGCTCACGCTCTCGTGCTATTGTCGGTCTATAGCAAACCTAGATTAGAGCCCATTCTCGTGCAAACCCTAAGCTAAGCCACTAGCATGAAGATCGACATCATCGTCCAACCGTTCCTCGAGCCCACTCTCGTGCAAACTCGAGTTACGATCTAGGTTATGATAGTTCGTATTCGTCCAATCTCTTGCAAACGAATATGGGTATAGATTTATAGTAAAAATCCTAGCTTTGGTCCAATCTCTTGCAAACCAATTCTAGAGAATTTTGATTATAAACCAAATTCGAATATCTAGGCCTTCCCATCGATAGGAATCCAATCTCTTGCAAACCCCAAATCGATGGAAATTCCTAGAAATCCGTGATAGATCAATCACAACCTAACCTCCTAGCAATTCTAGCAACTTAGAAATTCATTCATCACAAATTTGAAATTAGATCCATAGGGTTCATCCCCATGCCCTAGAACATCAAATCTACTCAAGCATAGCAATAACGATATAGAGATCAATAAAAGACATTGCTTGCATGTAAAAAGATATCAAATCAAAGATTCAAACAACAAGAACAATGATACTTAGCTTTGATGAAGAACTTCAATCCAATTGCAAGCTTTTAGATCCAAGAGGGGGCCTAAGGCATGGCCTAACCTCTAAAATAATCACTAAGAAAACATCATGGTACTCTCCTCTAATGACGGCTACAAACCTCTTAAATAGCCCACAAAAACCATAGCAAATAACCCTTAAGACCCCTCCGAAACCTGCGCCCAAAATCAGTTCCGCGTGTAATTTAAGTTCTGGGCTGGCAGCGACTCGGCCGAGTGGAAAGCTCACTCGGCCGAGTGAGAATTCCTGTAGAAACTCCAGAAAACAACACTCTGTCAAAAACTGTCAAAAACTGGTCACTCGGCTGAGTGGAAAGCACACTCGGTCGAGTGAAAGTGTCACTCGGCCGAGTGCCACTGATACGCGAATTTCAGCACTACAGCATCAACTTGTAGAAATTCTCTAGATTTCATCCGACCTCTGATTGGCATGTTCTTGGCGGCGTTGGAACCATCATGAAATATACTATCCATAAAAAATATGAGAAAAATAATTTGACAAAAGGAATGATAGAAGATTTTAAAATAGTGGAAGGCTATCTGAAAATCTGGGCGCTCGTGTCATCGGCATCACTCGGCCGAGTGGGATTCTTCACTCGGGCGAGTGGACTTCTCTACTCGGTAGAGTAGTTCTTCTAATGTTCTCCCCAGAATTCCATAGAGTCGTCTTTGATTTCTTTCAAAAGTCCTGACTCACTCGGGCGAGTGGCGATCTCTACTCGGCAGAGTGGATGTAACTACTCGACCGAGTGCATTGTGGCACAAGATCTCTTCGTATCAGTTGTACTCGGCTGAATACGCTTCTTCATTCGGCCGAGTGGGCTATTTTACTCAGCCGAATGGCCTGTTTCTGGAGTCAACTCTTCTTCTCCTCGCCCATTCGTCGATTCTATCGATTACCTTCTTCTTCCACTCATCATCCAACACAGTTAGCTTCTTGATATGGCCATAGGCGACGCTCTGGTACATATGCAAGTCCTTTAAGCTCAGTTTTTCTCCCGATTGCTCTATATTTCTTGAAATCCGACAAAACAAGAAATAGTGAAAACTAACGCAATATCGTCGAATACTCATGAATATCGCAATATGCGCAATCGAAATGGCGTGAAAACATGCAGAAAAAAGGTGTAAAATATGGAGCGATCAAAATCCCCCAAGCTTACCTCTTACTCGTCCTCGAGGAAGATAAGTAGAGAGACGAACTCGGGAGATGAAAACAAAGAAAATGAAATGAAAACGAAAGAACACGAGGTGGAAGGGGTCGCTAGATTATTCTCTCATATCTCAAGCCATGAGCTACACATCACGATAACTTGGAAAATAAAAATCACATACTATAAGGATTTCATATCTTACTTAGACATGATACTTGCAAGCTTTTAAGAATCAACAAAAGGGACTCTCTAAATTCATACAATCAATTCATATCCACATCACGCATTTCTTAGAATTTAATATACAAATGTTGGCGATGAACTTTTCAATCAAGAGTTATAATAGAATCATATAAGAATCACACCAAGCATGCAATGGAAAATGGAATAAATCATGTCATTCACATATTTATATCAATTCATAAGAAATCTCCATAGCTAAAGTAATTCGCTAAGTCTCAGTATTATCAAACTTCCCCATTCGTGCACCTCTCCACTCTAATGTCGCATCACTCATATGGTCAAGTGAATTCACCCCCCCCCCCCAAACCTAGCTTGAGGCATCGCATCTAAAGGAATATGACAGTGGAAAATGAGATTTTTGCATTGGTTTTCCCAAGTACTTTAGGGCTCCAATAATGAGATAGAGAAATATCTTTCTTTTTTCTTTTTGAACTTTTGTTTCTCATTTTTCTTTTTGGATTTTTGTAGGAGCTATATGATTTGTATTTTTGGATTTTGGCTCCTTTTTGGCTTTTTGGACTTTTTGGAGATAACTTTTTCTTTTGTGGGGATTTTTGGGAAATAGATGCGATATAAGTAGCTTTAGGAGGTGAACTCATGTGACATGTAGAGAATAAACAGATATATGTGGAGAAGGAAATAATGTAACACTCGGTTCACTCTAAGATGTGCACGAATGTTTCAATAAGATAATACATCAACTAAAACTCATATGTAAGCATGGATATTCTCAATCATTTCAATAAACAGTGAAGTCAAGCAGTAAGAGTACAATCATATCAAGCATGCAACATGAGGCGAATAAGACAATAAGGCAGATGCTTCCGTTATACAATTGGTGCATGAATCTTGGTGCACTTCCAACAAAAGCATACTAAACTACATTCAGCTTCAATTAATATCATGCATTCATATAGAGGAATCATTAAAAGAAATAGATTTGCAAGCACAAGCGAATATCAAGACTATGGAATACTCTAAGTAGCATGACAAGGAATAATTAGCATTGTGATGGTTGCTAAAGCATTAAGAGATATCATCATAAGGAATATATCTAGCAACAGAAGGAAAAGAAAATAAAAAAATAAAAAAATAAAAGAAAGGAAAGGAAAGAAAAACACGCACACAATATGATGCATGAACACATATAAAAGGAAAATAAGATGGAAAAATAAAAAAATGATGCAAAAATTTTAAAAAATTCTAAAAATCCTAAAATAAAGTAAAAAATGCAACTAATGCATCTAAGTGGCATGGAAATGCACTCCCCCAAGCTTAAACTTCACATTGTCCTCAATGTGATCATAATGGAAGAATATGAGGAACAACGATAAAAATAAGGGGGTGAATGCAAAATGATGAAATGAATGACATGAAATCCTAATGCAACTATATGCACATACAATGATGCATGAGAGCGCTTTCCCCAAGCTTATACCAAAAAATCCTATTCTGATGACTCGATCAAAAATGTCACGGCTTTACTAAGGGAGATCAAGTCAAACGAATAAGAAAGTACGGTTTCACTTGAAAGAAATGCTCGATGGTGGTGAGCAAAAGGATGTGACACATCAGAATATGAAGAGGGCAATTAATATATATAATGGGTTTGCGGTGTAAAAATTTTTGTTACCGTCATATGAGGTGATATTTATTCAGTCAAATCTATACGGTCCTCTCGCTTTCGAGAGGATTCGTATTTATTTAAAGCATAAAATTTTACACTACATGATTGATATCACCTATAGCAAAAGGCGGATCCAGTATCTTTGCCGGTGCAAGCAACTTCTCCAACTGCTCCTTCCGTGGCTCCGCCAGGCACGTATGTCCACGTACTCCAACGAACTCCAGCAACGCATCCTCTAACATTCCCACAAGGACTCCACCTGTACCCTGCAGAGAATAGGATGTATCAGTTTGTTGTACAAAATTCACCCTCGTAATAAAAGTATTCCAAAGAAGATCGTCTACAAAAATATATGAAATAAATAGTGGTGGACGATAATTCCCTGGAAATAATTCAATATCCTCTTGCGCTGTGATAGCTATCTTCGTGGTATCCTCTCTCAGCTGCTCAGGTAACTCTGCTCCCAAATCAATTGAACTACCGCTCTCCTCTTATTCGCATCTGCCATCAAAGGATAAGTTAGTGTATAAACCGGTGTCATAAAAGGATTCATCAAGTATACTTCCCTGAACGTGGGTATCCCAAGGTAGCTCTTTTCGAGCATTGATCTCTTCGGTGCATGTTTCGATGACTTCATTCATTGGCCTGAGGGACTCCATCAATTTCCAGATACAACTTATCATTTCTAATATCGACCCTAATGCTTCCTTTGATTGTTCCTTCCGTGGAGAGTTGATCAATGATGTAGGTGGCAAATAGTTGTTCAAGGTGGTCCTCTATATTGATGGCAATAGGTCCCGTGGTCTGAACTTCATCCACGAGTTCCTCCAGTAAGGAGGCAAAAGTTTCATCGTATTGCAGGTCAGAGTTTGTACTCATCATTGCGCTTTTTGGAAAACCTGATCAACAAAGACAAATACCTGAAGAAAAATATCAGTGGCACAAGAGAATATATAAATGATAATAATGGTGACGAGGGTGAAAGTTTCTTTTTGTTAATTTTTTTATTAGTAGTCTAATCAACCTAATTGTGACAAATTGGCACCGAACGGGAAACACCTCCCTGACAACGGCGCCAAAAACTTGATCGGCCCCGGATATACACCTGGAGAACGATTGTAGTTTTACCGCAAGTGCACAGTCAAGTGGCGAGCGGGTATCGAACACGAGGAGGTGGTGTTGGTTCCAATCTATCCTAGGTTGGCTCGACTACGAATGTTTTATTGGTGGAGATGGGTATGGTATGATGTAATGACAATGGTGATGGATGTCGGTGTCGGTGATAGAGATGTTGGTCAAATATCGATTCAAATACAATATAATAAAAGTGTCTAGGGCTAGGGAATTCCCACTACGGATCGTCATACATCATTGTAAATAGTGAATCTCAATATTACTAGACTTGTGTTGAGGTGAACTAGTCGCAACTTAATGTAGAACCAAGCTCACGCTCTTGCGCTATTACCGGTCTATAGCAAACCTAGATTAGAGCCCACTCTCGTGCAAACCCTAACGTAAGCCACTAGCATGAAGATCGACATCATTGTCCAATCGCTCCTTGAGCCCACTCTCGTGCAAACTCGAGTTACGATCTAGGTTGTGATAGTTCGTATTCGTCCAATCTCTTGCAAACGAATATGGGTATAGATTTATAATAAAAATCCTATCTTTGGTCCAATCTCTTGCAAACCAAGTTTAGAGAATTTCGATTATAAACCTAATTCGAATATCTAGGCCTTCCCATCGATAGGTATCCAATCTCTTGCAAACCCCAAATTGATGGAAATTCCTAGCAATCCGTGATAGATCAATCACAACCTAACCTCCTAGCAATTCTAGCAACTTAGAAATTCATTCATCACAAATTTGAAATTAGATCCATAGGGTTCATCCCCATGCCCTAGAACATCAAATCTACTCAAGCATAGCAATAATGATATAAGATCAATAAAAGACATTGCTTGCATGTAAAAAGATATCAAATCAAAGATTCAAACAACAAGAACAAGTATACTTAGCTTTGATGAAGAACTTCAATCCAATTACAAGCTTTTAGATCCAAGAGGGGGCCTAGGGCATGGCCTAACCTCTAAAATAATCACTAAGAAAACATCATGGGACTCTCCTCTGATGACGGCTACAAACCTCTTAAATAGCCCACAAAAACCTTAGCAAATAACCCCTAAAACCCCTCCGAAACCCGCGCCCAAAATCAGTTCTGCGTGTAATTTAAGTTCTGGGCTGGCAGCGACTCGGCCGAGTGGAAAGCTCACTCGGCCGAGTGAGAATTCCTACAGAAACTCCAAAAAACAGCACTCTGTCAAAAACTGTCAAAAACTGTCACTCGGCCGAGTGGAAAGCTCACTCGGCCGAGTGAAAGTGTCACTCGGCCGAGTGCCACTGATACACGAACTCTAGCACTACAGCATCAACTTCTAGAAATTAACTAGATTTCATCCAACCTCCGATTGGCATGTTCTTGGCGGCATTGGAACCATCATGAAGTCTACTATCCATAAAAAATATGAGAAAAATACTTTGGCTAATGGAATGATAGCAGATTTTAAAATAGTGGAAGGCTATCTGAAAATCTAGGCGCTCGTGTCATTGGCATCACTCGGCCGAGTGGGATTCTTCACTCGGGTGAGTGGAATTCTCTACTCGGCCGAGTAGGTCTTATAATGTTCTCTCCAGAATTCCAGAGAGTCGGCTTTGATTTCTTTCAGAAGTCCTGACTCACTCGGGCGAGTGGCGATCTCTACTCGGACGAGTGGATGTAACCACTCGACCGAGTGCATTATGGCACAAGATCTCTTCGTATTAGTTGTACTCGGTCGAATATGCTTCTTCATTCGGCCGAGTGGGCTATGTTACTCGGCCGAGTGGCCTGTTTCTGGAGTCAACTCTTCTCCTCCTCGCCTCTTCGTCGATTCTATCAATTTCCTTCTTCTTCCACTCATCATCCAACATAGTTAGCTTCTTGATAGGGCCATAGGCGACGCTCTGGTACATGTGCAAGTCCTTTAAGCTCAGTTTTTCTCCCGATTACGTTATATTTCCTGAAATCCGACAAAAACAAGAAATATTGAAAACTAACGCGTTGAATACTCGTGAATATCGCAATATGAGCAATCGAAATGGCGTGAAAACATGCAGAAAAAAGGTGTAAAATATGGAGCAATCAGCACATCTATCTCCACTTCGGCTTGTGTTGAGGGTTCCACTTCCACTTCCACTTCCATTCCTGAGAGTTCCACTCGTGTCTGGTGCCATACCTATCATTCTTGAGAGTGCTGAGTCGTCTATTCCTTCGTCCATAGAGATCCCTTCATCACTTGAGACCCCAACGTCTGGTGTGACCATATCTTCTGCATTCACATCCACACCACCTGTCGATATTCATATCTCCACGGCCACCGTATTTTCAAAGAGTGTCCTGGTGTCTGTCACCATATCTGTTTTCACGACCTCTACACCCTCCTCCACTTTTGACGATATTCCTATCATACCATTTGTTGTACCCACTTCTGATAGCATTCCCAGGTCTGGGCATCACCTGGAGGCCGAGCATCCTGTTGTGAGCCTCGGTCCACACACACACACACACACACACACACAAAATTGTAGCTTCACTCATTTTTGGAGGCCGATGGAGTCATGCTTGTACATGTCACTCTTCTTCCAATACTGATGACAGATTTTTGTGCTTACGCGTAGTCGAGTCTACAGTAGTTGGGATTAGGGTTTATTTTTGATCCCTCACCCAGACTTTTGCTGCCATGCTTCCCCATATTGTCCTCATTCCTGGTTTTCAGCAAACACTGAACCAGATTTTGGGCCTTTTGTAGCAGCAGCGGCAGCAGCCTGCACTGCCACCACCACCACCACAAGGAGGTGCTGGTGTTGATGCTGAGTAGGCACTTCACATCGATGCCTGACATATTTTGCTCACATCTCTCCCAATTATTTTGTTTGCCATGCTGTCTTCACCTTTTCAGGGCACTATATATTCCAGCTTGGGGGAGAGTGTCTTTTGACCACCTTTGCATCCATACCATCATTTTGCATGCATGACTTGCACACCCTTATTATCTATCATATAGATGCATTAGGATTTTTTTATATTACTTTTCTTTTTTATTGCATCATTATCGCATCCACACCCATCCACCCATATCTTTTATGTCCGTGTACCACATTTTGCGCATTGAGGACAATGTGATGTTTAGCTTGGGGGAGTGAGTGTACGCACACACTTTTATTTTCGTTTTTCTTCATTTTCCATTTATTTTCACACCCTTTTCATTTTTATATTCGTTTTTACCATGCATCATCTTTTCTTTACTTTTAGAGTGCTTGCATGTGTATATAGTTAGTTTTTACTTTATCCTTATTTCTTTTACTTTCATTTGCCAAAAATGAATTCATTATAATGAATTTAGCTTGAAACCCACTTTACCAATGCACATATCCATTCGCCACATTTTTGTCTTTATTTCTAATGTCATTTACGATATGTTTGTTTGCACTTGCGAAAAAGAACTTCCAATGTGATATTTAATGTTTACGAATAAATTTAAAGTTGACTTGTCTAAGAAGTACTTTATTTTATGATATTTGTACAAAACACACCAAGGTTCATGCATTGACTACATTATTTGGAGTATTGCTTTCATATCTATACACTTTTTTGCATGAATTGTGTGTGAAATCTTTCGTTCTAATGAACTGAATGTCATTTGATATGAGTAGATTAGTCTGCATTTAGAAATTAAACCGAGTAGAAGAAATTATCCTGTCGAAGTAGTTATGCACATACAAAAAGTGAACTGAGTATATTATTTATTCTTTCTTCACATATTTTGAAAATATTTCTATACATACAATCATTTGAAATTCTCCCCTAGAGTGATTCTTATTTCAGCATCTTTCCCAATTCACCAAAAAAGCCAAAATGCTCCCAAAATTCAAAAAAGAAAAAGAAATGTGTTATGAATCAACTACTGGGGGAGGAACCCCCAGCCCTTTATTTATAGGCATGGTAGGAGAG